>OZ024828.1:61066644-61666644 GCA_964016985.1 Anodontia alba
TCTCCATATAATGCCTATGTGTCAGAAGTTCAATCCCCGGCAGCGTCAAACCAAAGACGCAAAAAAGAGTATTTTATCTTGGTTTTCATTTTGATAATATTAAACCATGATCTAATTCTGCAAACACTTATGTTTTTCCTCTTCCTGCTGGCATAGAAGCTCGCACAGAAGATTGAATTTGCGGTCAGGTGAATGTGCACCATTCTATGTACTGGTACGAACACTGCGACATGAGTCGTCAGATGCAGCTAACAAGACCAGGCTTGTGTCTGAAATTAATCTGCGCAGACTCCAGCGTAAAGCGTACCGCTCCGTACAGGCCAAGCTATTCTCTGCTTGGGACAGGTAAATAAGCTTTTAAGTGTTGTTGTCAGCAATATTGCAACCAATGCACACCGTTCCTGGGCAGACTATGTTCCTATGCACAGTTTCGACAATAACTTACAACTTTGCTACATATTAGAAACAGAGGTGCATGTGACCATAGAATGAATTTCATGGTCAATTACAATGCTCGAGCTCCGCCAGGGGATCGAATCAATCGCCGGATTGATAATCCAATGCTCTATCGATTGAGCGGACGCAAACTTTTGAATGATATTGAAAATATTTACTTTAAAATGTCATGTTCGTATAATTGTTTCAATTTGCCACTGTCGGCATTAGCAATATAGAAAAAGACGAGACTGTGGATTTTCGCAACAATATTCGGTAAAACTAATTTCATATATGAGTCATATATATATGTATCTTGGGGATCAACGGTGGCTGCAAATGGATGTCCGGGATCAACTGTGACTGCAAATCATTATATATGGGATCAACAGTGACTGCACATGCATATCAGGGAACATGAATGCCAGGGATCAATGGTGGTTGCGCATATATGTCGGGGATCAGTGGTGACCACACATATACATATCGGGGATCAATGGTGGCTGAACACGTATGTTGGAGATCAACGTTGACCAGGCATATATATAGATGATGAACCATGGTCGTATATATATGTTGGAGATCAAAGGTGGCCGCACATGTATATCTGGGATTAAGGGTGACTGCACAGGTATGCTGGGTATCAATGGTGACTGACCACACTTGTATGCTGGGATCAACGGTGGTCCCGCATATAGGCTAGTGTGCAACGTTGGTCCTTCATGTATGTCGTGGATCAAGGGTGGCCCGCACATATCCAAGGTAGCTGCACATGAATGTTGGGGATCAACGGTAGACACATGTATGTCGGAGATCAACGGTGGCTGCGCATAATTGTGAGGATCAACAGTGGCTGTGCATGTATGTCGGCAATTAACAGCTGTGGCTGCGTATGTATGTCTGGGGATCACCGGTTGCCACAAATGTATGTTGGGGAACAACGGTGGCCGCACATGTGTCCAGTTCTATGGTGGTTGCAAACATTAATTATGTTTTAAGTACTCTAGCCTGAAAACAAGCGTTTCAGTATAGGCATTTCACTGAAAGACACATTTGTAGAGTGTGTAGCCCCCAGCTACCTCATTAGAATTAAAACAAAAAAAAAATCATTTTTTCTGGAAGAATTTAATGTTTTGTTTTAAAGAACTGTTTTGTACATTAAATTATCTCTCCAAAACTATTAAAATCACCTAAACCAACATATTCAGTTGTCTACAAATTTCACTTTTACTATGTAACATGGTCTTATTTGTGTCATTATCATCCTGGACACTATTTATAAGAGTCATTTTTTCCAAAATGATATTTCTTTTTTAACCTTTGCTTAGAGGTAATGTAAAAAGGAAAGTTTAACAAAGGTTCTATGGAATAAAATCATTTTATGCATTATAGAAAAACAGGGGCTACGGACTCTACAGGGCTACGGACAGCATTTTGACAGCCGTAACTAAGCCGTATATTAAGCAAGTCTGAATCCATTTGGCATGTCAGCTATGTCTGTTGCCTTGAAATAGAAAATGAAAGTTGTATTAAAATTAAAGCTAATATGATGACGATGTGATTCACCGAAAAATAGGGGGCTACGGACTCTACAAAAAAGGGCTTTTTCCAGGTGCATGCGCGACATGAAATATCTGTACTGTTTACAAGTATGACAAGCCTTTTCTTTTATGAGTTTGTATCTAAATTTATTTGCAGAATAACAGAAACACCCGTGAATGACCTCATACTAGGCTTAAAATGCTTGTCATTGCGGGAACCCCAAAAAATGAAAAAAAGTATAACGAAGGACAGCATTTACTTTATTTGGCATATCTCAAGTGATATTTCACCAATTCGTAAACTTTAGAATTTAGGGGAGGTATATCTCCATCTCACAAAAGGCTTAGTTTTCCCATCTGGCAGCACATATTAAAAATGCCAACTTTGAAAAATAAAGGAAAAAATCTTGCAACAGCATAACGGGCAAAAAATGTCATTTTTTCGGCATGTCTAGCCATTTTTCTCCAAATCAGATGGTTGCAGATACCCAAAACTATATATGTACATAAAGGTTATTCAATTGCGGATTCAGTGGTTTAAAACTTATACAAATCTGGCTTGATTACAGTTTGTTATGTGCATATAACATAGCGCAACCACAAAATCCCTACTTTATTGTGTCTTAGCCGTATATTACTTATGTGACTGCAATTTGAATAGTGAATAATAAAATGTGAATTGTGCATCTGTTTTATTTGCCTTAACAGCTATTACGAAACAATCCGCGTCAGAAAGGATCTGCGCCCAAAAAAAGTACCCATTTTCTACTATTTTCCCTACAAAAAGGTTAATATAGACAATATTCAGTTGAAATTCATTAGCGCTGAAAATACATTTACATACATTATTTTTTCTTAAATCCTAAGTCGACTTTGGGGCCGTTTTGGGGGCCGTTTTTACCAATCTGCAACTGCAGTTGGGGCCGTTTTGACCAATATGGGGCCGTTTTGACTTGGGGACGTTTTGACGGGGCCGTTTTGACCTGATACCACGTCATACAATCAAATCATTTGGAACCTGTCGGTCTTTAATCGAAAGCCTCGTTCTGGTTTGGATGGCAGAATGATGTTATTTACGTTTATCGGACATTGAAATGGCCAATGTTTTTCAAAAAAATAAAGCAGCTTTCTTTCGTCAAAGGTTTATTTTCACAAGAGATTCTTGTCGACCGATCATTTAAATGTCATGCACACAAATATTAACACAAATTTTATCTATCAGCTAACTAAAACTAGACGCTAAAATGGTTACCATAAAGCCAATATTACGGTTGCGAGCATTGAAACAGTTGTATTTATTTTAGGAAAAGCAGTCAAATTGCTTCTTAAAGCTGTATTTTTAATAATTAGATAAAATTTAAAATTGAATATTAACCAAAAGGAATTTATTATCCAAGTAAAAGTTGGCTTGAATCAATGGAACCGGAAATGGTTTTGTCAGCCACAATTTTTGGTCACGTGGCATAACATTGTAATCACTTGGTAAGTAGTCCGGATCAAAAACAAAAACATTAAAAAGGTCTATAGATATCAGAATATAAATGACGGAAATGTCGAGAAAATTATTTAAATGATCGCAATATTATTTCCAGGAATCTTAAGACTATCTAGATAATCTTTTCCAGGAAGCTTAAAGCTTTCACAATAATTTCTGAAATCATCTCTTTCTTTTGATAGTTTAAGTTTCCTGGAAATATTTTTGCGATAATTTAGAATTATTATCTCATTTACCTTCCGTTTGTGCTCAGAGCTGCCATGAGGTAGCTAGATATCTAGCTACCTCATGGCAGCTCTGAGCACAAACGGAAAGTAAATGACATTATGAAAACACGCCTATTCAAATATATATAGAAAATTTCACCTCCAAAATCTGAAAATTTTCAGATAAAAAACTCTGATATTTTTCATATTTCTGGTCAAAACATAGATTGTGGGTACTCGTTAGAACCGTCTCGACGAGGCGGTTCTAACGAGTACCACAATCTATGTTTTTGAGCAGAAATAACAAAAATAATGTAAACCCCTGTAAACCCCCGTTTTACTATATGAAAGTGGGGTTTAAGGGGGCCAACATTATATAGCTATGTTTTCGTGATGGATAATAATTCTAAATTATCGCAAAAATATTTCCAGGAAACTTAAAACTATCAAAAGAAAGTTTTCAGAAAATTTAAAGTTGTTACGATATTGTTTTAATTACCGCGATAGCTATCTAGCTATCTCGTGGCAGAAATATGCCACCATAGGAACCTACCTTTAGCAGTTCAGCTGTACAGAAGCCGAAACTGTAGGGGCCGAATTGGAATATATCGAAACGACCCAGGGCCGAAAGGACGAACGAACCAGACACGGAACTAGAAACAGAAGTAGCAGAGCTGCGCAGTAAAAAGTCATTATTTATCTGAAAACTTCAATTTTAGATTTATGTAAGGCTTTTTGAAACATAATCTTTAATTATATATCAAGGGGGACGGTTGCACTTTACCGGGCACAACTATTCATCTGATTTTATTGTTACATTTAGTTGGGGGCTGCTGCCCCCAAACCCCTGCAACATATCGTCCGGATTATATGTTCCAATCGTACACAATTCATAAGAAAATATTAAGTTGCAAACCCACACATATAACCTAGTCAAAATTAGTGGTGCCCGGTAAAGTGCATTCTAGCCCCTGTTTGTTCTTCAATTACGTCAAACATAAAAAAATGTGTTTTTGGGGGTATAATTGATGTAGGAACAGATTTTTATTTTATTTTTTCTACAGAAATATGTCTTTATTTGCCAAACATAAAAAAAATGTGTTTTTGGGGGTAATTGATGTAGGAACAGATTTTTATTTTATTTTTTCTACAGAAATATGTCTTTATTGTATGTGTATACTCAGAACCATGGTAAAACTGATTTATCACATTTTCATGCATGCAGACCAACTATATGTAGCGTGAAACCGGGTCTTCTACGAAGTCAAGCACCACGATCCCCCATCCAGGTACAAACCGCGATCCCTGTTGCTTAACTTCGTAAAAAAGCCAATTACTCTACCAGTGTCGCCATAAAAACCGGCTTCCACAGCGAGGCTGTAGAAGTGATATATATAGTATTCCGTTACATTTCTCCCCCTCTTCTCTTGATTTCATCCCAAAGTCACACACGCCTCACTAGGCAAATCCGAGGGCGGAGCCTAAGCAACACACTATGGACACTGTCTTCCATCCCACCGCTGCCACCAATGAAGCGTGAAACCGGATCTTCTACGAAGTCGAGCACCGCGGTCACCCATCCAGGTACTAACCGCAGTCCCCGTTGCTTAACTTTGTAAAAAAGCCAATCACTCTACAAGTGTCGCCATAAAAGCCGGCTTCCACAGTTAGGCTGCAGAAGTGATATATATAGTATTCCATTACATTTACCATTAGTGTAATTTCACAGGCTCAGTTGGATGCGCCGTCCGACTGGAGACCAGGAGGTCGCGGGTTCAAGCCCCGCCGAGGTCGGCAACAGTCTTTCGTGGAGATTAATCATGAAATATTTTCTACGGTCATTCTCTCCCTTCCGCTGATTCAAGAAGGGCAGTTGTCAGTTTCTGGCGAAAGAATGTGCACAATACTGGTTAACCGCTTAGAGGACTAAGCCTGCCCAGTAAAATCAAATCAAATCAATTTTATTGGTATAAAATCCAAACAAGAACAGGATTGTCACCAATGAAGAACAATTATAGACAAACTGTTGTCCACCTCGCAAGAAAAGGACCACTGTTTCAGAATTTTCTTGTGAGACTGAACAAGAGTTGGTACATCGAATAATGGACCTTCTCTTTCAAAGTAGTACAAAAATCACAAAATATATAAGAACTCACAGCTGGGGACAACAATCAAAAATGTTCTATATGGAGAGCATGTACATATATAATGCTTTACCATTGGCAGCATGTGCCGGAGAGCTCTGGAATTACTTGTTAAAGGAAAAGACGAAAACAACAGTGATACAGCAAAGGTGGACCATGGAGAAAGTGTCTAATCAGGGACAGCACTGTTGCTATTCCAGGCCACTCCCCGACACATGACACCAAGATAAGCATCTGATTACAACATCTATCACAGCAGTCCAAAATTTGAGGACTTTCAATTAAAGATCTAACCCTATCGTTAGACTATAAAATTATGGTACAAAGTCTTTAACCGCCAAATATCCTACAGACTATACATTACACGACATAATTCTGAAATTTACTACCGACCTGATTCAAGTAATGATTGTCGGAGTATATACATGTGACTTAATCCAGAGATACAAATATTGGTTATATCGTTATCGTAACTGCTTAAAATAAACTTTAACTTTGAACTTTCATCCATTGAATTGAACACAGCTACAGTCTCATTTAAGCGATTTATCATATTGGCTCTTGCAGGAGCAAGTTTACTGCACTTCAAAACAAAATGATTTTCATCTTCAAGTTCAACTTGACATAATCTACACATTCTTTGTTCTAAAGGTATTTTGTAATGTCTACCCGCTTCAATAAATAATTTACTATTACTGATCCTTAATTTAGCAAAAGTACTGACAGCATGTCTGTCAATATCACTTAAAAGGTACTTTTCGAGTTCGTACTTGTCTTTTATTTTCCTGTATGTACGGATTTTATTACCATTAGGGTTATGATCATCATTAAACAAGTTATTCTGCCAAAAGCTTATAAATCTCTCTTTCAGTTTTCTCCAGACAGCTCGCATTAATGCTTTTATTTTGAAAGTACCTTCATTTTCCCATACATGTGTAAAATTTATTTTCTGAAACAATAATTTAACTTTCCTACTAAAACCTGTATTAATATTTTTACTGTCTAGATAGGCATTCTTCACTAAAGAGTTATCACTACTATCCAAGACATGATGCCAGAAGCCAACACTTAGTTTTAGTCCTTGAATTGATAAAGGAAGGAGTCCAAGTTCAGCTAAAGTTGCTGAGTTGACTGCTGATTTGTTTACTCCAAGTACCATTTTGGCAAATTTAACCTGAATTTTCTCTGGTAAAAATGAGCTATATCTGTGTTCAATTTCTGTGCCTTCTCTTATGACAGTATCTAAACACAATAATTCGGAACGTGTGGTTAGGTAAACTGACCACACTCGACATGACCCATTGGGTTGACTGGGCCGTAAAACCTCAAGACAAACAAACAAACTTTTTTTTCTTCTGAGTCGTGCTGTCGAGAGCTCTCTTTTCTGATACGTCTGTTTTCTTTGGTGTCCAGAATGGAAGTAGGCTGGAGGCACGCTTCTCATCTGTCATGTGACTTTCTTTTAACTAACCAAATCGTCGACCAGTGGACCAAAAGGTACTTGCTGTTGACGATATTTCAGCAGTCGAAGTCGCATCACTACACACATCATGAGATATTTCATGCTGAATGTTGGATATTTAGGTTACTGTGTGATAAAGAAAATTAGACTCTCAAAGTACACAGTATAGTAATTTCCAGAACATCTGAAAAAGTACTTGGGTTTCACTATGAAAATTAAGTAGGGGCACTTTAAGAAGACGGGGAATCTTACTTCATGAAACAGTGAAGACTATAGAGTTTTGCGAAAATGACCTATTCAAAGTAGTTAGTCATTTCTTAATGTTATTTTGTTGTTTTGTTGAATAAAAGACTAAGCTCATCGTATATACCAAGGTTGAAAGTTCTTATATTTGCAGATTTGATGAACTACTGTATTCTCATTGTTGAGAACACTCAAGTACGTACAATATTTTGATGACCTTATAAGAAGTTATACGTGAGTGTTCTCAATAACAGTAAGGTCATGCATCAAGTTTATAGATGTAAATAAATGTCTTATTTCTTGCTACATATGCTGAGCCTATCCTGGTTTTGGTGAGAACAATGAAATGGAAAATGACAGCAACTTAACAATTTGAAAGGGCCCTTTTTCGCCACAAGCTATAGTCTTTCACTGTTCCATATAACGTAGGTTACCCAGCTTGCCAAAATACACAATTTTTTTTATTTGGCCTTATGGTGTTAGTATTGGCACAACAAATACCTACACAAAGGCAAAGGCAAGACAAGTCTGTCCATCTTCAGGCCAGATCACTGGCATGTAACACTGTCTCATTCATGATGAGTCACTTTTAGTCTTTAATTATGCCCCCCACTTCAAAGAAGTCCTTCCATCCATCCGTCCCTCTGTTCCTCACGCTTTTTGATGCATAGTATAACTTTAGAACCGTGAATGCTACCATTTTGAAATTTCTTATATGGATTCCTCATGAAAAAATAGCTGACACGTGTTTTTTTTCTTGACAGGATTATGCTCCTTTCCAGAGTAAAAATATGGATGCAATCTTGTCAGCAAAATATCTCAAAAACTATTGAAGCTAGAGCCTTGAAACTTGGTGAATAGACTGGTAATGATGAATAGACAACCTGATTAACTTTTGTAGAAATTTTGAAAAATACTTCTTGAGTAATGGCCCTTTGTAATTTTGGGCATTTTTACCTTGTCAGCAAAATATCTCAAAAGCTTTTAGAGCTAGAGCCTTGAAAATTAGTAAATGGATTTGTAGTGATGAGTAGATGACCTGATTAACTTTTGAAGAAATTCTGAAAAAATACTTCATGAGTTATGGCCCTTTGTAATTTTGGGCATTTTTACCTTGTCAGCAAAATATCTCAAAAACCGTTGGAGCTAGAGCCTTGAAACTTGATGAATAGACTGGTAGTGATGAGTAGACAACCTGATTAACTTTGAAGAAATTTTGAAAAATACTTCTTGAGTTATGGCCCTTTGTAATTTGGGGCATTTTTACCTTGTCAGCAAAATATCTAAAAAACTGTTAGAGCTTGAGCCTTGAAACTTAGTAAATGGATTTGTAGTGATGAGTAGATGACCTGATAACTTTTGAAGGAATTCTGAAAAATACTTCATGAGTTATGGCCCTTTGTAATTTTGGGCATTTTTAACTTGTCAGCAAAATATATCAAAAACTGTTGGAGCTAGAGCCTTGAAATATGATGAATAGACTTGTAGTGATGAGTAGACGACCTGATTAATTTTTGAAGAAATTTTGAAATATACTTCTTGAGTTATGCCCCTTTGTAATTTTGGACATTTTTACCTTGTCAGCAAATTATCTGAAAAACTGTTAGAGCTAGAGCCTTGAAACTTAGTAAATGGATTTGTAGTGATGAGTAGATGATCTGATTAACTTTTGAAGAAATTCTGAAAAATACTATATGAACTATGGCCCTTTGTAATTTTGGGCAATTTGACCTTGTCAGCAAAATATCTCAAAAACCGTTGGAACTAGAGACTTGAAACTTGATGAATAGACTCGTAATGATGAGTAGACAACCTGATTAACTTTTGAAGAAATTTTGAAAAATACTTCTTGAGTTAAGGCCCTTTGTAATTTTGGGCATTTTTTACCTTGTCAGCAAAATATCTCAAAAACCGTTAGAGTTAGAGCCATGAAATGTGGTGAATGGATTGAGTTATGGCCCTTTGTTATTTTGGGCATTTTATCTTGTCAGCAAAATATCTCAAAAACTGTTAGAGCTAGAGACTTGAAACTTGGTGAATTAATTGGTAATGATGAGTAGATGACCTGGTTAACTTTTTTGTAAATTCTGAAAAATATTTCGTAAGTAATGGCCCTTTGTAAATTTGGGCATGTTTCCCTTGTTAGCAAAATATCTAAAAAAATATTTAAGCTGGAGCCTTGAAACTTAATGAATAGCTTGGTAGCGATGAGTAGATGACCTGATTATGCCCCCAGTTTCGAATGAAATTGATGGGGCATATTATTGTGCCTTCATTTGTCCATCTGTCTGTTTGTCCGTTCGTCAAGCTTTTTTGTGCATGCCGTATCTTAAGAACCCTGCATGCTAGGGTTTTGAAATTTTATATTTGGGTTCCCAATGAAAAAATAGCTGACTCATATTTTTTTTTTTTTTTTTTTCTTGTCTAGCATGTTTGTTTAGAGTTATGCCCCTTTGAAAAAAATCAGAATTAAATCTTGTGAGCAAGATATCTTGAAAAGTATTTAAGCTGGGTTCTTGAAATTCGATATATAGTGAGTGGGAATGATGTGTAAATTACCTGATTATATTTTGAGAGAATTCCATGAAAATATTGATAAAATTACGCCCCTTTGCAGTTCTGCGCATTTTGACCTTGTCAGCAAGATGTCTCGAAAAGTACTTAAGCTAGGGTCTTGAAATATTATATACTGATTGGTGATGATGTGGAGATTACCTGATTTGTTTTTTAGGGAATTCCATGAAAAATTGACGTAGTTATGGCCCTTTATAGTTCTAGGCATTTTGACCTTGTCAGCAAGATATCTCAAAAAGTATTTAAGCCAGAGCCGTGATATTTGGTATACTGATTGGGATTGAGGAGGAGATCACCTGATTAAATTTTGAACCAATTAAATGAAATGTTGGAGTTATGGCCCTTCGCAATTTCTGGCCATTTTTTTTTCGTTGCTTTATTGTGTATAGCATAGATTTAGAACCATGTATGCTAATGTTTTGAAATTTCATATTTTGATTCCTTATGAAAAAATAGGTGACCCGTATTTTTTTCTTATCCCAATTATTTTAGAGTTATTTCCCTTTGATAAAGTAACATTGAAATCTCATATATTTGTACTGTTGTTACCATCATGGGCAAGCAGTGTTAGAGTCAGGCAGTTGGGGGCATAGTGTTTTACAAACACCAGCTCTAGTTAACCCAGACATCATGTACATTGTATAATTGACCAGTCATCTTTTAACACCTTTTTATCACTTAATCTCCATTGTTTATGACAGTCAGAGGCCAAAAGTAATTCCGCAAAAAATATTTTCATAGACTTTAATGCATTTTTAATGTTTACAAGACACTTAATATTGTGTAACATTGTAAAGAAAATACTGATGTTCTGTAATGATTGGAAAGGTAAATGATACATGTCCAAAATATATGACTTTGATAAATATTTGATATCTGTCTTCTCAAATACAACAATTTAAATTAAGAAGAAATTTTAAAAATGGCAGATTTCCATTGACATCAATGTTGACATCGCTCAAAAACTGCCCAAAATGTCTAACACAAAATTTAATTCTTTGTCTCTCAAGTTTGCATAGAGAAAATCCAATGAGAATCACAATATTACATGAATCGCCCAGCTTTCAAATAATGTGAACATTATAAAGATACAAACAATTATATTATTATTTATTTTTTGTAAACATGAAAATGCATGAACTCTATGGGATTTTTGATGCTGTGGAATTATTTTTGATCCCTGACTGTTACATATAGCTGATTAACAACTGTTTCTCCAAAAAACACCATGATTATATATTTTATTTAAAATTGAAGATTTGGGCATAAATCTCTGTAAGGGCCTACGCGATAGTCCCAAACACATAAACAGTCAGTGAAAAACACTGTCCATGCATCGGGTGCCGGTGATCTCCACATGTGCAACACCATGTTGTGAATAGAAATCTTCAAAAAAACATTTTTTTTTATGATTTGACAATATTTTATAGCTAAAACTGCAGTTTAAAAAGCAATAAAATGTCAAACTTTGACCAAACTTTGGTAGTGATTTTGTTGATAATGCCATATCAAAGTGGCAAGGGTTTCTAAAATAAAAATTATGCTTGAAAAGCTGACGCAACTGCAACTGGACATGTTTTGGGATAATTTTCAACTATCGTTTCTTTTTGTAAAGACTTTTAATTTAAATTTAAATATTTTTACACTAAGGTTTGGCGAGTATTGATTTTTTGTGCTTGATTTACATGTACCTGGTTTGCAATTGGTCAGTGCTTTGGTAAGGATTACCATAAATGTATTGGAGAGTCATATCCTGTTCATCCCCATCCTGATCAGTACAACTGCCTTAGTATGCCTTCAGGCATTAAAATAACCATTTAGACTCATTTTTTACGAAGTACAAGGAGAGCTATTGTAGTCACCCTGTCATCCGCTTGTCCATTCCCATCACACTGCGTTAAAAGTTTCTCGACTGTCACTTATTTTGGAGCATTCATATTTGGACTTGTCTCGGTGGCTCAGTTGGATGCACATCCGACTGGAGACCAGGAGGTCGCGGGTTCGACCCCCGCCGAGGTCAGCAACATTCTTTCGTGGAGATTGATCATGAAGTATTTTCTACAGTCATTCTCTCCCTTCCGCTGATTCAAGAAGGGCAGTTGTCAGTTTCTGATGAAAGAATGTGCACAATACTGGTTAACCGCTTAGAGGACTAAGCCTGCCCAGTAAACGTGTGGTTAGGTAAACTGACCACACTTGACATGACCCCATGGGGTTAACTGGGCCGTAAAACCTCAACACAAACAAACAAACATCATACTTGGAACTTGGGTACCTGAGAGGGTCTTCTGAGATTCTAAAAGAACACACTCTTGGGTTCATGCCTGGGGATGGGCAGGGAGTCAAAATCAAGGACACATTTGTAATGTTATATGCATAAAGCATATGCGTTAAAGTTTTTCAAATGCTTATATCTTGACAGCCACTTGGGAGGGGTCTTCTGAGATTCCAAAAGAACACACCCCTGGCTCATGGTTCATGCGGGGGTAGGGGGGTGAGTGGGGGGCTTGGGGTCAAAATCTAGGATACCTTTGTAATATTTTACTGTTGTTACATGCATTTATATGCTAACAAGTTGTAAACACAATGAGTTATACATCAGCCTACTATGTGAGGTTCAAGTGTCAAAGAGTGAAGGTCATGATGACCTACATTTCACAGTCCAGTGAGTTTACCTTATATCTTGAGGACTATTTTTTTGAGAAATGTCGTACCTGAGATATTAATTTCATGTGACCCCATGATTGACCTCAAAATGTATCTAGGTCAATGTGACCTATATTTCATGGGCCAGTGATTTCGCCTTAAATATATAATATAGGTTTATATCACCATTGGGATCTTGAGTAGGCTGCATAGGTGTGAAAATATCACTAGTAGACGAAATGGGAATGTGTTACCAAGTGTAGATGAAATTGGAAAAATTGTCAAAATAGTAGATAAAATGGGAATAGAGGAAATGGGAATAAACCTGCTAATTGCCATACCTCACGTAAAATTTGAAAGAGTACATTCTACCACTTCATTCTACTACCTGTCAATATGTCTAAAATACCAGCTGGATGGGTTACAAAAAGTGTAGACCCTGAAAAGATACCTCATTCTGTGGTATCTGATCTGGGTCTTACATTGTTTGCACAGGCTTGGTTTATACCCATTTCATCTATTCCCATTTTGTCTCTTGCCATTTCTTCTACTTTTTTGACAATTTTTCCCATTTCGTCTACTCACACATTCCTGTTTCATCTACTTGGGATATTTTCTCATCTATGCAGCCTGCTCAAGATCACAACGGTGATATAAACCTATATTTTTTATATGGAAAACCTGGCAGTCAGGTAAAGCAACCAGTGCAGACCCAGATCAGACTTAAGGTAGTTGGTCTGGTTCTACCCTGTTGGTGTGCTTGTTTTCCTTGTTGTCAGTCCTCATCTATTTTGTATGGAAAGCATGGCAATCAGGCAAATCAGTGAGTGTAGACTCGGGTAAGTCTTGAGAAAGTATCAGTAAAATCATACAAGTATCATCCTCGTAGGATAAGTTGATATTGACGTCACTGAGTGTTTATATTGTTAGATCAAGTCCACTTTAATAAATAGGTAACGCCACCCGAATAGCTACCTTCAATAAATATTATAAGAAGCGGTGACCGTAAATCAGCAATAGCTCAGTGGTAGTTTTCCTAGACTACTAATCTGAATAGTGAGGGTTCGAATCCCAGTGTTAACATTATCATTTTTATTTTATACTTTGTAAGAATAAGTTTAAAAGAAAAATATGTTTAAGAAAGAACATGTATTTTGCAATTATCAGCTATGAAACAAAATTTCAGTGTAGTGACATTTTAATTTTCTATTGTGTGTATCTTTTAAAGTTAAATAAAGACTGTTAAAGCTGGAATACAACTGGTCAAAAATATTTTGCTTGCAATTCTGTTTAAGTACAAGGCAGGTGAGACAGGTGTTCCACATAATTGTTATTTGACCACCCATTTCTTTTTTCTTTTTATGAATTTAATAGGTGCTACCTATATCCGTGCATCCAAATTATCATCACATACATGTAGGTGGATTGGCCAGATCTAACTGAATTGATTTCAGACTACACTTGACTTCTGAATCCACTACATGAATTGTTATATAACGTCCAAGTCAACAATATTTCAGTAGTTTAGAGACATTGCCTCCAAATTTGTGGGACTTTTACCTGACCCGATCACATGAATTCGGGTCCTGCTTAGTTACTAGACGCTCTGTGATGAAGGCTTTAGGCAGCCGATCTATTTCAAGGGCCCCGATGGGCGGGGGACATGCTTTCTGAAAACCAAAAACTAGTGTATGCCGGTAACAGGCACAACGACATACACTATCGTTTGCTACCTGAAATCCATTTTACTGCTTCAGGATTTAAAGACTTGACCATTTATGCATTTTTATCTTAGTTTCTTTTTGGTCTTTTTTTTTTCTTTTTTTTTTTTTTGCAAGTCTACACATTATGAAAAGCAGAAAAAAAAAAAAAAAAAATATAACAACAATTTACATGATTTACAAATACACCGGTCAAACAAACACATTATTGTGTCGAAGTTTTTCAGATTATCACGTGAAAAGAGCATACAGTCTATGTGTTATCAAAATATCTACATCAAAGTGTACCTTATGCACAAAACGAATCATGCTTAGCTTATAAAGAGACTGAGAATGGATAGAAATAGAAGTGGAGACAAAATTCAAAATAGCGGCGATCACAAATTTTGTAAGCTGACAACATGAGTCACGTGATTCAACCCCCTGCAATTGGAATACTTGGCATTATTGGATGTTTTGTTGCTATTGTCGGCACGGCCGCCGTGTCAATAGTCACTGCCAAATCACGGAACGCTTATTGTTTTTTAGGATGAGCACCGAACCACCCAAGCATTTGTTGGATCAGTACATTTGTGATCACACACATCACTGGTCACATAGTTAGTCTATACTAGTGCATCTGCACGCCGAACCGCTTTGCGGTTCGGGTTGGGCGCACTTATTAATAATATTATTATTTTCAGTATGAAGACTGGGGAACTTGTTGGAGTGTTACTGTTAGCAGTTTTTGTCCTTCATGTTGATTGTGGTAAGAGTTTTCATAAGTTGTTAAGGAATAGTAATTAATTACAATTCTGGGTTAGTTTTTAAACTTTTTCTTATTTCTCTATAAAAAAAAAAAACATGTTGTGGGTACTCATTAGAGAACTGGAGAAAATTCTCTGAGAATTCGAAATATCCTTCTAATAAGGACACACTTAAAAGATCAGCGATGACAACCCTTGTCATGCTGAATAAATTGCCACGCCCACTTCCAATATTCAGCCAATCAGATTACTTGATCCAGGCTTTTGATATAAATTCACATACTGAATGACAAACGGTGCAGATCCAGATCAGTTGGCTTCTACGAAGCCAACTGGTCTGGATCTACACTGTTTGCAAAGGCGGGTATATCCGGGTTCAGCAGGACAATGGTTAACTTGGTGAACTCAATTAGAACCACCTCAATAAGCCAAGGCAATTCTAATGAGTACCAACAACATAGGGCCTGCCTCTGTGGCTCAGTCCGATGCATGTCCAGCTGGTAATGAGAGCGCAGGTTTGATCCTTTCCGGGCCAGAGTCCGGCAACATTCTTTCATGGAAGTTGATCATGAAATATTTTCTATGCTCATTCTCTCCCTTCTTCTCCTTCAAGAAGGGAAGTTTTTTGGTTTCTGGAGAAAGAATGTGCACAAGTACTGGTTAACCGCTTGGAGGACTTCCTGGGAAAAAGTGGATAAGTGAACTGACTGCACTTGAAATAACTCTAATAGGTTGACAGGGCAGTAAAACTTCAACACAAACAAACCAACAACGTAGGCTTTAATAGAGAACTGGGCTGGATAGGAGTACAGATATTGTAATCTACTGACTCAGAAATTGCTTGACTGTGTGCTTATAGGGCTATGTGTGGTTATTGCCTGAATAACTCTAAATATTGGGACAGACATGCCTGAGCAAACAGTGTAGACCCAGATCAGATGCCACAGAATGTGGTGTCTGATCAGGGTCTACTCTGTTTGCCATACATACAGGTATCTCCCCATATAGCTGTTAATGGTGAAGGTATGTGCGCAAGTACTTGTTAACCCTAGTCCTGCTGAACCCGGATATATCCTGTCTTTGTAAACAGTGTAGATCCAGATCAGTTGGCTTCTTCAGAAGCCAACTGATCTGGAACTACACTGTTTGTCATTAAGTATGTCAATTTGTATTAACAAAATGGATCAAGCAATCTGATTGGCTACAAATTACAAGTGGGCGTGATGTTTTAATTTATTTAGCATGACAAGGGTTAACTGCTGAGACGACTAAGCCTGGTCAGGAAAAGTATGAGTAGGTATGACCTGCTTGGTATGACCTGCTTGGCATGACCTTTACAGTGTTGACTGAGTCACAAAACTCCAATTCAAATCGAACCAAAGCTTATCCAGCCATTCTTCCAATTTCTGCTTGGCAGAAGATTCACATGAAAGTTCAAGATTTAGTTTCTCTGAGAAAAAAAATAGCATGTCGTCTGCTGCAAGTTTTTCTTTTTAAGGGTTACCCTAACCCTTAAAATGCCTAGAAAACCTGCATCTGAAAATGTCTGTTTATGTCATCTGCTGAATATTCTTGCAAGCTTTTCAAACCTATTTTTGCATACAGACAAACATTATAGACGCTGATCAGACTGCTCCTAGAGGAGCAGTCTAATCTGGGTCCACACTGTTTGCAAAAATGACTTTTAAAAACACAAGCAGATTACGACAATTGTTGTGATTGGCAGTTGAAAACACGACTATTCAAATGAAAATTTTACCACCAAAAAAAAATGAAAATTTTCTGATAAAAAATTGATATTTTTTTCATATTTCTGCTCAAAACATAGATTAGAGCCACCTCGATGACCCACAATCTATGTTTTCGAGCAGAAATAAGAAAAATAATGTATACCCCTGTAAATCCCAGTTTTACTATATAAAAGTGGGGTTTAAGGCAGTCAAACTTATATAGTCATGTTTTCGTGATGGGATTCTTAGGGTAAATATGGCAAACAAATTTATTTGTAAATTTCTTCCTCCTTTAGCCTTTGTGTGAGGTACGGTAGATGTTTAAAGTTACAAAAACTTTAAAACATACTGAATTTACCCTAAGTATTGGGACACCTTAATTCCTTACCATATTTGTCATATAATTTGTGAAAGTCTAATCCACTACCTGTTGATGTGTTAAAATATTGTTTGTTGAGTGGCAAACCATGCAGACCCTGATCAGATGCCGCATTCTGTGGCATCTGATCTTGGTCTGCACTGTTTGCTCAGGCCTGTCTGTCCCGTTAATAAGGGTTATTATGGCATTATATATAACAGTACTAAAGCATAGGTCTAGATAAGAGTGGGTATCCGGCAAATATTTTTCTTATTTCTCCATGAAAACGTATGTTGTGGGTATTCATTAGAAGCGCCTCGCCGAGGTGCTTCTAATGAGTACCACAACATATGTTTTTGTGGAGAAATAAGAAAAATATCAATACTTTTTGGTTGAAAAATGCGTCTTATCTAAAGCTATGCTAAAGAGTGTAATGTTGGCTGTGTACATGTATATCTATTTACCAGCTTTATTTTATAGCTTTGCCCTATTTTTAATGCATTTATTTAAACAGAAAACTTTGTGGAATAGCAAACAGTGTAAATCTTGATCATACTACTGCTCCCTTTAGGAGCAATCTGATCTGATTCTGCACTGTTTGCATGTACCATTATTTTAGTGTACAAATTTTAGGACAGTTACCATTTTCAAGTGTGTTTTGTTTTGATAGAATATGTTCATCCTTGTTAGCAACCAGTAAGTTTCATATATCGAGGGCTGATCGCAAGACTGTACATGTAGTTAGTCAGATGGTTGTTCTTCCTCAAACTAAATCTCCTCACCATGAAGGCGTTATGAAGATTACAACATTTCTTTCTCTAAACAATGAAAATTTAGGTGCCATTGCTCATATGAGCAATGGCACCTAAATTTACATTGTTTATAAAGGGGTCAAAGTTGCCCCTAAACAAGGGTTTTAAAAATATGTTCAAGTTAAACTACAGTCTTGCGATCAACCCTTGATATCTAAATTTAACCTATGGCAAATTCATCAGACTACAAATTCATGATTTTTTTATGCCGCTCGCCTGCCAAAGTGAGGCATATAGCATTTGGCCATGATGTTACGGCCGTACATGGGTATATCACATTCATAACCGGAGTCATAACTTAAGTACCCTTTAGGCTAGGAAGTTGAAATTTGGTATGCTGCTTACCCATACCTAAACCTTCAACTCTGTGCTAGAGTTGCACCTCGGTCATGCCCTAGGGATGGGCTAGGGGTCAATGTTTAAGTTTACATTGACATCCACATTTTTACATTTACCTGTATAAGCAGAGGCATAACTTGGATACATTTTATGCTAGTAAGTTGAAATTTGGTATTCTACTTACCTAGACCTATAACTCTGTGCTGGCATTGCCTCTGGGTCTTGCCCTGGGATGGTGCTAAGTGTCAGTGTTTAAGTTTACATTGACATTTACGTCAGCATTTTTACATCCGCATTCCTCTTGGAAGTCATAACTTGAGTACCTTTTATGCCAGGAAGTTGAAACTTGGTATACTACTTACCCAGACCTAAACCTTCAGCTCTGTGCTAGAGTTGCCCCTGAGTCATGCCCTTAGGTGGAGCTAAGGGTCCTTGTTTAACTGTACATTGACATTTACGTTTGCGCTTCTATGACCGCATTTCTCTTGGAGGTCATAACTTGTGTATCTTTTATTCTAGGAAGTTGAAATTTGATATGCTACTTACCCAGACTTAAACCTTCAACTCTGTGCTATAGTTGCCCCTTGGGCTTGCTCTTGGGTAGGGCTTAAGGTCAATGTTTAAGTTTACATTCATGTTTACGTTGACATTTACATTCACGTTTGCCGGCTTTGGTGGCTCAGTTGGCGGCGCCATCCGACTTGAGACCAGGAGGTCGCTGGTTCAGCCCCTGCCGAGGTCGGCAACATTTTTTCGTGGAGATTGATCATGAAATATTTTCTACGGTTATTCTCTCCTACCGCTGATTCAAGAAGGGCAGTTGTCAGTTTCTTGCGAAAGAATTTGCACAATACTGGTTAACCGCTTAGAGGACTAAGCCTGCCCAGTAAACATGTGGTTAGGTAAACTGACCGCGCTTGACATGACCCCATTGGGTTGACTGGGCTGTAAAACCTGAACACAAACAAACATCCACTTTTTTCTTTTGGAGGTCATAACTTGCAGGGATTATTCTGGCCCAAGATTTTTGTGAGAGAAAAAATCCCATTTGGACAAAACAATGAGAGATTTTCAAATTCAGTGAGATTTTTTTTTCGCTCGCTCGGACAAACTGAGTGAGATTTTTAAGTATTATTATTGCTTATTTTGTAATGTACTCTAAATCAGGTTAATAAAATTGTTATATATAGGGTGTTTGATTATTTTAAGTATCATTATTTTCATGTTTACTGCAAGTGTTTATATATAAATTTGAACTTTCTGGAAAATCATGTTTAAATAACAAGTTGTTTATATTCTTTTTAGAATTTCCAAATGGAATCGTCTAGATTAAGCTATTTTTGGCATGTCACAGAACATTTAAATTTTTCTTGACAAATACTGGATATAAGTGATGCCTCTAGTACTCTATTTTTTCTTTAGAATGTTCTTTGATATTATATAAGGAGAGAACATTTTCATATGAGCATCTTTGTACACTTTCATTTTGAATTGGATTACTTCAATGTTTCATTAATTCTGGAATTAAACTCTGAATTCAGGGACTTTGAATTCTGGGAGCAGAAACTGCAATTCAAAGGATTTGTTTCAGAAATTCTTCAGGAATTATTTCTCTGGGATTTTGTGACATTATCCAATGATTTTTTTTACCTGGAAGTTCCAATTCATATACTCATAATTTTTCTCTAGGACTCACAAATTTTATAAAAGTGAGTCCCTGAACTCACAAAAAAAACAAAAACAGTATATATCTGCTCTAAAATATATTACAGACTCATGATTTTCTCACAGGACAATGGAATTTCAATTGAGACTGAATAGAATCAAACTGTAAATAAATCATTGATTATCTTGAAAGGTACCGTTTACATTTATTTTTCTGTCTTGCACATTTTCTTATTTTTTGTTATCAACTAATACTGTAAATAATTTTAAAGCTTGTTGCTGGTTTCACTTTCATTTCTTACCGGTTACGCCTGGTTCGTAATAAAATGCAAACGGCTGAATAAGGTCTTCATGGGCTTGTTATTCATCAAGCTCAGCTCGGTTGTGTTTGATCCGAGATCGTCATCCGAATCGGGGAGGAGAGCGTGGCCGGTTCTGTCGAGCTGGGTTGTGCTCGAAAAAGAGACTTTAACATGTTGCCATCCCGACTGGACGGCTTCGGGTCGGATAATTTTCTTTCTTTTTTTTTCCGAGTCGGCGGACATGTTTTTGCTGACTCGAGGTAGCGATCAAATAAACGCTTACTTAAACCAGAGACCGACAATGAGTTTTTACGATGAAGCTTTTCAATGATACAGATTAATGAATGGCTACCTGCGTTCGTATGTGTAATGAATTTTGGCGCCACAATAATTCAGAAACCGGTCAAACAGAACAGTCCGATAGTCTCGAAATGAACTGCATTTGCAAATAGGAACTTAACGGCGCGAAATGAGAAAAATTCAGCGTGCGATTTTTTTTCTCACTCCTGGAATTTTGATGCGATTTCTTGCAAAAAAATGCGAGAATATCGCGAAATCGCGCCAGAAAATGATCCCTGTAACTTGGATGCCTTTTATGCTAGGAAGTGGAAATTTGGTATGATACTTACCCAAACCTAAACCTTAAGCTCTGTGCTAGAGTTGCCCCTGGGACATGGCTACGAGTTGGGCTACAGGTCAATGTTTAAGTTTACATTCAAGTTTACGTTGACATTTACGTCCATATTTCTCTTTTGAGGTCATAACTCGAATACCTTTTATGCTAGGAAGTTGAAATGTGTCATCACGAAAACATGCCTATATAATTTTGACCCCTTAAACCGCACTTTTATATAGTAAAACTGGGGTTTACAGGGGTATGCATTATTATTCTTATTTCTGCTCAAAAACATAAATTGTGGATACTTGTTAGAACTGCCTTGCCGAGGCGGTTCTAACGAGTACCCACAATCTATATTTTTAGCAGAAATATGAAAAATATCAGAGTTTTTTATCTGAAAATTTTCAGTTTTTGGAGGTGAACTTTTCTATATATTTGAATAGGCGTGTTTTCGTAATGTATGTTACCCCTGATCTAAATCTAGAGTTGCCCCTTAGTCATGCCCTGGGGTGGGACTAGGGTTGAAAATGTATAACAGATTTAAACTTGGGTACCCTTTATGCTAGGAAGTTGAAAGTTAGTATGCTACTTACACCCAGACCTAAACCATCAACTCTGTTCTGAGTTGCCCTTGGCTCGTACCTTGGGGTGGGGCTAAGGGTCAAAAGGAATTAGCAGTTTGGTATGCTACTTACACCCGGACATTACCTTCAACTCTGTGCTAGAGTTGCCCCTGTGCCATGCCCATGGGTGGGGCTAGGGGTCAAAATGTATAACACATCAGATTTTACATTTACATTAATGTCCACATTCTTTTAGGAGGTCATAACTTGGGTACCTTTTATGCAAGGAAGTTGAAATGTGGTATTATAGCATTTCCCTGTGATGTTACATCCATACCTCCATATGTCCATATGCATGTATGTCACATTCATAACCAGAATCATAACTTTGGTACCTTTTAGGCTAGGAAGTTGAAATTTGGTATGCTGCTTACCCATACCTAAACCTTCAACTTTGTGCTAGTTGCCCCTAGGTCATGCCGTGGGACTTATCTAGAGGTCAATGTTTAGGTTGACATTGACATTTACATAGGCGTTTTTACATTCATAATCAGACTCGTAACTTGGGTACCTCTTATGCTAGGAAGTTGAATATTGGTATGTTTCTTACGCAGACCTAAACCTTTTCTTATGTGATTAAGCTCCCCCTGTGTCATGCCCTGGGGTGGAGCTAGGGGTCAATGTTTAAGTTTACATTAACATTTACAGCCATGTTTCTACGTCTGCCTTTCTCTTGGAGGTCATGACTTGAGTACCTTTTATGCCAGGGAGTTGAAATTTGATATACTATTTACCCAAACCTAAACCTTCACTTCTGTGCTAGAGATGCTCTTTGGTCATGCCCATAGGTGGAGCTAGGGGTCCGTGTTTAAGTTTACATTGACATGTACGTCCTTGTTTCTACCTCTGTGTTTCTTTGGAGATCATAACTTTGGTACCTTATTATGCCCCCGCCTATTCGAAGAATAGCGGATGGGCATTAAGCATTACCCCTGTCCATCCCGTATGTCCGTCCGTCCGTCTGTCCGTCCGTCCGTAGGTCCCACTTCGTGTCCGGGCCATAACTCCCCAAACCGTATGGAATATAATCATGAAACTTCACAGGTGCATACATCACATTGAGACGATGTGTCATGAACAAGGAAGACAACTCTTGCATTTTTGGTTTTTGAATTATTTCCCCTTGACTTTAGTTCCATATAGTAAACCGTGTCCGGGCCATAACTCCTAAACCATATGGAATATATTCATGAAACTTTATGGGTGCATGCATCACATTGAGACGATGTGTCATGAACAAGGAAGACAACTCTTGCATTTTTGGTTTTTGAATTATTTCCCCTTGACTTTAGTTCCATATAGTAAACCGTGTCCGGGCCATAACTCCTAAACCATATGGAATATATTCATGAAACTTTATGGGTGCATGCATCACATTGAGACGATGTGTCATGAACAAGGAAGACAACTCTTGCATTTTTGGTTTTTGAATTATTTCCGCTTGACTTAGTTCCATATAGTTAACTGTGTCCGGGCCATAACTCCTAAACCGTATGAAATATATTCATGAAACTTTACCAGTGCCTGCATCACACTGAGACGATGTGTCATGAACAAGGAAGACAACTCTTGCATTTTTGGTTTTTGAATTATTTCCGCTTGACTTTGTTCCATACAGTTAACTGTGTCCGGGCCATAACTCCTAAACCGTATGAAATATATTCATGAAACTTTATCAGTGCATGCATCACACTGAGAAGATGTGTCATGAGCAAGGAAGAAAACTCTTGCATTTTTGGTTTTTGAATTATTTCCCCTTGACTTAGTTCCATATAGTAAACGGTGTCCGGGCCATAACTCCTAAACCATATGGAATATATTCATGAAACTTTATGGGTGCATGCATCACATTGAGACGATGTGTCATGAACAAGGAAGACAACTCTTGCATTTTTTGTTTTTGAATTATCTTCCCTTGACTTAGTTCCATATAGTAAACCGTGTCCGGGCCATAACTCCTAAACCGTATGGAATATATTCATGAAACTATACAGGTGCATGCATCACATTCAGACGATGTGTCATGAACAAGGAAGACATCTCTTGCATTTTTTGTTTTTGAATTATTTCCCCTTGACTTAGTTCCATATAGTTAACCATGTCCGGGCCATAACTCCTAAACCATATGGAATATATTCATGAAACTTTACAGGTGCATGCATCACATTGAGACGATGTGTCATGAACAAGGAAGACAACTCTTGCGTTTTTCGTTTTTGAATTATCTTCCCTTGACTTAGTTCCATATAGTAAACTGTGTCCGGGCCTTAATAATAACTTCATGGTATACCTGTTACAATTACATATAAACCCTTTTTCTGAATGGCATTTGGCGGGGGCATCCGTGTCCTATGGACACTTTTTCTAGTATGCTAGGAAGTTGAAATTTAGTATGCTTCTTACCAAAACCTAAGCCTTTACCTCTGTGCTATAGTTGCTCCTGGGTCATGCCCCGGGATTGGGCTTTGGGGTCAGTGTTTAAGTTTACATTCATGTTTATATTGACATTTCATTCACGTTTCTCTTGGAGGTTATAACTTGGATACCTTGAAGGCTAAGAAGTGGAAATTCAGTATGATACTTATCCAGACCTAAACCTTTAACTCTGTTTTAGAGCTGCCCTAGGGTGGGGCTACATGTCAATGTTTAAGTTTACATTGAAGTTTGCATTGATATTAATGTCAACATTTCTACATCTGTGTTTCTCTTGGAGGTCATAATTTGGGTACCTGTTACGCTAGGAAGTGGAAATTTGATATGATACTTACCCAAACCTAATCTTTTAGCTCTGTGTTAGTGCTGCTCCTGGGTCATGCCCTAGGGTGGGGCTACATGTCAATGTTTAAGTTTACATTGAAGTTTACTTGGGTACCTTTTATGCTGGGAAGTGAAAATTTGGCATGATACTTACCCAGACCTTAACCTTTACCTCTGTGCTAGAGCTGCCCTGGGTCATGCCTGGGGTAGGGCTATGTGTCACTGTTTAAGTTTACATTCAAGTTCACATTGACATTTATGTTTGCATTTCTCTTAAAGATCATAACTTGGGTACCTTTTATGGTAGGAAGTTAACATTGATATCTGTCCACATTTTTCTTAGAGTTCATAACTTGGGTACCTTTAACGTTAGAAAGTTGAATTTTGTATGCTACTTACCCAGACCTAAACCTTCAATTCTCAGGTAGTGTAGCCTCTTTGTCATGCCCAGGGTTTGGGCTAGGGGTAAAAATGTATAACAGGTCAGATTTTACATTGACATTAATTTAATGTCCACATTTCTCTTGGAGGTCATAACTCAGGTATCTTTTATGCTAGGAAGTTGAAATATGGTATTATAGCATTTCACCCTAATGGTACGTCTGTACGTGGGTATGTCATATTATAACCAGAGTCTTAACTTGGGTACCTTTTAGGCTAGGAAGTTGAAATTCGGTATGCTGCTCACCCATACCAAAACCTTCAACTCTGTGCTAGAGCAGCCCCTGGGTCATGCCCTGGGATTGGGCTAGAGAATGTAGGGGTCAATGTATAAGTTTAAATTGACATTTACATTCGTGTTTCTACATTCATAATCAGTCATCACTTGGGTACCTTTTATGCTAGGAAGTTGAACTTTGATATGCTACTTAATCAGACCTAAACCTTCAATTCTGCGCTAGAGTTGCTCCTGGGTCATGCCCTTAGGTGGAGCAAGGGGTCAGTTTTATGTTAACATTGACATTTACGTCCGCATTTCTACATCCGCGTTTCTCTTGGAGGTCATAACCTGAGTACCTTTTATGCCAGGAAGTTGAAGTTTGGTATGCTACTTACCCAGACCTAAACCTTCAGCTCTGTGCTATAATTGCGCCTGTGTCATGTCCTCGGGTGGGGCTAGTGGTCTATGTGTAAGTTTACATTTATGTTTACATTGACATTTACATCCGTGTTTCTCTTGGAGGTCATAACTTGGCTAATTAAGGAAGTATGTTTCCAAGGACTTGTTAAACCGTTGCCATGCTGGAAACTTCATTCTGATTGGCCACATGAACTATGTTGAATAAAGATGTCATGCCCAATTTTCAGCCACTCAGATTACATATACTTGACCTGATCTGGATCTGCACTGTTTGCCATTAAGTACATGTATGTGAATTTATATCAGCAATCTGGATCAAGTAATTTGATTGGCTGAAAATTAGAAATGGGCATGGCATTTTAATTTATTCAGCAGAACAAGGGTTAAGACCACTACACTATTAAGACCAGCTTTTGTCATTCCCGTATGTTTTCCAAGTTTTCTGCAAACTGTGTAGACCCAGATCAGACTGCTCCTTTTGGAGTTTGAAATAAAGCGTTTCGAAATTTCAAGACATTTACTGTATTTGTATTTTCAATATTAGGACCACCCCACTATAAAGACCACTTTTAGATAGACTCAAAAGTGGTCTTCCGCTTTTAGATAGTCTCAAAAGTGGTCTTAATAGCAGAATTTTATTGTAATTATGAGATAATTTTCCTTTTCTCTTCATAAAAACATATGCTGTGGGTACAGTGTAGCTCCAATATATCGCGGTCCTCGGGGTCCAGAGTCCGCTATCGCGATATAAATGGAGCCGGATATAAGTCCCGATATGTACCATGCATGTATAACGGCGTGCACAACACTCGCTCGGTTTGTCGCCATGGTAGTTTCCTGAGACATCACGGATAAATGGCATTCAATCATGTTGTCACCATATTTCATAATTAAAATTGGATTAGAATTGCTCAATGGAATAATTTACAATGGTGCTCTATGTCTAACAAGTAATTCCAATCGAAACCAGCTGATAAACTACGTTTGAAAACAAGAAATCATCGGATTGACAATTTAGGATGCCATTTTGGATACTGGTTCCCTAAAACGTCGAAGGGAAGTTACTGAATTGTGCTAAGATAATTCGAGTTGCTTCCCTTTGCTTATATTGCGGGCGCAAAAAAAAAAAAAAAAAAAAAAAACCTGTCGTTTATCAAAGTTAATTTCTTTTTATTTAAGTTTGTTTGTTTTTGTTTTGTTTTTTTTGACGCAGTTGTTTTCTTCTGAAATATTTATATCTACAGAAGTGTAAAATAAGCGGACTAAGATCTGTGTATGTAGGACAGAAACATCGTAAGACTACTCTTGTAAAATTTGCTGGTGTTGAAAAGGAGGTGGACCGTTTTCACCTGTTGAGCAAAATTAGTTTGTGGGCATCACTGACTGATTGAGCATTGAGGAGATCTATGTACTAAATGATGATAATGATTACAACAATTACGGCGATATAATTTATTGTTTGCCAATTGTAATCAACGTGTGCGCTGATTGACACTAAGTTGATTGTTTGTCATATAATACCTGATGCGACTTAGCATCGGGATAGGCGGGAAAAATCAATTACCGGAGGCGGAACGCATTTTTTTTTTTCTGAAGTTAAATAAAACAACGAATATTTTATGTTTTTAAAAAAAAAATATTTTTTTTTTGTTTTTTTGTTTTTTTGGCTTATGGAAAATTTGGGAGCCATGACCTATTCGCGATATACTGGATTTTGCGAAATAACGAAACGTTGATGTATTGGAGCTACACTGTACTTATTCGAAGTGCCTCAGCAAAATACTTCTAATGAGTAGTCAGCACATATGTTGTAGAAGTGCTTCTAATGAGTACCCACAACATAATTATGTTCTTGAGGCCCTTCTAATGAGAGCCTACAATGTATGCTTTTATGGAGAAATGACAAGATATCCCAAAATTATCACCAAACACTCCTCCTTAACCCTTGCCAGGCTGAATTAATTAATATGCCATGCCCACTTCAAATTTTCAGCCAGTCATATTGTCAGATTGTTGATATAAATTCATATACTGAATGGCAAACAGTGGAGATCCAGATCAGTTGGCTTCTTAGAAGCCAACTGATCTGGATCTACACTGTTTGCAAAGACAGTGTATATCCGGTTTCAGCAGGACAAGGGTTAGCAAGTCTTCTGTGTTTTCTTTTTCTTAGAAGTCCTGTATGTTAACAGCAGGTCAGATTGTAAGTCTATTTATCTCTCATCCAATGAGGAGCTGGACATTCACTACTCTGGAGGACTGACTGACAAGTGTGAAATAAAGGTTGATGCCTATGGAATCAAAAATCTATGTGTCGAAGCGAAGGAGTTTCATATTAGTAGCTGTGCTATGACTGTAAAATACTTTGAGAACCAGTACTCATCATCATTTTCTGATAAGGTAAGTTAGCATTAACTTTGACATGCGGAATAAATTAACCCAAGTCATGCTGAATAAATTAAGATGCCACTCCCACTTCCACTTTTCAGCCAATCAGATTACTTCATCCAGGTTGTTGATATAAATTCACCTACAGAATGACAAACAGTGCAGATCCACATCAGTTGGCTTTAGATCAGTTGGCTTTTTCAGAAGCGTGTGTGTTGAGGTTTTACGGCCCAGTCAACCCAATGGGGTCATGTCGAGCGCGGTCAGTTTACCTAACCACACGTTTACTGGGTAGGCTTAGTCCTCTAAGCGGTTAACCAGTATTGTGCACATTCTTTCGCCAGAAACTGACAACTGCCCTTCTTGAATCAGCGGAAGGGAGAGAATGACCGTAGAAAATATTTCATGATCAATCTCCACGAAAGAATGTTGCCGACCTCGGCAGGGGTCGAACCCGCCACCTCCTGGTCTCCAGTCGAACGCGCATCCAACTGAGCCACCGAGGCCGGCAATTTTTTCAGAAGCAAACTGATTTGGAACTACACTGTTTGCAAAGGCAGGGTATATCCTGGTTCAGCAGGACAAGGGTTAAGATGCTAGGTCTACTACTAATTGTCAGCCTGCTCGAGGTTGTTCAGGGATCAATTTTAGCACTTGCTAACTTGCTAAATGCTAGTTAATTTCCGCAAAAAGCAAGCTGCAATTTCCATCACTTGCTAATTCTAGCAAACTGGAAAGATTCTCTCTCTTTAATTGGTGGAACCTGAGGCATTGTTGCTGAAGTTCTGCAATTTCTTTTCCAAAAGCAATGACGATATTTTTTTTATTTTTCCCAGAAAACAGATTTTGACATTACATGCAAATTGTCTCCATAGGAGACAATTTGCATGTAATGTCAAAACCTGTTTTCTGGGAAAAATAAGAAAAATATTTTAATATGTATGCTGAAATTTTTACCCAGAGTGCTAAGGTTTAAAGCCACATTTAACAGTGTTTACAAGTGTGAAAAAGCAAGTTGGCTGAAAAGTTTAGCAAGTAAAAAATAATGCGACTTGCTAATTTTAGCAAGCTGTCAAAAAAGTTAAATTTGAACCCTGTTGTTGATAAAATTCACATACACTGCAATGCCATTATAAAGAGGTCGGACGGGTCCAAGGCAGCTAACCACATTATTATGTAATCACTTGTTATAGCGGTCAGACTTAAACTCTGTCCTCACACCCCACACACTTCAATACTATCAAAATTCTGTGTGCGATGGGATGAAAAAAAAAAATTGTTACACATGAATTGTTACACATAAATAAACTTTATTTAATGAAGAAAGCTAGTGAGTTCTTTTACACCCAAGAAGCCCAATTCTTTTCAGAGTAAAAAAAATAATAAATTTGTCCTTTCTGTCTATTGAAACGGAAAGACCAGCAGAGAGGAGCGGGAGACCGGAAGTACTGAAAAACTGGAAATCAGTGTATTAGCGCTTTATAATTATCACTGTCACATTTACCTGTACAGAAGGCATGCGCAGGATCCAATATTAAATGAAATTACACTTCACACTCAGATCATTTTTTTTTTTCAACAGACGAAAAACACCCGGCTCATCTTTGTATCAGTTGACCCTTAAACCACCAATCACAACTGCAGCAGATGACAATTTTGATGTTTCTTTTTATTTGCCAGAGAAAACAAGTCCTGACATTTCATGTGAATCATCCACTGCAGTCAATTCACATGAAATGTCAAGACATATTTTCTCTGAAGATAGAAAAAAATGAACTAAGATTGTCGTCTACTACAAATTTTGCTTGGCACATTATGTGTTAAATGTGTTCACAACCTACAGTACAGCTCAGGTGTTTTTTCGAAATCCCTCCCGAACCGGTGGGGTGGATTTTTTAGCCAACCGCAGATCTTCCCGATACCTCACTCCAATTCCCTCTGCGACCGATTTTTTGCCCACTGCATTTCCGCCGAGTTCCCTTCACAAAACCACCCACTTACCTGTAGAACTCTGCAGTGGGCAAAAGTTTATCCTAGCGAGCTCAAAATGAGAGATTAGTGACGTCAGAATGATTGACAGCTCCGAATTTTCCGAGTTTGCATGGGGATAAAATCTGAACCTTTATTTTGCTTATGCATCATTCGGCTGATTTGCCACTGAATAAATACAGAAAAATTTCTACCTAGAGATTAAAAACAACAACAATAACAAAAAAAATTAATGAATAAAACAAGGAAAAAAAAAAAAAAACGTATTTCTGTTTGTTTATTTCTTACCTTGTACCGGGTACTTAAAGGGGCGCATCTGCTATCTTAGAGGCTTTTATTTGGAGATCAATGAGCATCGTCTCGAAAAAAAAAAAAAAAAAAAACAGCAAAAAAAAAAAAAAAGCACATATAATGCCTTGGAGGCGGACACATTAATCTCCGATGGTCAGGATGGCGCATTCGGTCCCCACAGATTGTAGCGATTTATCATGAAACACATGTATTTTGCTACAGTCATTCGCTCCTTCCACTGCATCAAGATTGGCAGTTACAAGTTTCTGGTGGAAGGGTGTTCAGTGTACTGGTTAACCGCTTATTGTATAAGCATGCCCCCTTTTTATTGGCGCGATTCATAAAACATGCTGTTCCCCATTCCATTTCACATAGACCAGACTCATAAAGCAATTGCAGTTAACTCCCTTTTAAGTCATTGCAGTTAGCTCCCTTAAAACAGTAAAACCTGCAGTGTGAAATTCTCGCATTTATCCGGGTACAAATGAATATTATGTTACGTTATTCTCTTACAGTATAATGCATAAATAACATTATATTTATTGGCTTATACAGCAATCTTCGGAACTTTTCATTTCCATGTAAAGTATTCTGTTTTGTGGCTACAACATTCGATATGCAAAACCAAGACCGTAGTTTATTTAACGAGTAAAACAGACACATTGTATAAACCTAGCATCCTGGGAAAGCGTCTTCAAAATGGGCTCTCTGGGCTATTCAGCAGACGACTAATTGAATTCTTTTTTTTTTTTTTTTTTTTTTATCATTACCAAGAAAACAGGATTTGACATTTCATGCAATGGAGGCAAATTGCATGAAATGCAAATCCTGTTCTCTTGGAAGAATGAGAAAAAAATTCAAAATGTCGTCTGCTGAAAATTGTACCCAGGGTGCTAAGCGTTAAAGTTTGCACAAACAAATCGCGCATGTGTCTGTGCATGGCAAAACCTACAATAAAAGTTGTACGAAGAGAAAGATCAGGCTGCATACTCTGAGTTAAACGGCCCAGTCAGTACTATTTCGGTCTTGTTGAGCCCGCACACTTTTCCAGGGCGGACTTATTCATAAGCTATTAATCATTTCAGCAGAAACCAACAGCTGCCCTTCTTTTCTTTCATATACTTTGACGACAGAACCTACTTTTGGAGTTATTGCCCTTTGAACACCGAAAAAATTTAGTGATTTCTGTAATATATTTGTGTCCGCTCTGTAACTTGAAAACTTTTGCGATATTTGAGTTTGATCCCAGGCTTCTCTAACCTTTCATGTTGGACTTTAAACCAAGGTCCACACCTCCGTATCACCTAGCTGTTAGTAGGACGTAAACAAACTCACTCATTTGAATTTTCATTAGCTTCTGTGGCCCCTTGCATTTGTAAAGTGTGTTTTTGTGTGACAGACACCCTTTTCACATGGGCAGTCTTATTGATTCATTGCCTCTTTGATAGCAGAAGCGCCCCTTTAATGTAAATTTATATTGACACGTGCGGTTGCTGCACGCGAGTGAGAATTTCCCGGTCTTTCACCACAGTACATCATTTATATTGAGCGCGTGCGGTTGTTGCATGGGAAAAGGCAGTTACAGGAATACCAAATATAAATACGTAATTCGTGGATTGGGGGCAGATGTTTGATACTCTTTGTGATTTTTGAGTGTTTGTTTTGTTTTCTATGGCACATTAAGTAAAAATGACCATGCCGGACCCACTTGTTGGCCGGACCAGACTAAGCCACAGAATCCAGTACTTTTTCATATGGAGCTTTGTTGCGGCCCATGTTACGCTCTCAGTTAATGGGGCTACCGGGGTTTTCTGTGGACCACGGGAACACCCAACTATATTTCACAAGAACAAGTGAATAAACCTAATTTTGGGAAATCAGAATGAGGCAGTTTGGAAAACCTATGCGTTTTCTAAGCACTGGCCTTACGTATTCGTTATTGTCCGTCGGCAATCACAGTTTTTCGATGCATTATTAATATTCAAAAGGATGCTAATGAGCGAAAACTAATTCAAGCAGGACGTACGAATATTGCAATTTAAGCACCGAATTTGCGGTATGTTTTCTGTAGTAGATACCAACAATTCTGTATGCTCATGATGAATGGGAGTGCTGACAATCAAAATTTGTAAATTGCTGTCACACATTGCGTTGAAAGGACGGATTTTGATCAGGTCGGCAGTTTGGTCCTGTTCAACCGAAACATGTCGAAAAGTATGACTGGCTTTAGCCACGCCCCTTTGGAAACAGCTTTCACACTTCATGGCGGAACCACCGCGTGGCCCCCGCGGCTGTTTCAATTGCCCGTCATAATCGCATCGAATTTTACCTGTTCGAAAGTAATTTTATCAAGCGATTTTTACCGCAGGAAGGCAGCGGATCCAACGGCCCGGTTGAAACCACCGTGGGATACTAAAATTTAATCCTTCCCACTCGAATCCACTCTCCACCGGCTCGGGGAGGATCTTGAAAAAAACCACCTGAGCTGTACTGTACGATAACATCAAAGGCTTTTCGGCATTCTTTGTTTTGCTCATGTTTCTCACATAAATGACACGAGGGCATTTACCAGTATTGTGGCTAGATCAAAACTGATTGACAGCTACAGTGTAAACTTTAACCCTCAAAGCGCCAAGCAAAATTTGTAGCAAATAACATTATGAATTTTTAGCTCACCTGAGCAAAAGCTCAGGGTGAGCAATTGTCATCACCCTCTGTCCATCGTCCGTCGTCAACAGTTAGTTTGTTAACACACTAGAGGTCACAGTTTTGACCCAATCTTGATGAAACTTGGTCAGAATGTTTGCCTCTATGTATTCTAGGTCAGGTTCGATACTGGGTTATTTGGGATCAAAAACTAGGTCACCAGGTCAAATCAAAGGAAAAACTTGTTAACACTCTAGAGGTCATAGTTTTGACCCAATCTTGATGAAACTTGCCCAAAATGTTTGCCTCTATTAAGTCTAGGTCAAGTTTGAAACTGGGTCACTTGGGGTCAAAAACTAGGTCACCGGGCCAGATCAGCAGAAAACCTTGTTAACACTCTAGCGGTCACATTTTTGAAGCAATCATCATGAATCTTGTTCAATATGTTTGTCTTGATGATTTCTAGATCAGGTTCGAAACTGGGTCACTTAGGGTCAAAAACTAGGTCACCGGGCCAAATCAGCAGAAAACCTTGTTAACACTCTAGAGGTCACATTTTTCAAGCAATCATCACGAATCATGCTCAAAATGTTTGTCTTGATGATTTCTAGGTCAAGTTCGAAACTGGGTCATTTGGAGTAAAAAACTAGGTCACCGGGTCAAATCAGCAGAAAACCATGTTAACACTCTAGCGGTCACATTTTTCAAGCAATCATCATGAATCTTGCTCAAAGTGTTTTTCTTGATGATTTCTAGGTCAAGTTTGAAATTGGGTCACATGGGGTCAAAAACTAGGTCACCAAGCCAAACCAGCAGAAAACCTTGTTAACACTCTAGCGGTCACATTTTTGAAGCAGTCATCATGAATCTTGCTCAAAATGTTTGTCTTGATGATTTCTAGGTCAAGATCGAAACTGGAACACCTGGGGTCAAAAACTAGGTCACCTGGCCAAATCAGCGTAAAATTTTATTATCACTCTAGCGGTCACATTTTTCAAGCAATCATCATGAATCTTGCTCAAAATGTTTGTCTTGATGAGTTCTAGGTCTGGGGTCTAAAACTAGGTCACCAGGCCAAATCAGCAGAAAACCTTGTTAACTCTCTAGCGGTCACATTTTTAGCTCACCTGAGCTCTGCTCAGGATGAGCTATTGTGATCACTTTTCGTCCGTCGTGTGTCCGTCCGTCCGTTAACATTTTCAAACGACTTCTCCTCTGAAACCGCTGAGCCAATTTTGCTCAAATTTCATATGGAGCCTCCTTAGGGTGGGGGAACGAAAAATTGCTAAAATGTTCACGGTCCGTCGACCAAGGTGGCCGCCACGCCCATATATTGTAAAAACCTTTAAAAATCTTCTTCTCCAGAACCGAGAATGCCTTGGGGCTGAACCTTTGCAGGAATCATCAGGGGCGGGAGGTCTACCAAAATTGCTAAAAGAATTGACGTACGTTGACGTTTGACCTTTTTACGGCAAGGTCAAGTTTGCTTCCCTATGCATTTGTATGGGAAAAACCTTTAAAAATCTTCTTCTCCAAAACCGAGCATGCCTTATGGCTGAATCTTTGCATATATCTTTGGGAACAGGAGAGCTACCAAAATTGCTAAAATAATGGTCGTACATGGACATTTGACCTTTTTACGGTAAGGTCAATTTTGCTTCCTTATGCATTTGTATGGAAAAAATGTTCAGAATTTCAAACAACTTCTCCTCTGGAGCCTCTGGGCCAATTTTGCTCAAATTTCATATGGAGCCTCCTTAGGATGGGGAACAAAATATTGCTAAAATGGTCGCGGTCCGTTGACCAAGATGGCCGCCACGCCCATATATGGTAAAAACCTTTAAAAATCTTCTGCTTCAGAACCGAGAATGCCTTTGGGCTGAAGCTTTGCAGGAATCATCGGAGACCGGAGGTCTACCAAAATTGCTAAAAGAATTGTTGTACGTTGACGTTTGACCTTTTTACGGCAAGGTCAAGTTTGCTTCCCTATGCATTTGTATGGGGAAAACCTTTAAAAATCTTCTTCTCCAAAACCGAGCATGCCTTATGGCTGAATCTTTGCATATATCTTCGGGAACAGGAGGGCTACCAAAATTGCTAAAATAATGGTCGTACATTGACATTTGACCTTTTTACGTTACGGTCAATTTTGCTTCCTTATGCATTTGTATGGGAAAAATGTTCAGAATTTCAAACAACTTCTCCTCTGGAGTCTCTGGGCCAGTTTTGCTCAAATTTCATATGGAGCCTCCTTAGGTAGGGGGAACAAAAGATTGCTAAAATGGTCACGGTTCATTGACCAAGATGGGCGCCATGCCCATATATGGTGAAAACCTTTATAAATCTTCTTCTCTAGAACCGAGGATGCTTTGGGGCTGAATGTTTGCATAAATCATCGAGGACAGGGGGTCTACCAAAGTTGCTAAAATAATGGTCATACATTGACATTTGACCTTTTTACGGCAAGGTCAAGTTGCTTCCTTATGCATTTGCATGGGAAAAAACATTTAAAAATCTTATTCTCCAAAACCGAGGATGGCTTGTGGCTGAATCTTTGCATATATCATCTGGAATGGGCGGTCTACCAAAGTTGCTAAAATAATTGTCATACATTGACATTTAACCTTTTTACAGCGAGGTCAAGTTTGCTTCTGTATGCATTTGTATGGGCCCCATACATTTGTATGGAAAAAATGTTGATAATTTCAGATGGCTTTTCCTCTGAAGCCTCCAGGCCAGTGTTGCTCAAATTTCATGCAGAGTCCGTGGGCAGGAGAATGAAAGATTGCTAAAATGGGTATGGTCCATTGATCAAAATGGCTGCCATGCCCATATATGGTAAAAACCTTTAAAAATCTTCTTCTCCATAACCAAATAAGCCCTGGGTCCTAATCTTTGCACAAATTACGGGGGACAGGAGATCTACCAAAATTGCTCAAATGATGGTTCTATGTTGACATTTGACCTTTTTGCCTCCAAGGTCAAATTTGCTTCCCTATTTGTGTGGGCCATATACATTTATATTGAAAGTATCAAGTGACTTGTAGATCAACAGTAGTTAAAATTTTTCTGATTGGAAATCTAAGATGGTCATCATCTGGTTTATATTTATAATATGTCCCTGCCACTGTGCTGTTTACATGTATAAAATCACGATTCTTCAGAAACCACTTAGCCAGTTTCCACCAAATTTCACATTGATCCTTCTGTTGAAATGTGATTGATAGTTTATTCAAATGATCATGCTCCATTGACTGTCAGGCCCATATATTCTTCTTCAAAACTAAGAACTGCTCAAATGATGATATTTTCATTAGTTGCGATGATAGGATTGGAAAACTGTTGCATAACATCTGCATGTCTGCAGTGGCTATGTCACTCATGTGAGCGAATCGTGGCCCGTGGGCCTCTTGTTGAAGCAGTCATCATGAATCTTGCTCAAAATGTTTGTCTTAATGATTTCTAGGTCAAGTTCAAAAACTAGGTCACCTGGCCAAATCAGTGGAAAATCTTGTTATCACTCTAGTGGTCACATTTTTGAAGCAATCATCATAAATCTTGCTCAAAATGTTTGTCATGATGATTTTTAGGTCAAGTTCGAAACTGGGTCACTTGGAGTCAAAAACTAGGTCACCGTGCCAAATCAGCAGAAATCTTTGTTTACACTCTAGCGGTCACATTTTTTAAGCAATCGTGAATCTTGCTCAAAATGTTTGGCTTGATGATTTCTAGGTCAGGTTCGAAACTGGGTCACCGGGGTCAAAAACTAGGTCACCTGGCCAGATCAGCAGAAAACCTTGTTAACATTAGTGGTCACATTTTTCAAGCAATCATCATGAATCTTGCTCAATATGTTTGTCTTGGTGATTTCCAGGTCAAGTTTGAAACTGGGTCACATGGGGTCAAAAACTAGGTCACCTGGCCAAATCAGCAGAAAACCTTCTTAACACTCTAGCGGTCACATTTTTGACGTAGTCATCATGAATCTTGCTCAAAATGTTTGTCTTGATGATTTCTAGGTCAAGTTTGAAACTAGGTCACATGGGGTCAAAAACTAGGCCACCAGGCCAAATCAGCAGAAAACTGTTAACACTCCAGAGATCACATTTTTGAAATAATCATCATAAATATTGCTCAAAATGTTTGTCTTGATGATTTCTAGGTCTAGTTTAAAACTGGGTCATTTGATATTAGAAACTAGTTCACCTGGCCAAATCAAAGGAAAACCTTGTTGATGCTCTAGAGGTCACATTTTTGAAGTGATCATCATGAATCTTGTTCAAAATGTTTGTCTTGATGATTTCAAGGTGTTGTATAGTTTTCTGTCCAGTGACTCTCTTTTTCCGTTTAGGTCAGTTTCTCAGTAATTGAGTCCTCTGTGAAATCATCGGACCAGTAATTGACACCAAAACCTAACCAACCAAAATAGCTTACCAGTTAACAGTTAATGTTATTGCTTAGACAAACAATATTACCTATGTACTTTTTCATTGATAAATACAGGTACACATGCAGTTTTCATTGACAAATACAGGTATCACGATATTGTTTGTCTAAGGATTTACGCATGGGCGTGGTTATAGCCTTCTGACGGAGGAGTCAATTATTGGGCCTACAGAGTGATATTTGGTACTTGTGAAGTGTTTGTGTTTAGGTCAGTTTCTCAGTAACTATTGCTCCTACAGCTAGTGATACTTAGTACATGCATACATCTTAGCATGGCCTCTTGAGTGCAGTCATCCATATTTGACCTTGACCATTAGACATGCTACATTGTCTTACTTGTTAATATAATCATTTTGAACTTTTATCAGAATGTTTGCCTTGATCAGTTCAAGATCAGGTTCTCAAAGTGCTATGTTGCTCAGGTGAGCATTACAGGGCCATCATGGTCCTCTTGTTAGCTCACCTGAGCCGAAGGCTCAAGGTGAGGTATTGTGATCACTCACCGTCCGTCGTCGTTGTCGTCGTCCGTCTGTCCGTTCACAATCTTTAAACAACATCTCCTCCTGAATCAGTGATTGGATTTTGACCAAACTTCACAGGAATGATCTTTGGTTAGTCCTCTTTCAAAGTTGTTCAAATGGTTCCGGTCCATTGCATATCTAGGTCACAGGAGCTAAAAATAGATTTTAACTAAAACTTGAAAAAATCTTCTTGTCAGAAACCACTGGACCGATTTCAATGTAATTTTGCAGAAATGTTCCTTCGGTGATCCTCTACCAAGATTGTTCAAGCCATTTGGATTCGTCAAAAAACATGGCCGCCAGGGGGCGGGGCTTATTTTCCCTATGTATCTAAATAGAAAACTTTAAAAATCTTCTTGTCAGAAATCACTGGACCGATTTCATTATACCTTGACAGAAATGTTTCCTTGTTGACCCTCTACCAAGATTGTTTTAAGTTATCATGATTCATCAAAAAACATGGCCGCCAAGGGGTGGGGCTTATTTTTCCCTATATATCTATATAGAAAAGTTTAAAAAATTTTCTTGTCAGAAACCAATGGACCAATTTCAATATAACTTAGCAGGAATGTTTCTTTGGTGACCCTCTACCAAGATTATTCAAGCCGGCATGATTCGTAAAAAACATGGCCGCTAGGGGGCGGGGCATATTTTCCCTATATATCTATGTAGAAAACTTTTAAAATCTTCTCGTAAGAAACCGTTAGGTCGAGTTCATTGTAACTTGGCAGGAATGTTGCTTTGGTGACCCTGTACCAAGATTGTTCAAGTCCTCATGATACGTCAAAAAACATGGCCGCCAGGGGGCGGGGCTTATTTTCCATATATATCTGTATAGAAAATTTTAAAATTCTTCTTTTCAGAAACCACCTGACTGATTTCAATATTACTTGGCAGACATGTTGCTTTGGCGACCCTGTGCCAAGATTGTTCAAGCAATCATGATTCGGCATAAAACATGGCTGCTAGGTGTGGGGCTTATTTTCCCTGTATATCTAAATAGAAAACTTTAGAAATCTTCTTGTCAGAAACCACTGAACCGATGTCAGTATAACTTGCAGGAATGTTCTTTTAGTGGCACTCTACCAAGTTTATTCAAGCTGTCATGATTGGTTAAAAAATATGGCCGTTAGGGGGTGGGGCTTATTTTCCCTATATAGCTATATAAAACACTTCAAAAATCTTTTTGTCAGAAACCACTGGACCAACTTCAATATAACTTGGCAGAATTGTTCCTTTGGTGACCTTCTTTCAAGATTCAGTTCCAGCAGTCATGATGCGTGAAAAAAACATAGCTGCTCGGGAGTAGGGCTATAAAATTTATACAAAAATCTTAGAGCAGTGAACTTGGCTGAAACTTCAACAGTAAGTTTGCAAAGCTGTTTGCTCAGGTGAGCGATATAGGACCATCATGGTCCTCTTGTTTTTATTTATTATTATTTATTTTTCAGAGAAAATAAGTCTTGACACTTCATGTGAATCAACTTTCTTGACATTTCATGTGAATCATCTGCAAGGTATGGCAGATGATTCACATGACATGTCATGACTTTATTCTCTGAAAAAATAAAAGTAAAATTGTTTTCTGTTGCTGTTGTGATTGGTGCTTAAAGGGTTAATCCTTTATCGGTCACCAGGTAGATGAATGAAAAAAAATGACACATGTAAAATGCTCTAAAAAAGCCTAAAAGACAAAATACTGATGACAGCTTTAGTAAAACAGAATGTGTAAATCTGCAAGTATACCATCATGACTAGCAATCTTTTTTTATTGCTGAGTTCCACTGAAAAATGGCAAAACTTTCAAAAACTTGGATAAAAAAAAATGCACAAAAAAGTGGGAGCCACAAACCAACCACATTATAATGGTTTCAGCATTATAAGGGGCATCGTTGTAACAGCATTCCAGTGTAATGACAAACAGTGCAGGTCCAGATCAGTTGGCTTCAGAAGCTGACTGATCTGGATCTACACGATTTGCAAATGTGGGGCCTGTTCAAAGCAAGTGACTTGCTACTGCAATAATATTTTTTAAACAGGAAATCTTTAACGCTTTGCATGCTGGATAAAAATTTCAGCAGACATTTTGAAATATTTTTCTTTTTTTATTAGAAAACAGGATCTGACACTTCCTTAGGAGACAATTTGCTTAAAGTGTCAGGTCCTATATCCTAGGAAAAATAAGAAAAATTTCATCAGTTTGTCATCTGCTGGATTTGCCCATAGCGTGGTTAGTGTTAAAAAGCATCTCCACCAAAAGAAGTGAAGAGATTTGAAGCCAAGCTTTATTACTAATCAGAGTCCATCTATTCATTTTTGAAAAAAATCTTGTTTGAAAAACAGGATGTATTATGTTATGCCTCTCGGTGTCCGTCTATCCATCTGTCTGTGAAGACACGCCTCTTTTTATACGCCTGTTTGAAAAAAGGGTCGTATTATGTTACGGGGTATGGCATCCGTCTGTAAACTTTTTCATGTCCAGAAAACTCCTCCTAAAGTTTACAACCAATCAAGCGTAGTTAGGCCATGATGTGGAGCAGTGCATTGTGTTTCAAGGTTACAGTCCACCAAATATTAATAGTAATGCCCCTTTGGGAATTTTTGTAAACATTTCGTTTCCGGCTAACTCCTTAACAATTTACATCCAGTCAAGCTGAAACTTGATATACAGTTAGATCATGATGTGGAGCAGGGCATATTGTCTCAAGGTTACAGTCCACCAAGTATTTACAGAGTTGTGCCCCTTTGAAAATTTTTGTAAACATTTCATTTCCGGCAAAGTCCTCCTATAGATGACATTGGATCAAGCTGAAACTTGATACATCCGATCAAGCTGAAACTTGGTATATAGGTAGACCATGATGTGGAATAGCGCATATTGTTTCGAGGTTGCAGTCCACTAAATGTTAACAGAATTATGCCCCTTTGAAAATTTCAGTAAACTTTTTGTTTCTGGCAAACTCCGCCTTCAGTTTAAATCAGATCCACCTGAAACTTGATTAATAATTAGACTATGATATGGAGCAGTGCCTATTGATTCAAAGTGGCCCCTATGAAAATTTCTGTAAATGTTTTGTTTCTGGCTAACTTCTGTGGATTACATTATATTAAGCTGAAACTTTGTAAACAGTTGCAGCTTGATGTGGAGCAGTGCATATTATTTCAAGCTAAGAGTCCACCAAATAGTAGTAGAATTATGTCCCTTTGAAAATTTTTGTAAATGTTTTGTTTCAGGCTTTCTCCTGTGCAGTTTACATCCAATCAAGCTGAAACTTGATTTATAGTTAAAAGCACCTATTGTTTTGAGGTTACAGTCCACAAAATGTTAGCAGTAATGCCCCTTTAAAAATTTCATAAGCTAACTTCTATAGATTACATTAGATCAAGCTGAAACATTGTAAAAAGTTACACCATGATGTAGAGCAGCAGATATACCATTTAGAAGTTACAGTCCACTGAATATATCCTCCTACAGTTTACATCCCATCAAGCAGAAAGGTGATTTATATTTAAACCATGATGTGAAGCAGGGCATTTTGTTTTGCGGTTACAGTCCGCCAAATATTAATAGAGGTATGTCTGTTTGTCAGGGGTGGTAAGGTGTGGCAAAGGTGTCGTGTATCTTATGTCACTGGGGCGTCCAACTGATATTGGCTTACAGTTGGGCAAGGCCTGATATCATTGTAGCACGTAAGGGTAGAGGGGGACTGTTTTTACTTCTTCTGTTTCTTCACTTTCATTCCTGTTCCTATTTCTTCCCTGTCCCTCTCTTGCAGCTCCTGTACTATCTCTTCTATCTCTTTTCTCCCTCTCTCTGGGAGACCACACAAAATGACCCACAAGGGTTGACGTGTCATTAAAACTCTGATATAATCATTGTCTGTCCATCCGTAAACTTTTCTTTTCAGGCTAACCCCTCCTACTCTATATGATAGTATAGTTTCTACATCTGGGCCCAGTTGTCCAAAGCTAACGACATCGTTTGTTAATGATTCGTTAAAATTTACATCGAGTGATATGCAAATATGGTGAAATTTTTTCCTGAAAAAATGCAAAACTACTCACATTTTTTCAGCAAAAAATATCAGAATATTGTATATTGAATCCGCTAAAACAATTAACGAAATGACCCTTAACAAGCTCTTTAAGCTAACGATGCTTTGAACAACTGGGCCCAGATTACTTGCCATTGGCCCATGTTGCCCAAATTGCAGAGCCCTTGTTCTGTGTTACGTACGTCTACCTTAGTGACCACCCTTAATGAAGTTTACAAACTGTACAACCTTAAAGTTAAGATCACTTCACTGATTCTATTATCTTGATGAGCTAAACAAGAATGACATTTTTATACCCCACCACACGATGGTGGTGGGGTATTATGGTTTCACATTGGATATCCATGTATCTGTCCGTCCGTCCGTCCATCCGTCAGTCGTACATCCATCCATCCAAGCAAAGGAATGGCCATTTATTGGGTAGGTATATCCTGGGTACTTTACACAGAGTTGGCTTTATTCCATCAATAAATACCCAATAAGAATTAGGGTTTTTTTGGGTAGTTTACCTCCTGTTGGGTAATTTTGAACTTTTTGTCTGTGGAAATTTAACATTGGCTACCCAATAAGTGTCCATCTGTAAGAACGTCCGTTTTTCGTTTCCGGATGATAACTTGAGTAAACATCAATGGATTTTCATCAAACTTGGTATGTGCATTGATATTATGATCTGATTTGGGATTGCTAATGAGCAAATTTCATCAAATTTTTATGGAGTTATCTACCCGTGACACGATAATGGGGGGGTATTATAGTTTAACATTTTTATTCACTTTTCTTATGCCTAGTGTGTAGGTGCAACATAAACTTCAATGTTCTTTTTGTGTTGCCTGCGTAGCATGGCAGAACATAGGCATCATGTTGTCCGTCCACATCGGCGGCGGCAGTGGCATCATCACACTTTTCATTTTTGCAGAACTGTATATCACTATAAAATACAGGTCAAATTTGATATTGGTAATCATCCGCCAAATTTTGGCTGAGTTATGGCCCTTTTTATGCCCCCAACTTCAAAGAAGTTAGAGGGGCATATTGCTTCTGGGTTGTTCGTCCATCTGTCCGTCCGTCCGTCCGTCCTTCCGTACGTCCTTCCGTCCGTCCGTCAGTCCGTTCGTCACGCTTTTTGATGCATAGCATAACTTTAAAACTGTGAATGCTACTGTTTTGAAATTTCATATATGGATTCCTCATGAAAAAATAGCTGACACATATTTTTTTTCTTGACAGGATTATGCCCCTTTTTTGAGCTATGGCCCTTTGAAAAAATATGGATGCAATCTTGTCAGCAAAATATCTCAAAAACTATTAAAGCTAGAGCCTTGAAACTTGATGAATAGACTGGTAGTGATGAGTAGACAACCTGATTAACTTTTGAAGAAATTTTGAAAAATACTTCTTGAGTTATGGCCCTTTGTAATTTTGGGCAATTTTACCTTGTCAGCAAAATATCTCAAAAACTGTTAGAGCTAGAGCCTTGAAACTTAGTAAATGGATTTGTAGTGATGAGTAGATGACCTGTTTAACTTTTGAAGAAATTCTGAAAAATGCTTCATGAGTTATGGCCCTTTGTAATTTTGGGCATTTTTACCTTGTCAGCAAAATATCTCAAAAACCGTTGGAGCTAGAGCCTTGAAACTTAATGAATAGACTGGTAGTGATGAGTAGACAACCTGATTAACTTTTGAAGAAATTTTGAAAAATGCTTCTTGAGTTATGGCCCATTGTAATTTTGGGCATTTTTACCTTGTCAACAAAATATCTCAAAAACCGTTAGAGCTTGAGCCTTGAAACTTAGTAAATGGATTTGTAGTGATGTGTAGATGACCTGATTAACTTTTGAAGAAATTCTGAAAAACACTTCATGAGTTATGGCCCTTTGTAATTTAGGGCATTTTTAACTTGTCAGCAAAATATCTCAAAAACTATTGAAGCTAGAGCCTTGAAACTTGATGAATAGACTGGTAGTGATGAGTAGACAATCTGATTAACTTTTGAAGAAATTTTGAAATATACTTCTTGAGTTATGCCCCTTTGTAATTTTAGGCATTTTAACTTGTCAGCAAAATATCTCAAAAACTGTTAGAGCTTGAGCCTTGAAACTTAGTAAATGGATTTGTAGTGATGAGTAGATGACCTGATTAACTTTTGAAGAAATTCTGAAAAATACTTCATGAGTTATGGCCCTTTGTAATTTTGGGCAATTTTACCTTGTCAGCAAAATATCTCAAAAACCGTTGGAACTAGAGCCTTGACACTTGATGAATAGACTGGTAGTGATGAGTTAGACAACCTGATTAACTTTTGAAGAAATTTTGAAATATACTTCTTGAGTTATGCCCCTTTGTAATTTTAGGCATTTTTATCTTATCAGCAAAATATCTCAAAAACTGTTAGAGCTAGAGCCTTGAAACTTAGTAAATGGATCTGTAGTGATGAGTAGATGACCTGATTAACTTTCGAATAAATTTTGAAAAATACTTATTGAGTTATGCCCCTTTGTTATTTTGGGCATTTTTATCTTCAGCAAAATATCTCAAAAATTATTAGAGCTAGAGACTTGAAACTTGGTGAATTGATTGGTAATGATGAGTAGATGACCTGATTAATTTTTTTGTAAATTCTGAAAAATATTTCGTAAGTAATGGCCCTTTGTAAATTTGGGCATGTTTCCCTTGTGAACAAAATATCTCAAAAACTATTGAAGCTGGAGCCTTGAAACTTGATGAATAGATTGGTAGCGATGAGTAGATGACCTGATTATGCCCCCAGTTTCGAATGAAATTGATGGGGCATATTATTTTGCCTTCATTTGTCCATCCGACTGTTTGTCCATTCATCAAGCTTTTTTTGTGCATGCCATATCTTAAGGACCCTGCACACTAGGGTTTTGAAATTTTATATTTGGGTTCCCAATGAAAAAATAGCTGACCCTATTTTGTTTCTTGTCTAGCATGTTTATTTAAAGTTATGCCCCTTTGAAAAAAATCAGAATTAAATCTTGTGAGCAAGATATCTTGAAAAGTATTTAAGCTGGGTTCTTGAAATTCGATACAGTGAGTGGGAATGATGTGTAAATTACCCGATTATATTTTGAGAGAATTCCATGAAAATATTGATAAAGTTACGGCCCTTTGCAGTTCTGCTTATTTTGACCTTGTCAGCAAGATTTCTCGAAAAGCACTTAAGCTAGGGTCTTGAAATATTATATGCTGATTGGGGATGCTGTGGAGATTACCTGGTTTGTTTTTTAGGGAATTCCATGAAAATTGATGTAGTTATGGCCCTTTGTAGTTCTAGGCATTTTGACTTTTTCAGCAAGATATCTCAAAAAGTATTTAAGCCAGAGCCATGATATTTGGTATACTGATTGGGATTGAGGAGGAGATCACCTGAATAAATTTTGAACCAATTAAATGAAATGTTGGAGTTATGGCCCTTCGCAATTTCTGGCCATTTAATGTCGTTGCTTTATTGTGTATAGCATAAGTTTAGAACCATGTATGCTAATGTTTTGAAATTTCATGTTTTGATTCCTCATGAAAAACTAGGTGATCTGTATTTTTTTCTTATCCCAATCATCTCCTATTTTAGAGTTATTTCCCTTTGATAAAATAACATTGAAATCATATATTTGTACTGTTGTTACCGTCATGGCTAAGCAGTGTTGGAGTCAAACAGTGTTAGAGTCAGGCAGTTGGGGGCATAGTGTTTTACAAACACCAGCTCTAGTTTTTGACTTATGGCCCTTTGAAAATTTCAGCATTTTAACCTTGTAAGCAAGGTATCTCAAAAACTGTTCAAGCCATTGCCTTGAAACCTGACAGGCTGATAAGGAATGATGATTTAATGACCAGATTAACTTACAGCAGTTAACTCAGGTGAGTGTAGTAGCCCATGAGCTTCTTGTTTGTAAATAACTAAAGTTATGGCCATATGGGCAAGTTATTATGCTTCAAAGAACTTGGAGGGGCATATTGCTTCTGGGGCGTTCGTCTGTCCGTCCGTCCGTTCGGCACGCTTGTTGATGCATAGAATAACTTTAGAACCATGCATGCTACTGTTTTGAAATTTCTTATATGGATTCCTCATGAAAAAATAGCTGACAAGTTTGTTTTTTTTTGTCAACAGGATTATGTCCCTTTCCTGAGTTATGACCCTTTGAAAAGATATGGATGCAATCTTGTCAGCAAAATATCTCAAAAACTATTGAAGCTAGAGCCTTGAAACTTGATGAATAGACTGGTATTGATGAGTAGACAACCTGATTAACTTTTGAATAAATTTTGAAAAATACTTCATGAGTTATGGCCCTTTGTAATTTTGGGCATTTTTACCTTGTCAGCAAACTATCTCAAAAACTATTGGAGCTAGAGTCTAGAAACTTAGTGAATTGATTGGTAATGATGAGTAGATGACTTGATTAACTTTTGAATAAATTCTGAAAAATATTTCATGAGTAATGGCCCTTTGTAAATTTGGGCATTTCACCTTGTCAGCAAAATATCTCAAAAACTATTGCAGCTAGAGCCTTGAAACTTGATGAATAGATTGGTAGTGATGAGTAGATGACCTGATCAAGTTTTGAATAAATTCTGAAAAGTACTTCATGAGTTATGGCCCTTTGTAATTTTGGGCATTTTTACCTTGTCAGCAAAATATCTCAAAAACTGTCAGAGCTAGAGCCTTGAAACTTGGTGAATTGATTGGTAATGATGAGTAGATGACCTGATTAACTTCTAAATAAATTCTGAAAAATATTTCAAGAGTAATGGCCCATTGTAAATTTGGGCATTTTTCCCTTGTCAGCAAAATATCTCAAATACTGTTGGAGCTAGAGCCTCATAACTTGATAAATAGATTGGTAGTGATGAGAAGTAAGTTGGAGGGCCTACTGCTTCTGGGCATGAGTAATGTCCCTTTGTAAATTTGGGCAGTTTCCCTTGTCAGCAAAATATCTCAAAAACTGTTGGAGCTAGAGCCTCATAACTTGATGAATATATTGGTAGTGATGAGAAGATAAACTTTTGAATAAATTCTGAAAAATATTTCGGGAGTTATAGCCCTTTGTAGATTGGGCCAGTTTTACCTTGTATTATCTTTAGAGGCAAGCATATGGTTGGGGGCATAGTGTTTTACAAACACAATTTCTAGTTCGACTTAGTTTTTGTTGTTTGTTTCCGCTCAATAACTTCTGAAGGGATGTATTGATTTTATTGAAAGTTTGCAGAAGGATATATCATTGTAAAATACAGGTCAAGTTCGATATTGGTAATCATCTGCCAAATTTTGGCTGAGTTGTGGCCCTTTTTATGCCCCAAACTTCAAAGAAGTTGGAGGGGCATATTGCTTCTGGGTTGTTCGTCCATCCGTCTGTCCGTCTGTCCGTCCTTCCGTCCGTCCGTCCGTCCGTCCGTCCGTCCATCCGTCCGTTCGTCACGCTTTTTGATGCATAGCATAACTTTAAAACCGTGAATGCTACTGTTTTGAAATTTCATATATGGATTCCTCATGAAAAAATAGCTGACACATATTTTTTTTCTTGACAGGATTATGCCCCTTTTCTGAGTTATGGCCCTTTGAAAAAATATGGATGCAATCTTGTCAGCAAAATATCTCAAAAACTATTAAAGCTAGAGCCTTGAAACTTGATGAATAGACTGGTAGTGATGAGTAGACAACCTGATTAACTTTTGAAGAAATTTTGAAAAATACTTCTTGAGTTATGGCCCTTTGTAATTTTGGGCAATTTTACCTTGTCAGCAAAATATCTCAAAAACTGTTAGAGCTAGAGCCTTGAAACTTAGTAAATGGATTTGTAGTGATGAGTAGATGACCTGTTTAACTTTTGAAGAAATTCTGAAAAATGCTTCATGAGTTATGGCCCTTTGTAATTTTGGGCATTTTTACCTTGTCAGCAAAATATCTCAAAAACCGTTGGAGCTAGAGCCTTGAAACTTAATGAATAGACTGGTAGTGATGAGTAGACAACCTGATTAACTTTTGAAGAAATTTTGAAAAATGCCTTTTGAGTTATGGCCCTTTGTAATTTTGGGCATTTTTACCTTGTCAGCAAAATATCTCAAAAACTGTTAGAGCTTGAGCCTTGAAACTTAGTAAATGGATTTGTAGTGATGTGTAGATGACCTGATTAACTTTTGAAGATATTCTGAAAAACACTTCATGAGTAATGGCCCTTTGTAATTTAGGGCATTTTTAACTTGTCAGCAAAATATCTCAAAAACTATTGAAGCTAGAGCCTTGAAACTTGATGAATAGACTGGTAGTGATGAGTAGACAACCTGATAAACTTTTGAAGAAATTTTGAAATATACTTCTTGAGTTATGCCCCTTGGTAATTTTAGGCATTTTTATCTTGTCAGCAAAATATCTCAAAAACTGTTAGAGCTTGAGCCTTGAAACTTAGTAAATGGATTTGTAGTGATGAGTAGATGACCTGATTAATTTTTGAAGAAATTCTGAAAAATACTTCATGAGTTATGGCCCTTTGTAATTTTGGGCAATTTTACCTTGTCAGCAAAATATCTCAAAAACTGTTCGAACTAGAGCCTTGACACTTGATGAATAGACTGGTAGTGATGAGTAGACAACCTGATTAACTTTTGAAGAAATTTTGAAATATACTTCTTGAGTTTTGCCCCTTTGTTATTTTGGGCATTTTTATCTTGTCAACAAAATATCTCAAAAACTATTAGAGCTAGAGACTTGAAACTTGGTGAATTGATTGGTTATGATGAGTAGATGACCTGATTAATTTTTTTGTAAATTCTGAAAAATATTTCATAAGTAATGGCCCTTTGTAAATTTGGGCATGTTTCCCTTGTGAACAAAATATCTCAAAAACTATTGAAGCTGGAGCCTTGAAACTTGATGAATAGATTGGTAGCGATGAGTAGATGACCTGATTATGCCCCCAGTTTTGAATGAAATTGATGGGGCATATTATTTTGCCTTCATTTGTCCATCCGACTGTTTGTCCGTTCATCAAGCTTTTTTTGTGCATCTCTTAAGAACCCTGCACGCTAGGGTTTTGAAATTTTATATTTGGGTTCCCAATGAAAAAAATAGCCGACCCGTATTTTGTTTCTTGTCTAGCATGTTTATTTAAAGTTATGCCCCTTTGAAAAAAATCAGAATTAAATCTTGTGAGCAAGATATCTTGAAAAGTATTTAAGCTGGGTTCTTGAAATTCGATACAGTGAGTGGGAATGATGTGTAAATTACCCGATTATATTTTGAGAGAATTCCATGAAAATATTGATAAAGTTACGGCCCTTTGCAGTTCTGCTCATTTTGACCTTGTCAGCAAGATTTCTCGAAAAGCACTTAAGCTAGGGTCTTGAAATATTATATCTGATTGGGGATGATGTGGAGATTACCTGGTTTGTTTTTTAGGGAATTCCATGAAAAATTGATGTAGTTATGGCCCTTTGTAGTTCTAGGCATTTTGACTTTTTCAGCAAGATATCTCAAAAAGTATTTAAGCTAGAGCCATGATATTTGGTATACTGATTGGGATTGAGGAGGAGATCCCCTGAATAAATTTTGAACCAATTAAATGAAATGTTGGAGTTATGGCCCTTCGCAATTTCGGGCCATTTAATGTCGTTGCTTTATTGTGTATAGCATAAGTTTAGAACCATGTATGCTAATGTTTTGAAATTTCATGTTTTGATTCCTCATGAAAAAATAGGTGATCCGTATTTTTTTCTTATCCCAATCATCTCCTATTTTAGAGTTATTTCCCTTTGATAAAATAACATTGAAATCATATATTTGTACTGTTGTTACCGTCATGGCTAAGCAGTGTTGGAGTCAAACAGTGTTAGAGTCAGGCAGTTGGGGGCATAGTGTTTTACAAACACCAGCTCTAGTTCGACTTAGTTTTTGTTGGTGAGTTGATATTGGTTTCCGATCAGTAACTTTGCTAACATTTGAAGGGATGCATTGATGTCATTCAAACTTTGCGGAACTTTATATCACTGTAAAATACAGGTCAATATTGATAAATCCGCTAAATTTTGGCTGAGTTATGGCCCTTTTTTGACTTAGTTTTTGTTGATGTGTTGATATTGGTTTCCAATCAATAACTTTTGCAGAGATGCATTGATTTTATTGAAAGTTTGCAGAAGGCTATATCATTGTAAAATACAGGTCAAGTTCGATATTAGTTATCATTTGCAAAATTTTGGCCAAGTTATAGCCCTTTTTCGACAGTTTTTGTTGGTGTGTTGATATTGGTTTCTGCTCAATAACTTTTGCAGGGATGCATTGATTTCATTGAAAGTTTGCAGAAGGATATTTCATTGTAAAATACAGGTCAGGTTCAATATTGGTCATCATCCGCAAAATTTTGGCCAAGTTATGGCCCTTCTTTGACTCAGTTTTTGTTGTTTGGGTAAAATACAAAGTAAAGATCTTGTTTCCCCACAATAACTTTTAAAGGGATGCATAGAAATCATTTGATGTTTGCAGAATGGTTTATGGTTATAACATAGAGGTCAGGTTTGATTTTGGTAATCATCCAAAACATTTCGGTCAAATTATAGCCCTTTATTTACTTGATTAATATAATTCAGACAAAGTAGTGAGGGGTTGCCTTTAGGGATAAGAGCGATTATTAGGACAAATACAGTGTTTTTTCCTATCAAATGTTTGGGGCTTTAAGCAGACGACACGTCCGATTCTCGGAATTCTAGTTTTTTTCTTTCAGTTGGTTGGCCAATTTCATTGGTTGCCATGATAACCACAAGATCCCAGGACAGACTACATGTATATGGAAAATGGTTTTAATGGCATCACCAAATATTTCTTGGTTGGTTCTCTTTTAAGTTTATGTTTTTTATGATTTCCAGTTCTTTCTGATCATTTGGACAGCAAAGGTTATTGTGTCACCTGCGTAGCATGGCAGACACATAGGGATCATGTTGTCCCTCCGCGTTGTCGGCTGCTGCGGTGGTGTCGTTGTCACACTTTTTGTTTCAGCTGAATGACTTTATGGCCCTTTTTTTTTGGACTATGTTTTTGTTGTTTGTTTCCTCTCAATAACTTTTGAAGGGATGCATTGATGTCATTCAGATTTTGCAGAACTTTATATCACTGTAAACTACAAGTCAAATTAGATATTGGTAATCATTTGCCAAATTGTGGCTGAGTTAAGGCCCTTTTTCGACTTAGTTTTTGTTGGTGTGTTGATATTGGTTTCCGATCAATAACTTTGCTAACATTTGAAGGGATACATTGATGTCATTCAAACTTTGCGGAACTTTATCACTGTAAAATACAGGTAAAGTTCAATATTGATAATCATCCACCAAATTTTGGCTGAGTTATGGCCCTTTTTTGACTTAGTTTTTGTTGGTGTGTTGATATTGGTTTCCAATCAATAACTTTTGCAGGGATGCATTGATTTTATTGAAAGTTTGCAGAATGATATATCATTGTAAAATACAGGTCAAGTTCGATATCAGTTATCATTCACAAAATTTTGGCAGAGTTATGCCCTTTTTCGACTTAGTTTTTGTCGGTGTGTTGATATTGGTTTCTGCTCAGTAACTTTTGCAGGGATGCATTGGTTTTATTGAAAGTTTGCAGAAGGATATTTCATTGTAAAATACAGGTCAGGTTCAATATTGGTAATCATCCGCAAAATTTTGGCCAAGTTATGGCCCTTCTTCAAGTCAGTTTTTGTTGTTTGGGTAAAATACAAAGTAAAGATCTTGTTTCCCCACAATAACTTTTAAAGGGATGCATTGAAATCATTTGATGTTTGCAGAATGGTATATCGTTAAAATATAGAGGTCAGGTTTGATGTTGGTAATCATCCAAAACATTTCAGTCAAATTATAGCCCTTTATTTACTTGATTAATATAATACAGACAAAGTAGTGAGGGGTTGCCTTTAGGGATATGAGCGATTATTAGAACAAATACAGCGTTTTTTCCTTTTTTCATATCAAATGGTTGGCGCTTTAAGCAGGCGACACGTCCAGTTCTCGGAGTTCTAGTTTTTTGGTGGTTTTTTTTTTCAGTTGGTTGGCCAATTTCATTGGTGCCATGATAACCACAAGATCCCAAGATCGACTTTATGGAAAATGGTTTTATGCATCACCATGTATTTCTTGGTTGGTTCTCTTTTAAGTTTATGTTTTTATGATGGCCAGTCCTTTCTGATCAGTTGGACAGCAAAGGTTATTGTTATTGTGTCACCTGCTTAGAATGGTAGACACATAGGGATCATGTTGTCCATCTGACTTTATGGCTTTTTTTGGACTATGTTTTTGTTGTTTGTTTCCTCTCAATAATTTTTGAACGGATACATTGATGTCATTCAAATTTTGCAGAACTTTGTATCACTGTAAAATACAGGTCAAGTTCAATATTGGTAATCATTTGCCAAATTTTGGCTGAGTTAAGGCCCTTTTTTCGACTTAGTTTTTGTTGGTGTGTTGATATTGGTTTCCGATCGATAACTTTTGCAGGGATGCATTGATTTTAATGAAAATTTGCAGAAGGATATATCATTGTAAAAAAATACAGGTCAAGTTCAATATTAATAATCATCAGCAAAGTTTTGGCCAAGTTACGGCCCTTTTTCAACTTAGTTTTTATCCCCCTTCCAATAGGTTCAGGGGATATAGCGATCAGCATGGCGTCCGTCGGTCCCGTCCGTCCGTCCGTCCGTAGACTCATCCTTGTGCGCTCCATAACTTCGATACCCTTAGACGTATTTCAATAACATTTGGTAGAACTGTAGAGGAGGACCATTAGGCCTGTCGCGTGCGATCTTCGTTATGTAGTTATCTACCCTGAAGCCGAAATCTTGTGCTGGCCATAACTCCCATACTGTTTGAGATAATTTGATAATATTTGGTAGGTATGAAAAGGAGGACCAGTAGGTGTGCCGCATGCAAGAGAGACAACTCTCACTTTATTTGTTATGTAGTAATCTCCCCTGAAGCAGAAATTGTAGACTCATCCTTGTGCGCTCCATAACTTCGATATCCTTAGACATATTTTGGTAATATTTGGTAGGCATGAAGAGGAGGATCAGTAGGCATGTCATGTTTAAGCGAGACAACTCTCACTGTGGTTATTATGCAGTTATCTCCCATGAAGCCGAAATCTTGTGCAGGCCATAACTCCCATACTGTTTGAGATAATTTGATAATATTTGGTAGTGTTGATAATATTTGGTAGGGATAAAGAGGAGGACTAGTAGGCATGTCCTGTGCAAGAGAGACAATTCTCATTTCATTCGTTATGTCGTTATCTCCCCTGAATCAGAAATTGTAGACTCATCTTTGTGAGCTCCATAACTTTGATACCCTTAGACATATTTTGGTAATATTTAGTGGAAATGAAGAGGAGAACCAGTAGGTGTATCACGTGCAAGAGAGACAACTCTCATTGTCTTCTTTATGTAGTTATCTCCCCAGAAACTGAAATCTTGTGCAGGCCATCTCCCATACTGTTTGAGATAATTTGATAGTACTTGGTAGGGATGAAGAGGAGGACCAGTTGGCATGTCGCGTGCAAAAAGAGACAACTCTCACTTTATTTGTTATGTAGATATCTCCACTGAAGCAGAAATTGTACTCATCCTTGTGCATTCCATAACTTTGATACCCTTAGACATATTTTGGTAATATTTGGTAGGAATGAAGAGGAGGACCAGTAGGCATGTCACATGCAAGAGAGACAACTTTCACTTTCTTCATTAAGTAGTTACCTCCCCTGAAGCAGAAAATCTTGTGCAGGCAATAACTCCCATACTGTTTGAGGTAATATGATAATATTTGATAGAAATGAAGAGGAGGACCAGTAGGCGTGTCATGTGCAGAAGAGACAACACTCACTTTCTTCATTATGTAGTTATCTCCCCTGAAGCCAACATCTTGTGCGCTCCATAACTTTGTTACCCATAGGCATATTTTGATAATGTTTGGTAGAAATGAAGAGGACCAGTAGGCGTATTCTGTGCAAGAGAGACAGCTCTCACTTTCTTCGTTATGTGGGTATCTCCCCTGAAGCCAAAATCTTGTGCAGGCCATAACTCCCATATTGTTTGAGATAATATGATAATATTTGCTAGAAATGAAGAGAAGGACCAGTAGGCATATCAAGTGCAAGAGAGACAACTCTCACTTTCTTCGTCATTATGTAGTTATCTCCACTGAAGCCAAAATCTTGTGTGCTCCATAACTTTGATACCCTTTATAGACATATTTTATAATATTTGGTAGAGCCATTGGTAAGGACCAGTAGGTGTGTCACATGCAAGAGAGACAATCTCTGCTATGGTTGTTTTCCAGTTACCTCCCCGGAATGAATTTCTAAGCCAAATTCTTGAGTATGTGGTTGAAATATTTTGCTAATATTTCGTAGAGGCATAGATAAAGACCAGTAGGCATGTGTTCAAGTTTACTCTCACTTTCTCCATTATGCACTTATCTCCCCTGATACTGAAGCTTGTGCAGGCCATAACTCCCATACTGTTGGCGATAACTTGATAATGTTTGGTAGGGACATATATCAGGTCAAGAAGGTGTGTAGCATGCAAGAAGGACAACTTTTACTCTGTGAGTTTTTTAACCCAATAAATATACAGCAAGTTCCTTTACCTTTATAAAGCATTTTTTTTTGCTATTATTTCTGAATATGTACACTCACAAGTTCAAAGAATTTGCAAATATTGTGTACCCTGTACAAATTATCACATCAGAAGTAACTATTAAATGATTTTGGCAAAATTAAAAAGAAAATAAATAAAAGAACAAGCAAAAATAAAATCATTAACAGTACACCTATAATTGTTTTTACTCATTATTTTGGTCACATTTCATACAATCTTTGCATCTTTTTACTTTGCCCTGTTTCCATATTTCCATGATATCAATTGAAATACACTAAATTTAGTAGATATGGTGGTTTGGTCGGGGGATTTGCCATCTCCTCTGATGGCTATTTTTGTTGGTGTGTTGATATTGGTTTCCACTCAATAACTTTTGCAGGGATGCATTGATTTTATTGAAAGTTTGCAGAAGGATATATCATTGTAAAATAAAGGTCAGGGTTGATATTGGTAATCCACAAAATTTTGGCCAAGTTATGGCCCTTTTTCAACTTAGTTTTTGTTGTATGGGTAAAATACAAAGTAAAGATATTGTTTCCCCTCAATAACTTTTGAAGGGCTGCATTGATTTCATTCAAAGTTTGCAGAATGGTATAACATTATAGCATAGAGATCAAGTTTGATTTTGATAATCATCAAAAAATTTCAGTCAAATTATAGCCTTTATTTACTTGATTCATAAAATTAAAAGTAATGAGGGGTTGCCTATAGGGATAAGAGCAATTACAGTGTGTTTTTTTTTTTTCTTTTTTTTTTTATATCAAATGGTTGGCACTTTAAGCAAGCAACACATCCAATTCTCAGAATTCTAACTTTTAGTTTTAACTAGCCATATAAATGGATCAGATCTTTACCCCACCCCTTCCTACAAAATTTAGTCATTATGCACCCGCCTATTCAAAGAATAGCGGAAGGGCATTGTGTTACCCCTGTCCGTCCCGTACGTACGTTCGTCCATATGTACGTCCGTCCCAATTCGTGTATGGGTCATAACTCCTAAACCGTATGGAATATATTTATGAAACTTTACAGGTGCATGCATGACATTGAGACGATGTGTCATGAACAAGGAAGACAACTCTTGCTTGTTTGGTTTTTGAATTATCTGCCCTTGACATAGTTCCATATACTAAACCATGTCCGGGCCATAACTCCTAAACCGTATGGAATATATTTATGAAACTTTACAGGTGCATGCATGACATTGAGACAATGTGTCTTGAACAAGGAAGACAACTCTTGCTTGTTTGGTTTTTGAATTATCTGCCCTTGACTTAGTTCCATATAGTTAACCGTGTGTGGGCCATAACTCCTAAACGGTATGGAATATATTTATGAAACTTTACAGGTGCATGCATGACATTGAGACGATGTGTCATGAACAAGAAAGACAACTCTTGCTTGTTTGGTTTTTGAATTATCTGCCCATGACTTAGTTCCATATAGTAAACCATGTCCGGGCCATAACTCCTAAACCGTATGGAATATATTTATGAAACTTTACAGGTGCATGCATGACATTGAGATGATGTGTCGTGAAAAAGGAAGACAACTCTTGCTTGTTTGGTTTTTGAATTATCTGCCCTTGACTTAGTTCCATATAGTAAACCTTGTGTGGGGTATAACTCCTAAACCATATGGAATATATTTATGAAAATTTACAGATGCATGCATGACATTGAGGGGATATGTTATGAACATGGAAGACAACACTTGCTTATTTGGTTTATAAATTATCTGCCCTTGACTAAGTTCCATATAGTAAACCATGTGTGGGCCATATCAACCTTAATACGAGGGTGAGTCAAAAAGTAACCAGCCTAACTTATTTCCGTTTGTAATCCACCTCTTCTTTTTCGATGTAATTGCCCTCTAGTGTAATGCACTTAGACTTACGGTGTTCAAGTGCCATCAGCCTAGAACTGAAAAAGTCGTCATGACTGCCGTCATGACTTCTTCATCAGACCAGAAATGAAGTCCATGGATATCCTTTTTCAGGTTTGGGAATAAGAAGGAGCTAGGTCAGGGGAATAGGCAGGATGTGGTATTAATTCATACCCGTTTCGCTCTACAGCATCTATTGCAACTTTGTAAGTGTGGACTCTCGCGTTGTCCTGTTGCATCAAAACACTTTTAGAGAGTTTACCTCGGCGTTTTTCACGAATGGCGGTTCTCAGCTGGTCTAACAAGTTTGCATAGTACACTCCAGTTATTGTACTTCTCTTGGGTAAAACGTCCAACATAATAACACCTTTTGCATTCCAAAATACTGTGGCCATCACCTTGCCAGCAGATGGTTGCGTCTTGAACTTCTTTGGCCTTGGGGACCCAGGCCCTACCCACTGATGACTGAGCTTTATTCTCTGGCTCATAATAATGAACCCAAGTCTCATCTACAGTCACCAGACGCAAAAGATAATCATCTTTTGACCTAAAACGCTTCAACAAGGCGCCGATACTGATGTTTGGTTGTCATTTGCTCATCGCTAAGGGATTTGGGGACCCAACGGGCTGTTAGCTTGCGCATACCTAAACGATCATGTAAGATTGTTGAAACGCTACCATATGAAATGTCTAATGCCTGCGCTATTTCTTCCACCTGAATCCGCCTATCAGAGTATACCAGATCCCGGACTTTGTTACACATTTCTTCATCAGTGGCTTCTGATGGGCGTCCAGACCTGTCTTCATCTTCTAAAGATGTTCTACAGCGTTTGAATTCCCCTAACCAGAATTTAACCTGCGCATAAGATGGTGCAGAAGGTCCATAAACATAACTCGCCATATATTTTCTTACCTGTTTTACCTTTTAAATACAAGTACCGAATTACAGCACGGTACTCAACTTTAGATGAAAAGCATGCCTTTGCATCACTAGCCATGTTTGACATTCAATATCTTATTAAAGAATGAATCGGTACGTGTGTAAGTTTGTACCCATGTATAAATCATATATTGAAACAAAGCATGAAAATCGTGACTGTCTCGGTCCATTGGAAATGGGATAGGCTGGTTATTTATTGACACACCCTCGTAATAACTTCATGCTGTACCTGTTTCAATTACATATGTAACCTTTTTCTGAATGGCATTTTGGAGGGGGCATCCGTGTCCTATGGACACTTTTTCTAGTTTTGAATCTTGTTCACAAAATAAAACAAATCCTGCTGTTGTTAATGTACAATATCGGTAATATGTTAACCCTTAAAACGCCAAGAAAACCTGCATCTGAAATTGTCATCTGTTTATGTCATCTGCTGAATAGTCTTGCAAAGTTTTCAAACCTATTTTTGCATACAGGCAAACAGTGTGGACCCAGATCAGGCTGCTCCTAAAGGAGCAGTCTGATCTGGGTCCACACTGTTTGCAGAAATGACTTTTAAAATCACAAGCAGATGACAAAGCAGATGACAATTGTTGTGATTGGCAGTTTAAGGGTTAATGAATACCTACTGTATTTACACTAAGTACTCAGACACCTCAACTCCTTACCATACTTGTTCTAAAATTTTGAACAAGTACAGTTTACTACCTAATGTGTCTAAAAAATGGCTGGATGAGTGGCTAACAGGTACTGATGAGATGCTGCACTCTGCGGAGTCTCATCAGGGTCTACACTGTTTGCTCTGGCCTGTCCATCCAGATATATACGGTAAATATGGTATTCTCATTTGAGTGAGAGACATAGAAATGTTTTGTGTCTTACACTTTTTGGAAATAACCCTCCTACATTAGCCTAATTAAATAAAAGGGTAATTTTGAGTGTACAGAATGGATGACAGTGATGGCATTTCCTCACAAAAATATATATTGTGGGTACTCATTAGAAGTGCATCACTTAGGTACTTCTAATTAATGCTCACAATAAATACATATGTTTTTATGGAGAAATATGGAAGATATTTTCCTAATAACCCCTCTTATCTCGAGCTGTCTGGTATCTAATCAGGGTCTATGCTGCCACTGATTCAGTATGTTTTAGACCCATCAGGAGGTAGTAAATGCAGTTGTTTGAGTTTCTCTTGCTGAACACAACATGCCCTGTCTTGGCAAACAGTGTAGATCAAGATCAATTGGCTTCTGAAGAAGCCAACTGATCTGGATCTGCACTGTTTGTCATTAAATATGTGAATTTCTATCAAAAACCCCAATCAAGTAATCTGATTGGCTGAAAATTAAAAGTGGGTGTGGCATCATAATTTATTCAGCATGAGAAGGGTTAAGATAAGTATGGTAGGATAATTCATATTTACTCTAAGTATTAGGACACCTCAACTCCATACCACACTTCCTCTAAAATTTGAACAAGTACAGTTTTCTACCTGTTGTTGTGTCTAAAAATTCCTGGATGAGTAGCAAACAGTGTAGGCCATGTTCTGTGGCCTCTCATCTTGGTCTACACTGTTTGCTGCGACCTGTCTCTGTGAATACTTAAGGTATATATATATATATATATATGTATCAGGGCTCGGGAAAACCGGAAAAATAGCCGGTCTGGACCAAAATTAAGAATTCTGGACCGATTTCGAACACCCCAAAACGCTAATAAATCAGTCCAACAGGTTTGTGCCTTGAACCCCATTCTTCCACAACCAACCAATTTTCACGAATCAATGATGTCTAAAAAATCACAAACGGTCAAGTCTTCCCAAACTGACAATGTCCGCGCACCTTTTAAATGCGATATTATGGTAGTTAAAAGGCTCTAAACGGTCATTTGACATGTATATTGGAGAGACAGCTGAATAACGGCTACCTTCCGCAGCACAAATTAGTTACGTCATTATCCAAACATTGTCAAAAAATCAACACTTCACTGACCTCTGTGCGGTAAACAAGTGATAAACACAAATCATCAGTAACGGTAGTCTGATAATTGATCCGTTTGTGTGACGTGTGAATACACTGAGAATGCAAAACATCCAGGTGCAGTCGGCGTGTCCAAAAGATCAAAGGTCGCTTTACTGAGAGTGATAAAAGAATGCACCACTTGAAAGCACCCGTTTTCTCCTCTTCTTTTTTGTTTTGATAAACACGGTTTGTCGGTCCCAGATTCGATAAATGAATTCCCAAACCGTGTACGTCCTGATCAGATGTCGCATACAACGGCGTCTGATCTGGGTATTATTGATTGCTTCTTTTTTTTTTTTTTTTTTTTGTTGTTGTTGATTGCCGTAACACGCGAGTATAATTCAAGGTAGATTTCACGGTAAAAATAAGTAATGCACCACTTGCGCTAGACAAGATTGGTCAGTGCTTAAAATTTAAGCAGTCTGATCAAATCTTGAAACATTGAAAACTGCAAAACCGCCCGTGGCACAGGCCTTTTTTATTAGACCTAATTAGGTCCATGAAAGTCGTTTCGTTCCGTCTCTCCTGTTTCCCGCCGTCTTCGCGCTTATACAAGACGGGAATCAGTTGTTTATAAATAGTTTAGGAAAACAATAACAAAACCGTTTTTTTTTTTTTTTTGTTTTTTTTTTCTTTCTTTTTACATACCAGACTGTATTTATTGATGACACCAGCTTTGATTATGCTCGTTATACCCGGACTTCCGTCATATAACGGAGTTGAGGTGTATAATTTAAAAGGAGTTATAGGACTGCCAATTGTCATTAGTTTTCGTGACAGGTGATATATACATATTTTTTTTTTTTGGAAATGGGCTCATTGATGACATCATCGTCATTGGCTGGACAGATTCAGATTTTAAAATTTCCAGAGCTTTGATATATATATATATATATGGAGGTCCAGAGGAGTAATATATTCATATGGTGTTTTTTAATGTTTTATACCAAAAAATATAACCAAAAATCTTACCATATTTATCCTAGCTATTGGGACCAACCATAGTTATCTTGAATCCACAGTAGAACCTCGATAATTCAAACTCCAATAATTCAAAATTATCAATAATTCAAAATCATTTTGAAGTCCTGACTTAAATACATGTATACATTTTAACTGCACAATACATTAACCTATAGATAATGTGCTATACTCTATTCTGCCCATTCCTTCCACAGAAAAAAACAACAGGAATGTTGTCCCATACAGTCTTAATCCAAAAGTCCCTCAGGCAGTCACTTGTGTGACGTCACTTCAGCTCTTGTCAGTTTCTTTTCTGTGGAACAAAGAAAGTAAACAGGGATTTTTCTCCAGGTGAAAAAATTCTATTTTCTTTATTTTCTCCGGTTGAAATTTAATTCTTTGTTCTTTCTTATGATCCTTTATCATACCTTTCACTGTTCATGCTAAATTTGTGAAAATCTAACCATTCGATTTCTTGAAATTATTCTTCACTCATTCGTCGTAATGAGTTTTCGCGACTTTCATGACTATTCATCGCGGTGATTGTGGTCATATAAATTGCATTGGGATAATCATAAAAATTGTATTAATTGCTCCCATTGTTCCAGGGAATCTACTTGCTCCACATGTTGCAGCTGGTCTAATTCCATTTGGGAACTTGCGGAAAAGAGAAGAACTTACTCTTCCAGAAAGAGAGTCAGTTCCAACAGAAAGAAGTCTCTAGATGTGTCTGTTTCATTAGACGAAACAGAAGAAACATGGGAACACTACCCCTTATGGCCCTGCTGCCTGGGGTAAGACCCATATTGATGGCAACTCCCTGGGTACTTGTACCCAAGGGAGTACAAGTCCACCGGCCATTGGCCAACAGTCACCGGGCATCTGTCGACCAACCAACCATCTATTGGGCATGCCCAGTCAACGGCCACCACTGGCCACTCACCCAATTGACAAGAAGACATTTCTGACTGACCAGGCATGCCCGGTCACCGGCCATCAGCCACTGGGCTTCACCGACCACCGGCCAGGTGGGCGAGACAGAGACTTCCAGCCTTCCAATCACCAGGCACCGACCATCCAGTCACCAGTCTTTGGGTTCAGAAAGGCTAAATACACAGGAGATTTAAGAATCACCGACAACCGGGCATGACCGGTCACCGGGCAGCCGACCACTGACGCTTACCGGGCAATAGTTACAAGTTCTAGTGTCCGATCATTGTGTCGGATTACTAGTGACCTTTCACTGGGCAGTAGTTACGTAGACTAGTATCCAGTCATTGTGTCGGATTACTAGTAACTTTTCACGGGCAGTAGTCACGTGGACTAGTGTCCGGTCATTGTGTCGGATTACTAGTGACTAGGTAGTAGTCACTAGTCCCCGAACAACCTATTACTGTTCATAGAGCATCATAGACAAGTCAGATCAGTGGATACAGTCATATACAGGTTATAGAATGACAGCGTTGGGTTTGAATATCTAGTAACCACTTATATCATAGAATTCTATCCAGCCATCCCGAATTAGACTTAGAATTCTAGATATATATATAGTATAACCGCAACGGCTCGAAGCCAGATGGCTCGTTTATCGTTGATGATTCGAACTCTTTTTTTCAGTCCCTACAAAATCCTTCCAATAGCTCAAGAAAACAAATATTTAGGGATTTTTTCTTATTTTATCATGGAATTGTACGCTGTGTGTACCGCCTCATCGAGGTGATTCTAATGAGTACACACAATATACAATCATTGTGTAGAAAATCGAAAAGATTTCCCTAAATTATTGCCATTTGCTTCCTGAATTGGTGCCATGATTAATCCTCAGTGGCTCGAACTACCCATATCTCGAACAAAGTTCCATGGTCCCAAAGATGTTCGAGCCATTGAGGTTCCACTGTATACATATTTCTATGGTAAATGAATCAGAATTATCGGCTATGAGCAAATTCTGAATTCATTGACCTATTATATAGGAGTTTAGTTCTATTAATATTTAAAATAACTTCTGTTTCTCTCTTTCATTTGCTGGAAAGAGATTAACTTTGTTAAAAGGGTTCTCACCTTATTTGGCTCAAAGTAAAGGTGAATCCAATAAATTTACCGTTACTTTACGAAGAAGAAAAAATATACACGGAATTCAATTATTTCTTCTTCTTCTTCCTCAGTTTCTACATGCTCGCGATACATATCAGCATGCAGGCTAGGGAATTAGGAAGATATAAGAAAGCAGTAGCCGATCCCCTCTGCTTTCCCTTAATATTACGTACATAAAGGTATCATAAATCTGAATGAATTAGATAACTGATCCTTTAATAATTAGGAATTAATTTATTAGAATTACGTTGATACTATAATTTGGTACAGTAAATCAACACCAACACGAAATAATCTTTATCATGTATTAACATCAACGTTTCGCCATCAGGGCTTCTTCAGGATGTAATAAACAATAGATATAGATGACGTCACGCACGTAAACGTAATGTGATGCGATGCGCCATGCCAGCTATGTCATATAAGAAATAGCGGCAATGTACAATAAAGCAAGTTATCCGGGGCACAGCAATTCCCACAGTACACAAGCATGCGACAAGCGAAGACCAAGATCAGCCTGCGCATCCGCGCAGCCAGATAAAAGTCACCACCGGCCGCATAAAGTGTATATATGATCCCGGCCTTCTACAGAGGGCACAGCGAAGACCCAGATCAGCCCACGCGGGTGCGCAAGCTGATCCGAGCCTTAGCCGGGCACGCATGCAAAATTAATGAACAGCCGCGTAACAGATAAAATACCACAAGTCCAGGCACAGCAGACCTGCAGGAGGAAGTATTACCGGCCAGCAAAATAAAAGAATCAGGCTGCGCAACTGTGCAGGCTGACCAATTATTAAGCTGTTGGCAAGGATACCAAGATACCAATATGTAACATAGTATAGACCCAACCAGGCTGCACTACCGCGCAGACTGAAAAGGCATAGACACTGACCAGCATCCACGGGGCCAGCCGTACCCAGACGCAAAAGCAGACTAGCAAAACAAAATACTGGATCAATGTTGATGCAAGTTATTCCTATAGTGCATATTAAAAAAAAGTATTAATAGGAACAAACAAATTGTACGCTAGTCTACTTAATAGTATAAAGAAGCTTTGAATTCATGCCTTTTGGATACAAAGTGTCAAGTTTATGAATCCAGTAAGTTTCCTTACAAAGACGATCCATCTCATTATTGACAACATCGATAGGAACAAATCTAAAATCGTCAACTGAATGAGAATCCGAGTTGAAATGTAAAGCGACATTAGTAGCATAGCCTTGACCATTGTAAGTATTAATATCAAATCTATGACTATTCATACGTCTGGAAACTTGTTGATTTGTTTGACCAATGTATTGCATGTTACAACGTTTACATTCTATCAGATAAATGACATTCTGAGACGTGCAACTTGTTGAAAACCACATTTTGAAGGACGCTTGAGTGCTCCTACTGGTAAAAACGTCAGTTTTAATAATATTTTTACAATGAGAGTATCGACGTCAGTCACATGTTTGAGAAAAATGATGAGTTTCATCAACGAAGGACGAGTGTACCAGGTAATCACGTAAATTCTTAGGTCGTTTAAATGCCAAAATAGGTTTATAAGCGTGTACAGAATTAGCGCTAGCACTCTGCGACAGCTGTAACAAGTCCCAGTATTTGTTTATAACCCAGTATTTGTTGTTTTTTGTTGTTGTTTTTTTTGTTGATACTATAATAAATTTTCCTATATATATAATAGAATTAATTAAGAGTTAATTAATCAACAACCTCTCTAGATTTCAGCAAGTAGCATAGAAGTCTAGTTGAGGTACATATTTCTTTATGAATATGGAAAATAGCCAGTCAGTTATGCTGTTTTTTCCATGTTATACTATGTATTGATAAATTCTGAAAAGAGTCTAGGGCAGTCGTGTCCCGTCTGATCTCTGAAATAAAATAAATTGATAATAAGAAAATTACATATTAAGGCATAATTATTCGATACATTCTTTTATCTTGCCTTAACTTTTTCTGGATCATTTAGCTTACGAGAGTAATGCTCCTGATAATTTATTTCTCAGTTATGGAATTTATTTCTCTGAAGATTCTTCCTCTGAGAATAATATCTTAACATATTTTGCTACAGTTACGATTCGAAACCATATGGCTTATAAGCAGCTAGACCTAATCTATGCATAGTATAGGTCTACATTATCTATAATATTAAGTTCTAATATAATATTAATTAGCTTTTACTAGCTCTATTTCCTCTATTATTTACACCTTTAACAAGGTTCCATGTCAATCAAAGTTTGTTTGGACCCTTGGAATAGGCAAAAAGGTAGTTATTCAGTTAAGGCATTAATTCATCCAGTACGTGTCTGATTATTATTGCCAATTACATATTATATACAATTTGTCTACTTATTAAATTGGCTATTGAACCATTGAGAAACTGTCACAGTCAATTATTTCTTAGATCTAAACTGATTGAAGGTATAGATCTAATATGAAAAAAAAAAAAAAAAAAAAAAATATTGCTTAGAGGGTAATTAAATTGCAAATAATTTACCTCCTCCAAATAGCAGATACAATTATATTTAAATTAATCATCCCATTGTCTGACTCTTTACATCAAAGGTTAAGACAATGTGGAAAAGATATTGTATTAAGAATCGGTGACGAAATAGAAAACAGTTCACTATTTTATAATATATTAGGACTACCGGTACATATATTTACATTTCCAATCTATAGTTAGTTTCCTTGAGGGAACAGATAGTTCATCTCACTATAGAATACAAGTTCCGTTTATGAGTATTCGAAAGAATAAAATCTTGGTAATCTCGTTCGCTTCAAGATAAATTGTCCTATATAAAATAAATCACAATATCAGAGGCTGGATATTTATAAGTAAGATAAGGATAGTCATTTCAAGACGTTTCCTTGGCGTCATAAAATGGACTGTCTCAGTTCATTATAGAGAGTTTGTTTTTATGAAACTTCTCATTGTAGTAAGTTTCGCACTTATGTTTCCTGTCAGCTCACTCGTTATTATACGCCCGTTTGAAAAACGGGACGTATTATGTTACGGGGTATGGCGTCCCTCCGTCCGTTCATAAACTTTTTCGTTTCCGGCTAAATCCTCCTACAGTTTACATCCGATCAGGCTGAAACTTGGTATATAGTTAGACCATGATGTGGCACAGCGCATATTGTTCCCAGGTTACAGTCCACCAAATGTTTGCAGAGTTATGCCCCTTAGAAAATTTCTGTAAACTTTTCATTTCCGATTAACTCCTCCTACATTTTACATCCATCAAGCTGAAACTTCATGTATAGTTAGACCATGATGTGGAGCAGTGCATATTGTTTCGAGGTTACAGTCCACCAAATATTAGCAGAGTTATGCCCCTTTGAAAATTTCAGACTTTTGGTTTCCAGCTAACTCCTCCTACAGTTTACATCCAATCAAGCTGAAACTTGATCTGTAGGTAGACCATGATGTGGAGCAGCGCATATTATTTCTAGGTTACAGTCCACCAAATACTTGCAGAGTTATACCCCTTTGAAAATTTCTATTAATTTTTCGTTTCTGGCTTATTCCTCCTACAGTTTACATCCAATCAAGCTGAAACTTCATATATAGTTATACCATGATGTGGAGCAGCGCATATTGTTTCTAGGTTACAGTCCACCAAATATTAGCAGAGTTATGCCCCTTTGAAAATTTCAGTAAACTTTTCGTTTTCGGCTTAAACCCCTCCTACAGTTTACATCCTATCATGCTGAAACTTGATTTATAGTTAGACCATGATGTGGAGCAGCGCATATTATTTCAAGGTTACAGTCCACCAAATATTAGCAGAGTTAAACCCCTTTGAAAATTTCTATTAATTTTTTTGTTTCCGGCTAAATCTTCCCACAGTTTACATCAGATCAAGCTGAAACTTCATAAATAGTTACTCGATCATGTGGAACAGCACATATTATTTCAAGGTTACAGTGCACCAAATATTTGCAGAGTTATGCCCCTTTGAAAGTTTTTGTAAACTTTTTGCAGCATATTGTTTAGAGGTAATAGTGTGTAAATTTTATTTTATAATAGGTATATTTTTTGCAAATAACTAAAGTTATGGTCATATGGGCAAGATATTGATTTTTTTTTTTTTTTTAAACATCTTCTTTTATTAGATTTACAAGGAAATGTTGCCATTATTAAATCTTTATAAATACATTTATTAAATGATATAGAATTAAGCTTAACTAATTTCAAAACTTATAAACATAATTCTTTTTTTTTTTTTTTTTTTTTTTTTTTTTTTTTAATATTCTGAGTTGGCTCCCTTGAAGAACAAAAATAAATTCAGTATTAAACAAGTTAAAGGTTTACAAAAAGAAATTCTTGCAGCATTAAGAACTGGCATCCTCTAGAGTCTACTATTAACTTAAGGTAGTAAGGCCTTAACACCTTAAAGATATGTTATATGTGAATCTAAACCATTCTTACTATTACATATAGAATTAGAATGTATCTGATTCCTTAGAGTTTCCTGAGTCTTATCCAGAAGTTGTGGGATTCATCTATAATTAAGCTAGAACTGGAGAGCTCCTCCTGCCTTTTAGGCTAATGCTTGCACATTATCTATAGGTTAATGTATTGTGCAGTTAAAATGAAGTTTTCAAAAGTAAAACATATTTTAACAAGCAGTACTTAACCTATAGATAAGATAGTCCCACCTCCCTATCCCCGCTTAGCTCTATCCTTTTAGGGCTCTACATCAAGAAACTGACATGTGAACAAAAGAGCAGAAGTGACGTCACACAGGTGACTGCCTGAAGGACTTTTTTTCTGTGGAAGATATGGGCAGAATAGAATATTGCACATTATCTATAGGTTAAGTATTGCTTGTTTAAATATGTTTTACTTTTGAAATTAACCCTAAATTATTCAAAGTCTCAATAATTCAAACAAAACTGGTCCCTTGGACTTTGAATTATTGAGGTTCCACTGCATTTTACTACCTGTTGATGTGTCAAAAATTGCTAGGTAAGTGGCAAACAATATAGACACTGCTGTTAGGTGACAGCTGCTGTCTGAGTCTACAGTGTTTGCACAGGCCTGTCTGTCCCATTATTTAATGGTAATTTTCATCACAGTCATCTCCTTTTGTGGAGCTTTGAATATATGAAAATACAAAGAAGATGCATGTAGTCCTAAAATTTCTTACACTAGCTTTTCTGACAAAATGGTACATGCAAACAGAACAAATCCAGACCAGACTGTACCTGAAGGAGAGTCTGATCTGGCTGTACACAGTTTGCCATTCCATCAAATATTTTCTGAAACAGATGCACAAATTACAAACTTAGGAGAAAAATAGTAGCATGTTCGAAATTCTGGGATATTTACCTTTTTTGGTAGTTTGTCATATTTTTGCCACAGTGATCCAAAAATTACGTTTTGTTTCAGTCATATAGTTGTGGTGATTCTCCCAGTAAATGGTGCCCTTTTTATGATGGTAGCATTAAGATCCAGATCAACCCACCATTTAGAGATGCTTCCTCTGTTAGAATACACTTACATGTGACACAGACAGATAGTAAGTACAATCTGTGTTAGTAAATGCATTCTTTGTTAGTAAGAGCATGCCTTGTTGGTAAGAACATCTCACGCCTACCAAATGAATGAATGCGTAACCTTTGGTTAAGAATGTGGAACAATTAGAGCAACACTCAGTCACAAATTGTATGACTCAAAAAGATAAACAAACTTTGCATTTTCTGTGTTTCATGAGTGATATAAATGTTTTGAGGAAATTCTTTAAAAAAATGGGGAATTTCATTCAAGGGCCCATTGATATCAGCATCTGAAGAGTAAATCTCTTTGATGCATGAAAGGAAACAATCCGTTGGTCCTACATACAATTTTGATGTGGTGCCACAGTAAACCACCATGTAGGCTGGACTTACTGTTTGACAGATATTGAAAACTTCCAGTTATGTGTCCGCTTTCACTACTCACACGCTGACAGGATTATCATGAATTAACAGTTATGCAAACTAATCAAGGCACCCGTAATTAAATATCCCCTGCTGAAACATCAAATTAGACCATTCAATGGACAATTAACGGTTATATGTCAGCACAAGGGGACCTCAAACTCGGAACTATAAAGAATAGCAAGGGCATTGGGCATGGCAGGGCAAGAAAGCCTACCCACCCTACTTTTATTTGGTATTTAGTAAAAAACATAGGTGCTTTTTTGCCTAAACCAACATAATCGACGGGTCAACTGCAATCCTGGGCCCAGTTGTTCAAAGCATCGTTAGCTTGAGAAGCTCATTAGTGGTCAAAATGTTAACTGTTCTAGTATTAAAGTACGATATCTTATTCACAGGTATTTTTGCTGAAAAAATTGTGAGTAGCTTTTGCAAATGCAAAAGCTACTTACATTTTTTTCAGCAAAAATATTTGCATATATGCCATATTTAATTGTCAAAGTTTTAATGATACGTTAACTATCAACATCATTAGTTTTGAACAACTGGGCCCTGCATATTACACAGAAAAGAATTAGTCACTATTGAAAGAGATAGTAGTCACCATTCTGGTGAAAATGTACCAGAAAAGACCATAAAATCTTGGACTTAGAAGTGTCCATGGATAATATGTAAAATAATTAAGGTCTTCAGAAAAAAAAAAAAAAACAAAAAAAACTCTTTCATGCTTTATAAGTCCAGATATCATTTAAAACTTGTGCCTGAAGTATTGTTGGAAAGGTTAATTGTAATAGATTTAGAAGTTTAGTAGAATTTGAAACAAAGTAATCATGGAGGTGCCACATTCACTGATCTTACACTATCCTTTCAGAAATAATTAACCCATTGTATACTGAATAGAATCTCCCAACTATATATTGGAAGAGTTCAATTTCAATTTTAGGTATGCCTGGCTATGAGATTTAGATATTCCTATAGAAAAAAGGCTAAACTATGTGCAAACAGTGGGGACCCTGATCAGATGCCACGTTTTGAGATTTTTTTGACTGCTGAGTTATGCGGAAAAAGGGGAAAAAACTGCATAAAAAATGGGAGCCACAGACCAACCGCGTTATAACCGTTTCACATTGTAAGGGTTCGCGTAATAACGGCGTTCCAGTGTAATGGGAAAAACTTTAAAATTTTCCATGAAACCATGAGGCCCACGGCTTATATATTTAGTATGTAGCAATGTTTAGTGGTCCCCTACATAAATCCTGCCAATCAAGCCCCTGGGGTCCAAATTGGCCATGCCCCGGTAGTCATTAGCTCCCATAGACTTATAATGGGAAAAACTTACAAAAATTTTCTCTGAAAGCATGAGGTCCACAGCTTATATATTTAGTATGTAGCAATGTTTAGTGGTCCCCTACATAAATCCTGCCAGTCAAGTCCCTGGGCTCCAAACTGGCCAGGCCCCAGGGCGTCATATGTTTATATAGAGCTATATAGCTAAAGAACCTTCTCTGAAACCATGAGGTCGAGAGCTAATAGATTAAGTATGTAGCTATATTTAGTGGTCTCCTACATAAATCCTGGCAATCAACTTATAATGAAACCACGACTTATAATGGGAAAAACTTTAAAAATCTTCTTCTCTGAAATCATGAAGCCCACAGCTTATATGTTTAATGTGTAGCAATGTTTAGTGGTCCCCTACATAAATCCTGACAATCAAGCCCCTGGGGTTCAAACTGGCTATGCCTCAGGGGTCATTAGCTCCAATAGACTTATAATGGGAAAAACTTAAAAACTCCCCTTCTCTGAAACCATGAGGCCCACAGCTTATTAATTTAGTATGTAGCAATGTTTAGTGGTCTCCTTCATAAATCCTGCCAATCAAGCCTCAGGGGTCCAAATTGGCCATGCCCCGGGGGCCATTAGCTCCCATAGATTTATAATGGAAAAAACTTAAAAAATCTTCTTCTCTGAAACCATGAGGCCCACAGCTTATATATTTAGTATGTAGCAATGTTTAGTGGTCCGCTACATAAATCCTGCCAATCAAGCACCTGGGGTCTAAACTGGCCATGCCCCGAGGGTCATTAGCTCCCGTAGACTTATAATGGGAAAAACTTTAAAAAAATCTTCTTCTCAGAAACCATGAGGCCCACAGGTTATATATTTAGTATGTAGCAATGTTTAGTGACCCCCTACATAAATCCTGCTAATCAAGCCCCTGGGCTCCAAACTGGCCACATTCCAGGGGGTCATATTTTATATAGAGCTACATAGCTAAAGAACCTTCAAAAATCTTCTTCTCTGAAACCATGAGGCCAAGAGCTAACAGATTAAGTATGTAGTGATATTTAGTGGTCTCCTGCATTAATCCTGCCAACCATGCCCCTGGGGTCCAAATTGGCCTTACAACGGAGGTCATTAGCTCCCACAGACTAATTATGGGAAAATGTTAAAAAATCTTCTTCTCTGAAATAGTGAGGCCCACAGCTTATATATTTAGTATGTAGCAATGTGTAGTGGTCTCCTAATTAAATCCTGCTAATCAAGCCCCTCAGGTCCAAACTGGCCACACCATCTTGGGGTCATATGTTTATATAGAACTGTATAGCTAAAGAACCTTCAAAAAGCTTCTTCTCTGAAACCATGAGGCCCAGAGCTAACAGAGTTAGTATGTAGCAATGTTTGACGGTCTCCTAAATCTTCTCTGAAACCATGAGGCCCAGAGCTAACAGAGTTAGTATGTAGCAATGTTTGACGGTCTCCTACATAAATCCTGCTCACCATGCCCCTGGGGTCTGTATTGGCTACACCCGAAGGTCATTAGCTCCCATGGAAAAAAACTTCTTCTCTGAAACCATGAAGCCCACATCTTATATATTTAGTACGTAGCAATGTTTAGAGGTCCCCTACATAAATCCTGACAATCAAGCCCCTGGGGTGTAAATTGGCCACGCCCTGGGGGTCATTAGGTTAGATTAGAAAATCTTCTTCTTTGAAACCATGAGGCCCACAGCTTATATATTTAGTATGTAGCAGTGTTTAGTGGTCCCCTACATAAATCCTACCATTCATGCCACTGGGGTCCAAACTGACCATGCCCAGGGGTCAGTAGTTGAGTGGGGGGAGTGGGGAGGGAATCATTAACTCACATAGACTTATAATGGGAAAAACTTAAAAAATCTTCTTCTCTGAAACCATGAGGCCCACAGCTTATGTATTTAGTATGTAGCAATGTTAGTGGTTCCCTACATAAATCCTGCCAATCATGCCCCTGGGATCCAAACTGGCCATGCCGGGGGGTCATTAGCTCCCTTAGACTTATAATGGAAAAAAAAAAAAAAATCTTCTTCTCTGAAACCATGAGGCCCACAGCTTATATATTTTGTATGTAGCAATGTTTAATGGTCTCCTACATAAATCCTGCCAGTCAAGCCCCTAGGGCCCAAACTGGCCATGCCCCAGGTGGTCATTTGTTTATATAGAACTATATAGCTAAAGAACCCTCAAAAATCTTCTTTTCTGAAGCCATGAGGCCCAGAGCTAACATATTTAGTATGTAGCAATGTTTAGTGGTCTCCTACATAAATCCTGCCAACCATGCCCCTGGGGTTCAAATTGGTCATGCCCCAGGGGTCATAAGCTCCCATAGACTTATAATGGGAAAAACATAAAAACTTCTCTGAAACCATTAGACCCACAGCTTATATATTATTTTTAGTATGTAGCAATGTTTAGTGGTCTCCTACATAAATCCTACCAACCATGTCCCTGAAATCCAAATTGGCCATGCCTAGGGGGTCATTTATTAATATAGAACTATATAGCTAACACTTAATGAAAAAACTTCTCTGAAACCAAAGGGCCTTAAGCAGGTGGGATCATCGTGAATCTTGCTCAAAATGTTTGTCTTGATGATTTCTAGGTCAAGTCCTGAATTGGACCTGGGTCACTTATGACCTATATTTCATGGTCCAGTGACTTTCTTAAGTTTTTCCATTTAGGTCAGTTTCTCAGTAACTGTTGGTCCTACAGCAGTGATACTTTAAACTTGCAGACATCTTAGCATGGCCTCTTGAATGCAGTTGTCTATATTTGGCCTTGACCACGCTCCACTGACTTCGTTAAGTTTTTGCATTTAGGCAGTTTCTCAGTAATTATTGGTCCTACAGCCACATGTCCTCTTGAGTGCAGTCATTCATATTTGACCTTGATCTGTACTTCATGGTCCATTAGGCATGCTACATTGTCTTATTTGTTTATCGTTTGTTCATCTGTCATTACTGACAATGACCAATCCTAATCAACTGTGTGATGTGTTATTATTTGTGTGTTCTAAGATGACTGATGAGACCAGTCTTAGCTCTAAACTGCCTGTTGCAGATAGAACAAGAGAGGTCTGAGGAAAAAAGCTCTGTTGGTGGTGCCTTAGCTCTGGCTTTCTGTTGTGCACATTTCTGCTCGGCTTCGCTGATTCTTTTTGTTTTGTATTCACCAGCTCCCCTTCTTATGAGGCCTCGCCACTTTGTTCGATCCTGTGCAATCTGTTCCCACGACTGTTGGTATGTTGAAGTCTTTAAGGGAGGCTTTGCGGGTGTGTTTATTTGTTTATATAATCATCATGAATCTTGGTTAGAATGTTTGCCTTGATCATTTATGGGTCAGGTTCTCTAGTGCTATGATACTCAGGTGGGCGTTACAGGGCCATCATGGCCCTCTTGTTTCATGGTCTGAAGATTTGCATGTGGTTTTGGGGTTATCCTCCCGTTATTTATTTATCAATTTTCCACTTTTTCAGCTTCGTTTTTTTCAAGTCAGATCACTTTAAGATAGATACCTTGTGAGTGCAACTCCTCCTATAGTTTTCCACTGATCATTTTGAAACTATGCATACTTGTTCTACATGGTCTGTAGATATGCATGTGGGTTTGGGGTCATCCTCCCATAATTTCACAGACTTATTAATGTGATAAATGAAAAAAAGGAAACAATCCTGTTGAACATTTTAATCAAAATTGACACATATACATACATCAATGTTGATAATATTTAGGGAAAGACTAATGCACCTTCCCTTTGATTTTACTTTTTAGAGTATAGCTCTTGCTAGATGTAAATGCAGTGGCAGGGCATGGTGCAGTGCTTGCAGCACTTTTATTAGGGAATCCTGAAGTAATTTTTTTCCTGTTTTTTCCATTTTTAACTTGGAAGTTTTTGTGCTTGAATACTATATAAGTGTTTTGGTAGTCGGTACCTTGTGAGCGCAACTCCTCCTACAGTTTTGTGCCAATTCTTCTAAAACTTCACAGGTGTTTTAATCATAGTCTGAAAATATGCATGTGCTTTTTTCAGTGTCCTCAAATCATTTTTTTTTTTTTTTTTACTTTTTTTTTCAAATTGAGAACTTAGTCATTTTTTGCCTCAATAGTGTATATATAGAGTGGGTGTCTTGTGTGCACAACTTCTCGCACACATTTTATCTTTTTGTAACTTTGTGCAAATTTTCTTTATGGTCTGAAGATTTACATGTGCTTTGGACATAATCATCAGATTTTTTATTCACATTTTCACTTAGGTTCATTATTGTCAATTTGTTGACCTGGCATTTTGGAGGATTTTTAAAAGGAGTGGGACATTAATTCTCTGAATTTGCTTGCTTTAAGCTCACCTGCGCCAAAGGCTCACAAGGTTAGCTTAGAGTATAGCAAGGCTTAGTCGTCCATCTGTGCATCCATGCGTCCATTCCTCTATTCACATTTTAGAACAAGAATAATATCTCCAAAGCCAGGTAGCCAATCTGGATCAAATTTCACAGATACCATCATTGGGGTAGGGGATTGGCTGTATTAGGTTTTGGGGCAGATCTGGTCAGGACTTTGGTTTCCTTGGCAACCAAAATTCCCATAGACATACAATAGTCTGGATGATAGCAACTTCATTTTTGAATCCTTCGAATCTTCATCAAACTTGCAGATAACAAGGACAGGCATGAAATCTTGGACAAGTTCGATTTTGGCCCAATTTTGAATCTTGGCATGAGAGAGTTACCCGCCCTTTAGGGCCCCATAGACTTCGGAAAATGTTGTCTTGAAGATAGCAATTTTATTTTTGAACAGATCTTCATCAGACTTGCAGGAAATGAGGAGAGCCATAAAATCTTGGACAAGTTAGATATTGGGCCAAATTGCGCTATTCACATGAGGATTAACTGGCCGTTTAGTCTCCCATAGACATATAATGGGAAAATATTGTTCTGACGATAGGGACTCTTATTTTAAATCAAATCTTCATCAAACACAGATAACAAGGACAAGCATAAAATCTTGGACAAGTTTGATTTTGGCTAACTTAGACTATTGGCACGAGAGTTCAGGGCCACATAGACTTTGTAAAATGTTGTCAGGATGATAGCAGTTTTGTTTTTGATTGAATCTTCATCAGACATTCAGGTAATGAGGACAGCCTTAAAATCTTGGACTAGTTCAATTTTGGGTCAGATCGGACTATTCACAGAGAGTTACTTGCTCTTTAGTCTCCCATAGACGTATAATGGGAAAAATGTTGTCCGAATGATAGCAACTTCATTGATAGAATCTGCATCAAACTTGCAGATGAAGAGGACAGGCATAAAATCTCAGACAGGTTTGATTTTGGCCTTTTTTCTATTATTGGCAAGAGAGTAACCCACCCTTGAGGGCCCCATAGACTTAGGAAAATGTTGTACGGTTGATGGCGATTTCATTTTTGATAGAATCTTCATCAGACTTGCAGGTGATGAGGACAACAATAAAATCTTAGAAGATTTTGATTTTCGGGCAGATCGGACTATGCACATGAGAGTTACTTGCTTTTTAGTCTCCCATAGACATATAGAAGGGAAAAAGTTTTCCAGATGATAGTGACTCCATTTTTTATCGGATCTTCATCAAACATGCATGTGACGAGGACAGACATAAAATCTCTGACGAGTCCAATTTTGGCTCAGTTTGGACTATTGGCATGAGAAGTATCTGCCCTTAAGGGCATAATAGAATTAGGAAAATGTTGTTTAGACGATAGCGATTTCTTGTTTGATTGAATCTTAATCAGACTTGCAGGTAATGAGGACAGACATAAAATCTTGGACAAGTTCGATTTTGGGGCAGATGGGACTATTCACATGAGAGTTACTTGCCCTTTTGTCTCCAGTAGACACGACTTCATTTTTAGCTCACCTAAGTATGAAGTGCTCAAGGTGAGGTATTGTGATCGGTCTTTGTCTGTCGTCCATCCGTGTGTCCTTGCATCGTCAACTTCTGCTTTAAACAACTTCTCCAAAACTGCTGGACAGATTTTAGAATAATTTCACAGAAATGTTCCTTGGGTGACCTTCTACTGAAATTGCTCAAACCGTTCCAGTCCATTTTGGTCACAGGAGCTAAAACTAGATTTAACTCAAAACTTAAAAAATCTTCTTGTCTGAAACCAGAAGGCCCAGGTCTTTGATATTTGGTATGCATACATGCCATATCTCACACTGTGAGACAAAATTTCACAGAATTGGGCTATTTTGCAACCCATTTCCCATAAGAATTTCAAATCCCACAGAATTTTCAGACTCCCTAAAAGGATATTTTATGAAGAACTAATTATGAATTTCACAACATTATACTTTTGATATGCTTAATTCATAAAATAAAGGCTTTTAACTTATTTCTGTAAGCTTGAAAGTGACTTTTTTGAAAATCTCACAGAATTTTGTATGGGTATGTAGATTCATCTAGTGGACCTTTACCAAAAGTGTTCAAATTATAGCCCTGGGGTCAAAAATGGCCCCGCACCAGGGGTCACTTGTTTTACATAGACACATATAGGGAAAAACTTTAAAAATCTTCTTGTCTGAAAGCAGAAGGCCCAGGCCTTTGATATTTGATACATAGCTTCACCTAGTGGACCTCCACCAAGATTGTTCTAGTTATGCCCTGGGGCTGACATGTTTTACATAGACTTATATTGAGAAAACCTTTGAAAATCTTCTTATCTAAAATCAGAAGGCCCGGGTCTTTGATATTTGGTACATAGCTTTACCTAGTGGACCTCTACCAAGATTGTTCAGCTTATAACCGTGGGGCCAAAAATGGCCCCGCCACTGGGCCGACATATTTTACACACTCTTATATAGGACAAAACTTAGAAAATCTTCTTGTCTGAAAGCCCGAGGCTAGGCCTTTGATATTTGGTATGTAACATTGCCTATAGGTCCTTTGACATGAGTGTTCAAATTGGGGTGAAAAGAGGCCCCACCCACGGGGGGTTGTGGTCACTTGTTTTACATAGAGCAAAAAACCATTGGCATTGATTAGGACTGTCAAATTAATAGGGAGGATGGACCTGAAGAGTAGATGACCTTTAAGTCAAAGGTCAAGGTCACCGTGACCTTTAGTACCAGAAAAGCTTATAATTCTGCGATGCTTATGGTTAGGACCCTCAAACTTAGTAGAGATGTTGGTCCTCACCAGTAGATGATCCTGAGGGCAAATGTCAAGGTCACCAGGACCTTTAGTACTAAAAAGCTTGGCAATAATTGGGGATAGGACCCTCAAACTTAGATGGGATGTTGGTCCTCACCAGTAGATGACACCAAGGGCAAAGGTCATGGTCAAGGTCACCATGACCTTTAGTACTAAAAAGCTTATAATTTGGCAGTGCTTAAGGCTAGAACACTTGAACTTACTGTGCTTTTGACATCTTTCAGAAAGTCGTGTTTTGGTTGGCGCTTTACACAGAAGAAGTAAATTTGTAAACTTTTGTAACGGCTTAATGCAAAATCATTTGTTGTACCTACCTATGCACAAAAAGTTTCATTCTAGTTATTGTTTTTCAGTTTCATTCTAGTCATTGTTTTTGAAAAAATCAAATATTTTCATTTTTCCCATAGTAAAAATGAATGCAAATTATGCAGAAATCTGTAGGGTAGGTAACTTTGAGGCGGATTTGCACAAGTTCTGCTTGTTCAATTTTTCTGAAATTTCCATAATATTGTTATGAAACATCAGTGACAAATTCAGCAAAGAAAAGTAAAAAATATTTTCTTAGACAAAATTCCAAAAAATCACTTTACTATAGAAATTGCGTAGGTCAGACCAATTTTTGATCGTAAATTTAATTTTAGAGTAAATATTTGAGAACAAAATACAGAAACAGAGGGGACAAATGGTTTCTGATAAGATATGGTCAATCAGAACAAAATATTTTCATTCGAAATAAAAGGCCAAGCAACAAACGTCTTTCCGAATGATGTCGAAAGGACAGTAGATGGGATATTGGTCTTGACCAGTAGTTGACCGTAATGGAAAATCAAGGTCACAGTGACCTCTAGTACAAAACAAGTTTGTAACTCAGTAATGCTTGGGGCTAGGACCCTCAAGCGTTGTAGGGATGTCTCTTCTGACTAGACAATGACCCTGAGGGCAAAGGTCATGGTCAAGGTCACCATGACCTTTAGAACCGCATCTCTGTTAGCAATGCTATGTACAACATGATTCAGGTAAGCGATATAGGGCCATCATGGCCCTCTTGTTTATCAAATCCCTATCAGACTTGCAGATAATAAAATCTAGTACAAGTTGTGACCCACTTTCAACTATTGGCATGAGAGTTACCCGCCCTTGTGGGCCCCATAGACTTCAGAAAATATTGTCCTGACGATAGCCTTTCATTTTTGATCTAATCTTCATCAGACTTGCAGGTCTTGAGGTCAGCCATAAAATCTTGAACAAGTTCGATATTGGGGCAAATTGAACTATTTACAGGATAGTTACTGGTCTTTTAGTCTCCCATAGACATATAATGGGGAAAATGTTGTCCAGACGATAGCATCTTCCTTTTTGATCTGGGGTGGTCGGGTGGTGCGAAGGTGCTGTGTATCTTACATCACTGGGGCGTCCAACTGATATTGGCTTACAGCTGGGCAAGGCCTGCTATCCTTGTAGTGGGTAAGGGTAGAGGGGGAATGTTTTTATTTCTTCTGTTTCTTCACTTTCATTCCTGTTCCTCTTTCTTCCCTGTCCCTCTCTTTCATCTCCTCTACTCTCTTCTATCTCTTTTCTCCCTTTCTCTGGGAGACGACACAAAATGACCCTCAAGGGTTGACGTGTCGTTAAACCCCAACACAATCAAATCCTTTTTGATCAGATCTTCATCAAACTTGCAGATAACAAGAACAGGCTTAAAATCTCGGACAAGTTTGATTTTGGCCCCACTTTGGACTATTGGCATGGGAGGTATCTACCCTTGAGGGCCCCATACACTTTGGAAAAAGTTGTCTGGATGATAGGGAATTCACTTTTGATATAATCTTCATCAGACTTGCAGGTAATGGGGGCAGCCGTAAAATCTTGGAGGAGTTCTATTTTCGGGCAGATTGGACTATTTACATGAGAGTATTTACATGAGAGTTACTTGCCCTTTAGTCTCCCTTAGACATATAATGGGGAAAATGTTGTACAGACAAAAGCTACTTCTTTTTTTTATTGTATCTTCATCAAACTCAGATAGAGAGGACAGGAATAAAATCTCAGACAGGTTTGATTTTGGTTCTCTTTTGACTATTGGCATGAGAGTAACGTGCCCTTGAGGGCCCCATAGACTTTGGAAAATGTTGTCTGATTGATAGAGATTTCATTTTTGATCCAATCTTCATCAGACTTGCAAGTAATGAGGACGACTATAAAATCTTTAAAGAGTTTGATTTTTGGGCAGATCAGACTATGCACGTGAGAGTTACTTGCTCTTTAGTCTCCCATAGGCATATACATGTAGAAGGAAAAAGTTGTCCGGATGATAGCGACTTCATTTTTTATTGGATCTTCATCAAACATGCATGTAACAAGGACGGGCATATTATCTCAGATAAGTTTGATTTTGGCCCAGTTTCAACTATTGACATGAGAGTTACCTGCCTTTGAGGGCATCATTGAATTAGGAAAATGTTTTTTGGACAATAGCAATTTCATTTTTGATTGAATCTTAATCAGATTTGCAGGTAATGAGAACAGGCATAAAATCTGGGACAAGTTCGATTTTGGGGCTGATCAGACTATTCATGGGAGTTACTTGCCCTTTAGTCTCCCTTAGACATATGATGGGGAAAATGTTGTAGGGACTATAGCAACTTCATTTTTTATCGAATCTTCATCAAACTTGAGATTAGGACAGGCATAAAATCTCAAACAAGTTTGATTTTGGCCAAATTTCAACCATTGGCCTGTTACCTGCCCTTGAGGGCCTCATAGACTTAAGAAAATGTTGTCAAGATGATAGCGATTTTATTTTTGATTGAATCTTCATCACACTTGCAGATAATGAGGACAGCCATAAAATCTTGGATGAGTTCCATTTTGGGGCAAATCGGACTATTCACATGAGAGTTACTTGCCATTTAGTCTCTGTTAGACAATTAATAGTGAAAATGTTGTCTGGATAATAGCGGTTTCATTTTTGATTAGATCTTTATCAAACTTGCAGATAACAGGGACAGACATAAAATCTTGGACAAGTTTGATTTTAGCATGGTTAGGACTATTGGCATGATAGTTACCTACCCTTGAGTGTCCCAGACTAGGAAAATGTTGTCCTGATGATAGTGACTACATTTTAATGGGGCGGGCCCCCGTAGCCTAGTGGATAAGAGAGTTGACTCTTAATCCATTAGGTTTCTCACCGCTGTGGTTCGAGCCTAGCTCGGGTCATATGTGGGAAAGCCAAGTTCTGCTTACGGATGGTCAGGTGGTTTTTCTCCGGGTACTCCGGTTTTCGCCCACCTTCGATGAACGATCGGCTCGATATAAGTGAAATATTCTTGAAAGGGCCGTAAAACCCAAGACAAACATTTTAATGGGACAAAGTTGCTGGTAATCAGGACAGGCATAAAAGCTTGGGCAAGTTTGATTTTGGGCCTCTGGTTTCCATGGCCCAACTTACTCACCTCAGGTGTCTTAGACGACATATATTTCTAATCAATAAGCATTTGATAGAGTTTGAAAAAAAAAGCAAACAAAGGAAGTGTTTGTGTTGACTGTATGCTTAGGATGAAACTTATTGCAGAAACAATTATGATGGTCGCTTGGCATTTCTAATTATATTCATACCTTCAGCTAACTTTCCTCATGTAAGCAATCATTGCCCTCTTGAGCTACTTGTCTTATTTTTCCTAGAAAGTAGGATTTGACATTTCATGCAAATTATCTCCTTAGGAGACAATTTGCATGAAGTGTCAGATCCTGTTTTCTAGGGAAAATAAGAAAAAATATCATCAGTGTGTTGTCTGCTGAATAAACTCAGGGAGTGGTAAAGATTAATTATTATTTGTAGGTAATATTGATGACACTGTCAAGTCAATTATCGTCGGTGTCTACGCCATCATAGGCATTGTAATTGGTGTGATTGTCCTGATCGTCATAGTCGTCACAATAGTTGTGTGTTGTGTGTGCAACAGAAGACGTAATACTAGTGGAACAGTTTACAGAGGTCAGCAGCCAGGAGTTGTGGCAACTCCAGGAACATATCCCACCATGGCCACCACAACAGCTTATCCATATCCTCAACCTGGGGTATACCCTCAGGCTGGCTACCAACCACCAGTTGCTCAGGGAGGGTACCAGCCTGGATATCAGCCACCTCCACAGGATGCAGGGTTCCAGACAGCACCCGGCACTGATTATAAGCCTGCTTCTGGTGAGTAAATTTTTTTGGCAGACAACATTTTTTTTTTTTTTTTTTTTTTGTAATATTTATAGAAAATAAAACTTGGCATTTGATGTGAATTGTATGCCTAGCAGAAGATTCACATGAACTGCTAAGTCTTATTGTCTCTGAAAAATAATAATAAAAATAATAGAATGACATCTTTTGCTTAGCACTTTAATGGTTAAGGAGATCAGTATGCTTTATTAGCCAATTAGGCTCATAGGTGAGCTTATAGTATAGGCATGTACCCTCATCTGTCCGTCCATTTGTCGTCTGTCAGCATTTTCAAACAACTTCTCCTCTGAAGTTGTGAAGCTGATTCTTACCATATTTCATATTTCTTATAGAGGAGGGGGTGGGGGGGATGGAGGAGGATGAAAAATTGTTTTTGTTTAAATCGGATACGAACTCTGGTTTCTATAGTAACTTATAGTTGCCATCGACTTATAATGATAATGGGAAAAGTGGAAATTCTCTTTTATTACTGTCTCATTGTAGATATTTTGACAGAAATTTTACAGAAAAATTCCTTGAATAGTCCTGTATGTTACACATGAATTTTGTCCAATTCGCTACAGCTGATTTGTTGCATGGAACCATTAAATTTGCAAAAAAAAAAAAAAAAAATATGAAAAAGTCTTCTCCTAGAAAGCCATAAGGAGGACGAAGCTGAAAGTTTACAGAAATATTCACAACATTTGCTCTACAAAAATTTATATTTTTTTCTTGCTGTTGCTCATGTGCTTTGGTCTCTATGGCAATTTAAAGTTTCCATTGGCTTATAATGGGGGAAGTGCAAGAAGGCCTTTTTTATGCCCCTGCCATTCTAAGAATGGTGGAAAGGTCATATAGGGTTACCTCTGTCTGTCCGTCCGTGTACGGCAGTAGCAATTTGCGGTTAAGTTTTTTGGGCTGGGGCATTTCGTGTCCTTTAGAAACATTTCTAGTTTCTATCTCGCTTCAGATATTTATGCCCCCGCCTATTCGAAGAATAGCCGATGGGCATTAAGTATTACCCCTGTCCGTCCCGTACATCTGTCTGTCCATCCGTACGTCCCACTTCGTGTCCGGGCCATAACTACCAAACCGTATGGAATATATTCATGAAACTTCACAGGTGCATACATCACATTGAGACGATGTGTCATGAACAAGGAAGACAACTCTTGCATTTTTGGTTTTTGAATTATTTCCGCTTGACTTAGTTCCATATAGGTAACTGTGTCAGGGCCATAACTCCTAAACCGTATGAAATATATTCATGAAACTTTAGGGGGTGGTCGGGTGGTGCGAAGGTGCTGTGTATCTTACATCACAGGGGCGTCCAACTGATACTGGCTTACAGTTGGGCAAGGCCTGCTATCCTTGTAGTGGGTAAGGGTAGAGGGGGAATGTTTTTATTTCTTCTGTTTCTTCACTTTCATTCCTGTTCCTCTTTCTTCCCTGACCCTCTCTTTCATCTCCTCTACTCTCTCTTCTATCTCTTTTCTCCCTTTCTCTGGAAGACGACACAAAATGACCCTCAAGGGTTGACGTGTCGTTAAACCCCAACACAATCAATCAAAATCATGAAACTTTACCAGTGCCTGCATCACACTGAGACGATGTGTCATGAACAAGGAAGACAACTCTTGCATTTTTGGTTTTTGAATTATTTCCGCTTGACTTAGTTCCATACAGTTAACTGTGTCCGGGCCATAACTCCTAAACCGTATGAAATATATTCATGAAACTTTACCAGTGCATGCATCACACTGAGAAGATGTGTCATGAGCAAGGAAGAAAACTCTTGCATTTTTGGTTTTTGAATTATTTCCCCTTGACTTAGTTCCATATAGTAAACCGTGTCAGGGCCATAACTCCTAAACCATATGGAATATATTCATGAAACTTTATGGGTGCATGCATCACATTGAGACGATGAACAAAGAAGACAACTCTTGCATTTTTTGTTTTTGAATTATCTTCCATTGACTTAGTTCCATATAGTAAACCGTGTCCGGGCCATAACTCCTAAACCGTATGGAATATATTCATGAAACTGTACAGGTGCATGCATCACATTCAGACGATGTGTCATGAACAAGGAAGACAACTCTGGCATTTTTGGTTTTTGAATTATTTCCCCTTGACTTAGTTCCATATAGTTAACCGTGTCCGGGCCATAACTCCTAAACCATATGGAATATATTTATGAAACTTTACAGGTGCATGCATCACATTGAGACGATGTGTCATGAACAAGGAAGACAACTCTTGCGTTTTTCATTTTTGAATTATCTTCCCTTGACTTAGTTCCATATAGTAAACTGTGTCCGGGCCTTAATAATAACTTCATGGTATACCTGTTACAATTACATATAAACCCTTTTTCTGAATGGCATTTGGCGGGGGCATCTGTGTCCTATGGACACTTTTTCTAGTTTGCCAAAACTTTTACAGAAATAATCCGTGAGCAGTCCTCTGTGTTACGTATGAAATTTGTCCAAGTCACTGAATTTGATTTATTGCCATGGCAAACGTAACATTAAATTTGTGGAAAAAAAAAAATTAAAATACATTCGACTCTCGTTATCTCGAATTCCAAAGGACTCTCTGAAATACTTCGAGATATCCGTACTTCGACATATCAGATTTGCAGAATTGATGAAAAACTAATTCCATTAACCACATTTAACAAATATATGTGTAATTGGACTCTTGAAGTTAGAGATATATTGAAAATATTGCTGAAAAGAGGAGAAATTGCTCCTTAGGAGCAATTTCTCCTCTTTTCCACAATATTTTTTACATGTTGTTAGATTTTCATGTTTAGGCGGGGACCAGATTTTCACTTCGAGATAAGCGGTTATTCGAGATAAGCGAGTTCGAAATAGCGAGAGTCAACTGTATCTTCTCCTCAGAAGCCATATAGAGGATGTGGCTGAAAGTTTACAGAAGTGTTCATAACATTAAATAAGCCTATGGAAACTTTTAGTTGCCATATTGACAAAAACACATGAGCAATGGCAATAAAAAACATTATTTTTGTAGAGCAAAAATTTGCTCTACAAAAATAATGTTTTTTATTGCCATTGCTCATGTGCTTTTGTCATTATGGCAACTAAAAATTTTGCTCTACAAAAATTGTTTTTTATTGCCATTGCTCATGTGCTTTTGTCATTATGGCAACTAAAAGTTTCCATAGGCTTATAATGTGAAAGAAGGTCTCTTTTCTCTTTCTAACTTCAGATGGGGGTGGTTGGGTGTGGCGAAGGTGTCGTGTATCTTACGTCACCGGGGTGTCCAACTGATATTGGCTTACAGTTGGGCAAGGCCTGCTATCCTTGTAGCAGGTAAGGGTAGAGGGGGAATGTTTTATGCCTTCTGTTTCTTCACTTTCATTCCTGTTCTCTTTCTTCCCTGTCCCTCTCTTTCATCTCCTCTACTATCTCTTCTATCTCTTTTCTCCATTTCTCTGGGAGACGAAACAAAATGACCCACAAGGGTTGACGTGTCGTTAAACCCCAACACAATCAAACACAATTAAATTCTCACTTCAGATATTTTGACAAAAATTCTACAGAAATATTCCTTGAGTAGTCCTCTGGGTTAGATATGAATTTTGTCTAATTCACTGAATTTGATTTGTTGCCATGGCAACCAAAACGTTAAATTTGCGAAAAAAAAAAAAAATGAAAATCTTCTCCTCAGAAGGCTTTTAAAAAGGGGACGAAGCTGAAAGTTTACAGAAATGTTCATAACATTTTCCTCTACAAAAATTGTTTTTTATTGCCATTGCTCATGTGCTTTCGTCACTATGCAAATTAATGTTTCCATAGGCTTATGATGGGAAAAGTATTAATAGCCTTTTTTGGTTCACCTGAGCCAGTTAGGCTCATAGGTGAGCTTATAGTATATGCATGTATCCACCGTCCCTCCATCAGCATTTTCGAACGACTTTTCCTCTGAAGCTCTGAAATCAGTTCTTACCATATTTCACATAATTATAGAATCTACAGGCAGTGAGTGTTTTTTGTTTAAATCGGATAAGAACTCTGGTTGCTTTGTGGGAACTTATTGTTGCCGTTGACTTATATTGGGCAAAGTGGAAATTGTCCTTTATTGCTGTCTCACTGCACATATTTTGACACAAGTTTTACAGAAATGTTGTTTGAGTAGTCTTCTATGTTACACATGAATTTCGTCCAAATTGCTGGTTTTGATTGGTTCTACAGCAACAGAAACATTAAATTGCAAAAAATTTAAAAAATCTTCTCCTCAGAAACCATAAGGGGGATGAAGCTGAAACCTTCAAGAAATGTTCATAACATCAGCTTCTACAAAAATTGTGTTTTTAGCTCGCCTGTACGAAGTACAAGGAGAGCTATTGTAGTCACCCCGGTCGTCCACATTTGCGTTTGCGTTTGCGTTTGCGTTCCCGTTCCCGTCACACTGTGTTAAAGTTTTTCAAATGCTTATATCTCAACAGTCACTCCTCACAGAGGCATCAAATTTGGAACTTAGGTACCTTGGAGGGTCTTCTGAGATTCCAAGAGAATAAACCCCTGGGTTCATGCCCCTGGGTGGGGCTAGGGGTCAGAATCTAGGACACCTTTGTAATACTGTGTTAAAGTTTTTCAAATTCTTATATCTTGACTTTCACTCCTCATAGAGCATTCATATTTAGAATTTGGGTACCTGGACGAGTCTTCTGAGATTCCAAAAGAACATACCCCTGGGTTCATACCTCAGGGTGGGCCTTGGGGTGGGGCTAGGGGTCAAAATCTAGGACACATTTGTAAAATCTTATATGCCTACAGGTTATAGACACAACTGGTTATACATCAGCTAACTATGTGACATCAGTTTAAGTGTAAGAGAGTGAAGGTCATGGTGACCTACATTTTACGGTCAAGGTCACCTAGATTTCACGGTCCAGTGATTTTGCCTTATATCTTGAATACTATTTGTTGGATAAATGTCACACCTGGGATATTACTTCCATGTGACCCAATGAATGACCACTTACTATATCTAGGTCATTGTGACCTATATTTCATGGTTCAGTGATTTTGCCTTATATCTTGAATACTTTTTGTTGGTTAAATGTCACACCTGGGATATTACTTCCATGTGACCCAATGAATGACCACTTACTATATCTAGGTCATTGTGACCTATATTTCATGGTTCAGTGATTTTGCCTTATATCTTGAATACTATTTGTTGGATAAATGTCACACCTGGGATATTAGTTCCATGTGACCCAATGAATGACCACTTACTATATCTAGGTCATTGTGACCTATATTTCATGGTTCAGTGATTTTGCCTTATATCTTGAATACTATTTGTTGGATAAATGTCACACCTGGGATATTAGTTCCATGTGACCCAATGAATGACCACTTACTATATCTAGGTCATTGTGACCTATATTTCATGGTTCAGTGATTTTGCCTTATATCTTGAATACTATTTGTTGGATAAATGTCACACCTGGGATATTAGTTCCATGTGACCCAATGAATGACCACTTACTATATCTAGGTCATTGTGACCTATATTTCATGGTTCAGTGATTTTGCCTTATAGCTTGAATACTATTTGTTGGATAAATGTCACACCTGGGATATTAGTTCCTTGTGACCCGATTATTGACGTCAAAATATATCTCTGTTGGTGTGACCTATATTTCATGGTTCAGTGATTTTGCCTTATATCTTGAATACTATTTGTTGGATAAATGTCACACCTGGGATATTACTTCCATGTGACCCAATGAATGACCACTTACTATATCTAGGTCATTGTGACCTATATTTCATGCTTCAGTGATTTTGCCTTATATCTTGAATACTATTTGTTGGATAAATGTCACCTGGGATATTAGTTCCTTGTGACCCGATTATTGACGTCAAAATATATCTCTGTTGGTGTGACCTATATTTCATGGTTCAGTGATTTTGCCTTATATCTTGAATACTATTTGTTGGATAAATGTCACACCTGGGATATTAGTTCCTTGTGACCCGATTATTGACGTCAAAATATATCTCTGTTGGTGTGACCTATATTTCATGGTTCAGTGATTTTGCCTTCTATCTTGAATACTATTTGTTGGATAAATGTCACACCTGGGATATTACTTCCATGTGACCCAATGAATGACCACTTACTATATCTAGGTCATTGTGACCTATATTTCATGGTTCAGTGATTTTGCCTTATATCTTGAATACTATTTGTTGGATAAATGTCACACCTGGGATATTAGTTCCTTGTGACCCGATTATTGACGTCAAAATATATCTCTGTTGGTGTGACCTATATTTCATGGTTCAGTGATTTTGCCTTATATCTTGAATATTTGTTGGATAAATGTCACACCTGGGATATTAGTTCCATGTGACCCAATGAATGACCACTTACTATATCTAGGTCATTGTGACCTATATTTCATGCTTCAGTGATTTTGCCTTTTATTTTTATTACTATTTCATGGAGAATTGTCATACCTGGATTATTATATCTAAGTGACAAAATGATTTACATACAAATACATCTAGGTCAGTGTGACCTATATTATATGGCTTAATGATAAAAATGTTACAATATAAAATGTACCCAGCAGGCGAGCTCGCTGTCCTCCGACAGCTCTTGTTGTTATCCCCCGACCGATAGGTTCGGGGGATACAGCGATCAGCATGGCGTCTGTCCGTCCATAGACGCATCCTTGTGCGCTTCATAACTTTGATACCCTAAGACATATTTTGATAATATTTGGTAGGAATGTAGAGGAGGACAATAGGCATGTCCTGTCAAGAGAGACAACTCTTGCTATCTTCGTTATCTAGTTATCTCCCATGGAGCCGAATTCTTGTGCAGGCCATAACTCCCATACTGTTTGAGATAATTTGATAATATTTGGTAGGGATGAAGAGGAGGACCAGTAGGCATGTTGCGTGCTAGAGAGACAACTCTCACTTTATTCGTTATGTAGTTATCTCCCCTGAAGCAGAAATTGTAGCATCATCCTTTTGCGCTCCATATCTTTGATACTCTTAGACATACTTCGATAATATTTAGTAGGAATGTAGAGGAGGGCCAGTAGGTATGTCATGTGCAAGAGAGACAACTCTTACTATCTTGTTATATAGTTATCTCCCTTGAAGCCGAAATCTTTTGCATGCCATAACTGCCATACTGTTTGAGATAATTTGATAATATTTGGTAGGGATGAAGAGGAGGACCAGTTGGAGTGTTGCATGCAAGAGAGACAACTCACTTTATTATGCCCCCAACTTCAAAGAAGTTGGAGGGGCATATTGCTTCTGGGTTGTTCGTCCGTCCGTCCGTCCGTCACGCTTTTTGATGCATAGCATAACTTTAAAACCGTGAATGCTACTGTTTTGAAATTTCATATATGGATTCCTCATGAAAAAATAGCTGACACATATTTTTTTTCTTGACAGGATTATGCCCCTTTTCTGAGTTATGGCCCTTTGAAAAAATATGGATGCAATCTTGTCAGCAAAATATCTCAAAAACTATTAAAGCTAGAGCCTTGAAACTTGATGAATAGACTGGTAGTGATGAGTAGACAACCTGATTAACTTTTGAAGAAATTTTGAAAAATACTTCTTGAGTTATGGCCCTTTGTAATTTTGGGCAATTTTACCTTGTCAGCAAAATATCTCAAAAACTGTTAGAGCTAGAGCCTTGAAACTTAGTAAATGGATTTGTAGTGATGAGTAGATGACCTTATTAACTTTTGAAGAAATTCTGAAAAATACTTCATGAGTTATGGCCCTTTGTAATTTTGGGCATTTTATCTTGTCAGCAAAATATCTCAAAAACCGTTGGAGCTAGAGCCTTGAAACTTAATATATAGACTAGTAGTGATGAGTAGACAACCTGATTAACTTTTGAAGAAATTTTGAAAAATGCCTTTTGAGTTATGGCCCTTTGTAATTTTGGGCATTTTTACCTTGTCAGCAAAATATCTCAAAAACTGTTAGAGCTTGAGCCTTGAAACTTAGTAAATGGATTTGTAGTGATGTGTAGATGACCTGATTAACTTTTGAAGATATTCTGAAAAACACTTCATGAGTTATGGCCCTTTGTAATTTAGGGCATTTTTAACTTGTCAGCAAAATATCTCAAAAACTATTGAAGCTAGAGCCTTGAAACTTGATGAATAGACTGGTGGTGATGAGTAGACAACCTGATAAACTTTTGAAGTAATTTTGAAATATACTTCTTGAGTTATGCCCCTTTGTAATTTTAGGCATTTTTATCTTGTCAGCAAAATATCTCAAAAATTGTTAGAGCTAGAGCCTTGAAACTTAGTAAATGGATTTGTAGTGATGAGTAGATGACCTGATTAATTTTTGAAGAAATTCTGAAAAATACTTCATGAGTTATGGCCCTTTGTAATTTTGGGCAATTTTACCTTGTCAGCAAAATATCTCAAAAACTGTTGGAACTAGAGCCTTGACACTTGATGAATAGACTGGTAGTGATGAGTAGACAACCTGATTAACTTTTGAAGAAATTTTGAAATATACTTCTTGAGATATGCCCCTTTGTTATTTTGGGCATTTTTATCTTGTCAGCAAAATATCTCAAAAACTGTTAGAGCTAGAGACTTGAAACTTGGTGAATTGATTGGTAATGATGAGTAGATGACCTGATTAATTTTTTTGTAAATTCTGAAAAATATTTCATAAGTAATGGCCCTTTGTAAATTTGGGCATGTTTCCCTTGTGAACAAAATATCTCAAAAACTATTGAAGCTGGAGCCTTGAAACTTGATGAACAGATTGGTAGCGATGAGTAGATGACCTGATTATGCCCCCAGTTTCGAATGAAATTGATGGGGCATATTATTTTGCCTTCATTTGTCCATCCGACTGTTTGTCCATTCATTTTTGAGATATTTTGCTGACAAGATTTGCCTTCATTTGTCCATCCGACTGTTTGTCAGTTCATCAAGCTTTTTTTGTGCATGCCATATCTTAAGAACCCTGCACGCTAGGGTTTTGAAATTTTATATTTGGGTTCCCAATGAAAAAATAGCCGACCCGTATTTTGTTTCTTGTCTAGCATGTTTATTTAAAGTTATGCCCCTTTAAAAAAAATCAGAATTAAATCTTGTGAGCAAGATATCTTGAAAAGTATTTAAGCTGGGTTCTTGAAATTCGATACAGTGAGTGGGAATGATGTGTACATTACCCGATTATATTTTGAGAGAATTCCATGAAAATATTGATAAAGTTACGGCCCTTTGCAGTTCTGCTCATTTTGACCTTGTCAGCAAGATTTCTCGAAAAGCACTTAAGCTAGGGTCTTGAAATATTATATGCTGATTGGGGATGATGTGGAGATTACCTGGTTTGTTTTTTAGGGAATTCCATGAAAAATTGATGTAGTTATGGCCCTTTGTAGTTCTAGGCATTTTGACTTTTTCAGCAAGATATCTCAAAAAGTATTTAATCTAGAGCCATGATATTTGGTATACTGATTGGGATTGAGGAGGAGATCACCTGAATAAATTTTGAACCAATTAAATGAAATGTTGGAGTTATGGCCCTTCGCAATTTCGGGCCATTTAATGTCGTTGCTTTATTGTGTATAGCATGAGTTTAGAACCATGTATGCTAATGTTTTGAAATTTCATGTTTTGATTCCTCATGAAAAAATAGGTGATCCGTATTTTTTTCTTATCCCAATCATCTCCTATTTTAGAGTTATTTCCCTTTGATAAAATAACATTGAAATCATATATTTGTACTGTTGTTACCGTCATGGCTAAGCAGTGTTGGAGTCAAACAGTGTTAGAGTCAGGCAGTTGGGGGCATAGTGTTTTACAAACACCAGCTCTAGTTCATTATGTAGTTATCTCCCCTTAAGCAGAAATTGTAGATTCATCCTTGTGCGCTCCATAACTTTGATACCCTTAGACATATTTTGGTAATATTTGGTAGGAATGAACAGGAGGACCAGTAGGTGTGCCGCGTGCAAGAGAAACAACTCTCACTGTCTTCATTATATAGTTATTTCCCATGAAGCCGAAATCTTGTGCAGGCCATAACTCCCATACTGTTTGAGATAATTTGATAATATTTGGTATGGATGAAGAGGAGCACTGGTAGGCATGTCGCTTGCAAGAGAAACGACCCTCACTTTATTGGTTGTGTAGTTATCTCCCCTGAAGCTGAAATCTTGTGCAGGCCATAACTTTGACACCCTTAGACATATTTTGATAATGTTTTGTAGAAACGAAGAGGAGGACCAGAATGAGTGTCCTGTGCAAGAGAGATATCTCTCACTTTCTTTGATATGTAATTGTCAACCCTAAAGCCGAAATCTTGTGCAGGCCATAACTCCCATACTATTTGAGATAATATGATAATATTTGGTAGAGATGAAGAGGAGAACCAGTAAGCATGTCAAATGCAAGAGAGAAAACTCTCACTGTCTTCTTCATTATGTAAACTCCCCTGAACCCAAAATATTGTGCAGTCCATAACTTTGATACCCTAAGACATATTTTGATAATGTTTTGTAGAAATGGAGAGGAGGACCAGTAGGCTTGTCACATGCAAGAAAGACAACTCTCACATTCTTCATTATGTAGTTACCTCCCCTGAAGCCAAACTCTTGTGCACTCCATAACTTTGATACTTAGATATATTTTGATAATGTTTGTAAGAAAAGAAGAGGAGGACCAGTTGGCATGTTCCATGCAAGAGAGACCACTATCACTTTCTTCATTATGTAGTTATCTCCCCTGAAGCTGAAATCATCTGCAGGCCATAACTCCCATACTGTTTGAGATAATATGATAATATTTGGTAGAGATGAAGAGGAGAACCAGTAAGCATGTCAAATGCAAGAGAGAAAACTCTCACTGTCTTCTTCATTATGTAAACTCCCCTGAACCCAAAATATTGTGCAGTCCATAACTTTGATACCCTAAGACATATTTTGATAATGTTTTGTAGAAATGGAGAGGAGGACCAGTAGGCTTGTCACATGCAAGAAAGACAACTCTCACATTCTTCATTATGTAGTTACCTCCCCTGAAGCCAAACTCTTGTGCACTCCATAACTTTGATACTTAGATATATTTTGATAATGTTTGTAAGAAAAGAAGAGGAGGACCAGTTGGCATGTTCCATGCAAGAGAGACCACTATCACTTTCTTCATTATGTAGTTATCTCCCCTGAAGCCGAAATCATCTGCAGGCCATAACTCCCATACTGTTTGAGATAATATGATAATATTTGGTAGAGATGAAGAGGAGGATCAGTAGGTACTGGTATGTCACATGCAAGAGAGACAACTCTCACTTTCTTCATTATGTAGTTATCTCCCCTGAAGCCAAAATCTTGTGTGTGCCATAACTTTGATACCCTTAGACATAGTTTGATAATATTTGGTAGAGGCATTGGTATCAAACAGTAGGTGTGTCACATGCAAGAGAGACAACCTCTGCTGTGGTTGTTTTCTAGTTACCTGCCCTGAATGAATTTCCTAGCGAAATCCTTGAGTATGTGGTTTGAAATATTTTGATAATATGTGGTAGAGGCATAGATAAACACCAGTAGACGTCGTGTTCAAGAGTACTGTCACTTTCTTCATTATGTACTTATCTCCCCTGATGCCAAAATCTTGTGCAGGCCATTACTCCCATACTATTTGAGATAACTTGAAAATTTTTGGTAGGGACATATATCAGGTCAAGAAGGTGTGTAGCATGCAAGAAGGACAACTTTTACTCTGTTGATTTTTTCCCCAATAAACATACAGCATGTTCCTTTACCTTTACAAGGTATTTATTTTTGCTATTATTTCTGAATATGTACACTCACAAATTCAAAATATTTGCAAATATTGTGTATCCTGTACAAATTATGAGATCAGAAGAAATTATTAGATGATTTTGATAAAAATAAAAAAATAAATAAAAGAACATGCAAAAATAAAATCATTCACAGTACACCTATTTTTGTTTTCACTTATTAGTTTGGTCTTTTTACTTTGCTCTCGTTCAATATATCCATGATATCGATTGAATTACACTAAATTTAGAAATGGTGGTTTGGTCGGGGGATTTGCGGTATCCTCTGATGACTATTTTTACCATTGCTTGTGTGTTTTCGTCACTATGGCAACATTATAATGGGAAAAGTAAAAGTAGGTCTTATTTCTCTCTTACTGCAGATATTTTGACAAAAATATTTAGAGAAATGTTTTTTGAGTAGTTTTTTGCCAAACATGAATTTTGTTCAAGTAGCTGAATAAGATTGGTCCTCTGCCAAAATGTCTTCTTTTGAAGGACATATTTGTTCTATAGTATAGTGATAGGAAATATAGAACATGAGATCTACAAGTTGTACATGTAGTTGCAAATGACAAAACATTTTCTTCCTGGCATATGGCTTAGCAGTTAATGCTCCAGAATGAGGATCGCATGGTCCCAGGTTCAAATCACACTCAAGGAAGAATTCAGCTCATTACACACTGTTCAGGTATTCTTGGCACAGACCCTTCTATTGTCTTTCTGTTACTTAAATACTGTTATAAGAGACAGAAAACACAAAATCATCAGTAGCAACAAAAAAGGAGTGATTTTACTTCCCCACCAACCACCAGAGGAAGATATACATAAAAGTTATATAATTATAAAGAAAAATATTTGTTTCAATCATAGCTCCAGATAAGAGGATGTATCCACACATTATTTTTCTTATATTTCTCCACAAAAACATATGTTGTGGGTACTCATTAGAAGTACCTATTCTTATATCTCCACAAAACATGTTGTGGGTACTCATTAGAAGTGCCTCATGGAGGCACTTCTAATGAGTACCCACAACATATGTTTTTGTGGAGAAATAAGAAAACTATCAGTAATTTTCAGTTGAAAAAAAGTGCCTTATCTGGAGCTATGTCAATATCCCTTTTATCTTGAGCTTTGTTGTTTCTATTTATAGAAGTTGCTTCCTGATCAATTGAGTAATCAAGAGGTCATGGGTTCAGTCCTTGCTAGGTCAGGCAATAGTCTTTGGTAGAGATTGATCATGAAATATTTTCTACATTCATTCTGTCCCTTCCTCTGATTCAAGAAGGGCAGTTGTCAGTTTCTGACAAAAGACTGTGCACAAATACTGGTGAACCGCTTAGAGGACTGCCTGTCCAGGAAAAGTGTGGTTAGGTAAACTGCCTGGCTTGACATGACCCTAATGGGTTGACTAGGCCATAAAATTTCAACTCAGTTAATCTAATCCTAATTAATTGTGTTTAATTACAGCACCACCTACAGATATGCCTATGCAGCCCATACAGCCGCCACCATATGGTGAGAACTAATGGTTGGCATGACAGCAAGATGGGAGATGGGAGATAGCTTACTATTTGAACATCATGATAAAAAGGAAAACATATAAGGCCAAATAAAATTATTTGTGTGTTCCAGGTTACATGGAATTTTGAAGTAGAGATGGTAGGTTGGAAAATATTTTTGTTAAAGGTTTTTATATTGGGTTAATAGGAAAACAATATGGCTGAAAAGGGGGGTGGGGGGAGGGAAACATCCATAAAAAAGTAGGGTTGGTAATGAAAAATTGGGCTTCGTCGGGTAATCTGAAGCACACTTTTTTTTTTATTTAGGCCTAATAGCAGTTTCTAAAAGTGATAATGTTTTGACTTTTGTTATTTTTTTATATATTTTACACCATGTTGCCTTTTAACCCTTGTCATGCTGAATAAATTAAGACACCACACCCACTTCTAATCTGCCAATAAAATGACTTGATCTGGTTTTTTGATAGAAATTCACATATTTAATGACAAACAGTGCAGATCCAGATCAGTTGGCTTCTTCAGAAGCCAACTGATCTGGATCTACACTGTTTGCTAAAACAGGGCATGTCGTACTCAACAAGAGAAGGGTTAATTTATCTATAGCTTCAGATAAGACACTTTAACTGATGACAAATATTGATGTGTTCTATATTTTACCAACAAAAACATATATTACCACAACTGAAACTATATGCTTGCATGTAGATGTAACATAGCTCCAGATAAGGCTCTTTTTTCAGTGGAAAGCTACAGATAGTTTTCTTATTTCTTATATGTTGAGGCACTTCTTACAAATACCCACAACATATGTTTTCATGGGGAAATAAGAAAAATATTTAGAGGATACTTACTCTTTTTCTGTGACTACCATAAATATTGTCATCGAGTGTAATGAAAACATCAGTATTTTCACGAGTGCGAAGCACGAGTGAAAATTTGAATGTTTTCATTACACGAGATGAAAATTTTTATGGTATTCACTGAAAAAGAGTAAATTTTCTTTTTATTTCATTGTTTACACTCCAATGCACGTTTCTGACGTCATAACTAACATCACCAAACAAAACATGATTGTCATGTCGTCGACGCTCAGTGCTTAACGTGAAACGCTGGAGAGACAAAACAAAAAATTCGGCAAATCAAAATAATTTTGATACCAAAATGTTCCTTACATTCTAACTAAGAAAATGCATACCAACACTTGATAGTTTAGTTCAGAAACAAAGAAGTTAGAGGTGTTCAAAAATCTGAAGTGGGGGTAACATCCACTTCTGAAACAATGTTGAAACAATGAAGAAAACCGAAGTCGTCCAAAGCGAGTAGTGAAAATATAAATCGTATCAGTCACTAAAGTGAAATGATACGATATCAATTCACTAGTGATTGATACCACTTTTATTTTCATCAGATATACACTGATTTCACTGCTAACAATAAAATAATATATGGATATCCCCTCTTATCTAGAGCTTTGAATGTAAGAAAACTATTTTATCTGGATATATCATTTATTAAACACAGAAAATGTAATTTTCACAGGCTGTAAGTTTTTTAGATTTTCAAGACATATTTAACAGATTCATATAAAAGATGTATTTAGAAGATTTTAGATTTTGTTATTTTGCATCAAACATAACCTTGTTTTGGTGCAAAAAAAAATCTTTAACCTTTGTCCTGCTTCATAAATTAAGATGCCACGCCCTCTTCTAATTTTCAGCCAATCAGATTACTTGATCTGGATTATTGCTTTCAATTCACATACTTAATGGCAAACAGTGCAGATCCAGATCATTTGGTTTCTTCAGAAGCCAACTGATCAGGATCTACAATGTTTGCAAAGGCAGGGTATATCTGGGTTCAGCAGGCCAAGGGTTTAATATTCACTTATACAGAGTTATAAAATGGGTATGTCAAGTGAAAAAGTGCCCTGGAACATATGTGAAATGCACAGATTCAGATCATTCTGCATGTGTGCAAAGTGTCACATCTGGACCTTGTTGTTTTTTTGTTTTTTTTCTTTTACAAATAAATAACCAGTTTGAAATCCTAGAAATGTGTATGATGTGAAGATGGTCTGATGAGATTTCTGTATCAAGAGTGAACTGTTCTATATAAAATCTTTTTATTTTTTTTTATTTTTTATTCTGTCTAGTACACTATTATAGGATTTTAACCTTTACCTGTCTCTGGGCAGATTCAGCAGACGACAACTTGATTATATTTTCTTTCTTTTCCAGAAAAATAGGCTTTTCCATTTCCTGAAAATTTTCTCCAAAGGACAATTTGCATCAAAATGTCAAAACTTATTTGCTGGGAAAAGTAAGAAAAATATTCTAAAATGTTTTTTGCTGAAATTCTCACCAGCATGCTGAGGGATTTTACCCCTTACCACTCACTGGTATCATCAGCAGATGATAATCTATCATATTATTTTTCTCTGAAAAATGGGCTTTGACATTTCATGCAAATTGTCTCCTAAACAATTTGGAGACAATTTGCATGAAATGGTCAAAACCTGTTTTCTTGGAAAAATAAGAAAAATATTTTAAAATGTTGTCTGCTGAAATTTTCACCCAGCATGCTGAGGGTTAAAACAAAACTGTATTTACCCTCAATATCAGGACACCTTAATTCCTTACCATACTTCATCACGGAAACACGCCTATATAATTTTGATCCCCATAAACCCCACTTTTATATAGTAAAACTGGAGTTTACTGGGGTATACATTATTTTTCATATTTCTGCTCAAAACATAGATTGTGGGTACTCGTTAGAACTGCCTCGCTGAGGCGGTTCTAACGAGTTCCCACAATCTATGTTTTGAGCAGAAATATGAAAAATATTAGAATTTTTTTATCTGAAAATTTTCCTTTTTTGGTCGTAAAATTTTCAATATATTTGAATAGGAGTGTTTTCGTAATGTGTCCTTAATTTGAACAAGTCCCTTTTACTACCTATTTGATGTGTCTAAAACAGCTTGATGAGTGGCAAACTATGTATACCCTGATGATATGCCACATTGCGTAGCATATTATGATCTTGGTATATGATCTGCAGTATGGGGAATCCACATGACCAAATGACTAGGTGCACAGAGTTTGTTACTATTTTTAGCTCCACATCAGGTAGGATTTTTAGAATATCTTGATTTATACCAGTTGGAATTTATTCAAATAAAGCGCAGAGTACTCTGAAAATCAAGCTCTTTCTGGTGGTGTAAGTGGTATTCTGCAATCTGGTCTGATTCTCAAGAACATTCAGAGAATGTTTTTCGTCAAAATTCATGTACATTGTCCCGTAACCAAGATTGACAGCAAAAGCATTCTTTGAATGTTCTCAAGAATTGTGTGTTCTTTGTTTACCTTTTAGACTTTTATTTGACATGTTTTGTATGCAAGTATAGAAGAATTTGAATTATTTTTAATACTTGTTTCAAGTTTGAGGACTGTACTATGCATCAAGCTAACAAGAATAATTCAAATTACGCTGCAGTCTACAATCAGTGTACAGTTATGCAAATATATGATGACAGAGTTTTTAGCTCACCTGACCCAAAGGCTCAGGATGAGCTTTTGTGATCACTCTCCATCCGTCGTCTGTCTGTCTGACCATCCATTCACTCCTTTGAACGACTTCTCCTCTGAAACCCCTGGGCCAAATTTCTTCAAACTTTATGTGGAGCCTTGTGTTAAAAGGGGATTGAATATTTGTAAAAATGGTCATGGTTTGTAAATCAATATGGCCACCATGCTGTGATATAGCTCCCATAGACTTATAATGGGGAAAAAAAGTCTTCTTCTCTCAAACCATGAGGCTCACGGCTTATATGTTTTGTATGTAGTAATGTTTAGTGGTCCCCTAAATAAATCCTGCCAATCAAGCCCCAGGGGTCCAAACTGGCCACACCCCTGGGGGTCGTGAATTCCCATAGATTTATAATGTGAAAAATTTTAAAAATCTTCTTCTCTGAAACGATGAGGTCCAGAGCTTATATATTTAGTATGTAGCAATGTTTAGTGGTCCCCTACATAAATCCTGCCAATCAAGCCCCTGGGGTCCAAACTGGCCACGCCCCGGGGATCATTAGCTCCAATAGACTTATAATGGGAAAAACTTAAAAGATCTTCTTCTCTGAAACCATGAGGCCCAGAGCTTATATATTTAGTATGTATCAATGTTTAGTGGTCCCGTACATAAGTCCTGCCAATCAAGCCCCTGGGGCCCAAACTGGCCACGCCCCGGGGGTCATTGGCTCCAATAGACTTATAATGGAAAAATCTTAAAAAATCTTCTTTGAAAACATGAGGCCCAGAGCTCATATATTTAATGTATAGCAATGTTTAGTGGTCCCTTACATAAATCCTGCCGATCAAGCCCCTGGGGTCCAGAGGGGCCACACCCCGAGGGTCATTAGCTCCCATAGAGTTGTAATGGGAAAAACTTAAAAAATTCTTCTTCTCTGAAACCCTGAGGCCCACAGCTTATATATTTAGTATGTAGCAATGTGTAGTGGTCCCTTACATAAATCCTGCCAATTAAGCCCCTGGGGGCAAACTCAGTGAGCGCTTTGGCCCATGGGCCTCTTGTTATTTTTTATCATATTCTGTATGCTATTCAGAATGTCTTAATACATGTACTGTTATTAAAACTGTTAGAGATTTTGTCTGGAAAGATTTTGTTAGAAATTTTGTCTGGAAAGAATCCGCCATACTGCCACATGAAAAATTCTAGCATTTATGACAAATATCTGTCTGTAACAAAAGATTTCTCCGAATAATCACAGGTTCTGTACGAAAACAGCATTTGAGCTGCAAAGTGAAAATGTGTACCATCAGACAGGTGACCCCAGCAAATATTCAAATCAGCCCACACATTTGTGCAGTCTGATCAGAATCTTCAGTGGGCGCATTTTGGTAGCCAAGGATGCAGTTTCTGCCTACAGACAATGAAGACCATCACAAAAACATACCTATATAATTTTGACCCCCTTAATCCCCACTTTTATATAGTAAAACTGGGGTTTACAGGGGTATGCATTATTTTTCTTATTTCTACTCAAAAACATAGATTAAGGTACTCGTTAGAACTGCTTCGCCGAGGCAGTTCTAATGAGTACCACAATCTATGTTTTGAACAAAAATATGAAAAATATCAGTTTTAATCTGAAATTTTCAGTTTTTGGAGGTGAAATTTTCTGTATTTTAATAGGTGTGTTTTCATAATGTGCATGGATTGTGACATCAGTTATGGCCCTTGAAAAAGCATGCGTGATTGATTTCTTTGTGATTAAGTTTTATTTCATTCATTTCAAGGGAAATTTATACAATGACATAACAGTAACTATGCACAGGTTCATATCAAAAATGGTCATTTATGCATCACTGATTCTGATGAGTTACAGCACCTGATAAATGTAAAATTTGCCAGCCTCAGTGGCTCATTTGGATGTGTGTCTGATTGGTGATCAGGAGGTTGCAGGTTCCACCCCCTCCTGTCATCAACATTCTTTCATGGAGATTGATTATGAAATATTTTCTACGGTCATTCTCTCCTTTCCACTGATTCAAGAAGGGCAGTTTTCAGTTTGTGATGCAAGAATGTGCACAATACTGGTTAACCGCTTAGAGGACTCAACCTGCATTAGTAAAAGTGTTATGTAAATTTACCAAGCTCAACATGACCCCATTGGGTTGACTGGGCCATAAAGCCTCAACACAATCAAATGTTAAAATTTGGTTTCCATGTGATAATGTTATTTACTTCGTGAACTTGATATGAGGGGATACGCAAATACAGGTTCACATTGAAAAAGACATTACTGGCTATATGTCAGTTCCGACTTGAGTTATGTCCCCTGATAAATGACACGTGTTTTGCATGCTGTTGGTTCATGTGCAATAATTATTCTTTGATCTTATTTAAATCAAATTCATGATGCCAAGTAAATAATAGTCAACATCTTATGGAAGTGGACAATCTTTTGCCATTTAAGTGAGTTTACTCATCTGTTCTGACAAGATAAATATTGCTATTTTAAATTGGCATTTCTAGTGTAAGAACATACCTATGATGCAGTATCGATCACTGCTTTTTACTGTTTATATTTAGAAATCTGATCAAGCTGCATGAGGTATGTATGGCAGGTTATATTTTCCTTTAAACCTAGCTCTGTTTCATGTCACTTTGTTACATGTTCTATTTATACTTAGTTTTGATTACAGTGTATCTACGCAGTGTATATTTCATGTATTGGTATTTAACCCTTAAAGCGTCAAGAAAAACTGCATCTGAAAATGTCGTCTGTTTATGTCGTCTGCTGAATATTCTTGCAAACTTTTCAAACCTATTTTTTGCATACCGGCAAACAGTGTGGACCCTGATCAGACTGCTCCTAAAAGGAGAAGTCTGATCTGGGTCCACACTGTTTGCAAAAATGATTTTTAAAATCACAAGCAGATGACAAAGCAGACGACAATAGTTGTGACTGGCGCTTTAAGGGTTAATGTGTCTGTATGAAGTAGCAAAGAATAAATCATAATTTTGTCAATTTAACCCTTATAGGCACCAAGCAAAATTTGTAGCAGACAACATTCTATTTTTATTTTTCATAGAAAATAAGTCTTGACATTTCATGTGAATTGTCAGCTTGGTAGATGATTCATATGAAATGTCAGACTTATTTTCTATGAAAAATATATTAAAAAAAAATAATGTTTTTGTCTGCTCCAGTTACGATTGGTGCTTTAAGGGTTAATATTTTTCCGAGGTTAAAAACCTTTATATCAAACAAAATGTGAGGAAAAAGGTAGTCTGTTGCACAATCTTTGATTAACAGACAAATGATTTGGGTCTAAGTAACATCCATACTAGTCTTTATACAGGAAACATGGAGACAGTTTGCTCAGGGTACCTATTGCATAATCTTTGATAAACTTAGATTATTTGGGTCTAATTAATTTTCTCTTACTAAGATGCACTGCACTAAACTTAAAGACAGAGATTGTAATGATGAGAAAGACTGGGTTTGGGTACAATGTAGACCATTTAATTATGCAAAAGCAAGTACTGAAATATGATACATGCAGCTGGCAAAACTTGCATTTAAAATAAAGACACAGCAAAGCAAAGGTAATTCATTTGTTTAGGGCAAATGATCTCCAAAAGTTTTTTTTATGTAATTTTAACTAGAAACAATTTGCAAAATTTTTTTCAATATAGCGGATGAGACTGCTGAGATTAGTGCTGCAGGCTCGCCAAAGACAGAAGCCAAAAACCAATGTTCCTGAGGGGGATAAGCTATTTGCCTATTGGTGGATTATTATCACCTGACAGATGAGGCTGAGATAAGCCATTTCCGGGAAACAGGGGTATCAATATCGAAAAATAGATGCAAACTTACACAAGGGTCATTCATTAAAAGCATGATCAATAAAGATAAGCAAGGGCAAGGGGTTTTAGAGGGTCACTGTGTAATACCAAGAGTCCTATTCATTGATAAATACTGCAAAGGATAGGGGTCCCAAAAGGGATCCTTGGGGGATCCCTGCAAAATAAAGTCAATAAAATAAATAACAGATTAAACAATTTAATCTTCTCATTATAGGATCAACACTATTCTTTATATAGCAAAACATGGAATCAGTTTGCTCATGGTACCTTATTGCATAATCTTTGATAAACTTACTGATCACCAGGATACAATTAGATTCTATTCTGTTCTTTATATAGCAAACATGAAGTCAGTTTGAACATGGTACCCTTGGTATAATCTTTGATAAACTTACAGATCACTGGGGTCTAATAAGGATCCATTCTTTTCTTTATATATGTAGCAGATATAGTCAGTTTGTTCAAGGTACCTACAGTATAATCTTTGATAAACTTATAGAGCACTATTCTTTATGTAGCAAACATGGAGAAAGTTTGCTCAAGGTAAACTTAAAGATCATTGGGGTCTAATTATACCCCCGGCATACGAAGTATGCCGAAGGGGTATATAGTTTTTGTCCATTTCTTCAGTCCGTTCATCTGTCCATCCATCCTTCCATCTATCCGGGTGTGATTCCGTCCATTAACCCTTTCTATAACCAAGTTTTACTTCGAAGTTTTTTGATTACTTATAACACTGCCGCCACTGATCAAAAACTAGTATGGGGGTACCTGGGAGTGTTCTTTTCTATTCTACATCTGTGGACCCCTGGGTCATGCCCCAGGGCGGGGCAAGAGGTCAAAATCTAGGACACCCCAATAAAGTAGTATATTGCAGTTTGTTTATACAAACCTCTTATTAAAGAAGGGTGGGCATCAGACATGTTTATCATATCAACATTAAGTGTAATAAGGTCAAGGTCATTTTGACCTTATTTACATGCTTCATTGATTTTTACATATTTTGAAGCCTGTTTCATGGATTAATGCCTCAATAAAGGAGTATGTTGCAGTTTGTTTATACAAACAACTTCTTAAAGAAGGATGGGCATCAGACATGTTTATCACATCAACATTCAGTGTAATAAGGTCAAGGTCATTGTGATCATATTTTCATGCTTCAGCGAATTTGCCTTATATCTTGAAGACTATTTCATGGATTAATGTGATACTTGGAATATTGGTTCTGTGACACCACGATTGACAGCATAATAAATGAAGTTCACCTTGACCTATATTTCATGGTCTAGTAATTTTGCCGCATATCTTGAATGTTAATTGATGTATGAACATCATTATTTGGGATTATGAATTAGTATGATCCAATACTTGACCTAAAACTAAATATAGGTCACTGTGACCTATAATTCACAGTCCAGTGATTTTATGTTACATATTGAAGACAATTTGATGTATTACTATCATATTTTGGGATAATGTGACCTATATTTCATAGCCCTGTGATTTTGTCGTATATCTCCCACTATTTGATACCTAAATGTCATATTTACATATAATGACACAGTGTGAACTTTCACCTCAAAGTAAATACAAATCAGTAAGACCTATATTTCATGGTCTAGTGATTTTGCTTAATATCTTTAGATTATTTAATGGATTAACATCATAGTTGGTATAATGCATCAGTGTGACCATCAGATTAATTTCTCAAGTATATGTAGGACAGTGACCTATATTTAATGGCCCAGCAAATTTGCTTTGTGTCTTGAAGACTATTTACTCCTGGAAAGTTGTACTTGGGATGACAGATCAGTGTCACTCAAAGACTGACATTGTAAAAAAAACTATATCTTGCCTTATCATCAGTCATGAACTTAAAAATTTTTCATAATTAAGAAATTGCGCTGGCCGGGGGTATTCGTGACCCTCTGGGCACTTGCTCTAGTTAGGATCCATATTATAGCAAACATGGTGTCAGTTTGCTCAAGTTAACTGTTGCATAATCTTAGATAAACTTACAGGTCATTGGAATCCAAGTAGTATCCATACTATTCTTTTTATAGCAAACATGGAGTCAGTTTGCTCAGGGTACCTGTTGCATAATCTTTGATAAACTTACATATCATTGGGGTCTAATTAGGACCATACTATTCTTTTTATAGCAAACATGGAGTCAGTTTGTTCAAGATACCTGTTGCGTAATCTTTGATAGGCTTATAGATCATTGGGGTCTAATTAGGATCCATACTATTTTTTTTTACAGCAAATATGGAGTCTAATTAACTCTTTCACTGCCACTGGCGATAATAGGCTTTTGCAAACCAGCATAGATCCAGATGAGACAGCTCATAATGAGCCATCTCATCTGGATCTAGGCTGTTTGACATTCTATTCAACTTTACATATAAACTTCTTTCCAGGCGATAGTTTGTTAAAAAAAAAGCAGACGACAAATGTCTGAAATTTGGCACCGAAAGAGTTAAAGATTTTAACCTTGTAATTAATGTAAAAAATGTAGTATCATTTTTTCTTTAAAGTCTGTGATACACCTCTTACACTCTCAAATAATTGATATAGTAATGAAAACATGTTATAGGCTTTAGTGCAGTAGGACACATTTAGATAAGATGTGTTGCTTCTTTGCTTTTTTACTTATTTGTATTGGCATTATTTGTATCTGTAAGTTCTCTATGTTACTGAGCATCTGAATTACATTATTGAGACTTTATTGAGGGTCTAGATTTTGATATACATTATTGGAGTATACCATAATAACCCTAACTATTGGGACAGAGAGGCTTGAGCAGTGTAGACCCAGATCAGATCCCACAGAATGTGGCATCTGACCTGGGTCTACACTCATCCAGCACTTTTTTCGACACATCAACAGGTAGTAAAATAGACTTTTTCCAGTTTTAGGACAAGTTTGATAAGGAGTTGAGATGTCCAAATACTTAGGGTAAATACACTACTTCTGTATTGATTTACAGATTTTAATACTCTGCCACACAATAGTGGTGGGGTATTGTGGTTTCATGTTGGTCGTCCGTGTGTCTGTCTGTCCATCCATCCATCCGTGTTTTCGTTTCCAGACAATAACTTGATTTTCAGCAAACTTGGTATGTGCATTGATATTATGAAGATCTGGTTTGGGATTGCTAATGGGCAAATTTCATGAATTTTTGACAGAGTTTTCTGCCCTTGAAGTGTCTGATTTTTCATTTCTTGACGATAACATGAGTAAATCTCAACAGATTTTCACCAAACTTGAAATGTGCATTGATATTGTGCAGATCTGGTTCTGGATTGCTGTTGGGTACATTTCATCAATTTTTTACAGAGCTATCTCCTCATGACCTGATAATTGCGGGGTATTATCATTTCATGTTTTTGTTTATATTATTTGATAACATATCAGAATAGCTTTACAAAATGTATCTTTATACTTGTATATCAAAGTTGTGTTTTTATATAACCAAATTGACATTACTTTGAAAACTTGTTTGGCTTTGATGTATATTAATGTACAAATATTTTTAACCCTTATATCGCTAATCAAAATTGTAGTAGATGAACAGGTAGTAAAATAGACTTTTTCCAGTTTTAGGACAAGTTTGATAAGGAGTTGAGATGTCCAAATACTTAGGGTAAATACACTACTTCTGTATTGATTTACAGATTTTAATACTCTGCCACACAATAGTGGTGGGGTATTGTGGTTTCATGTTGGTCGTCCGTGTGTCTGTCTGTCCATCCATCCATCCGTGTTTTCGTTTCCAGACAATAACTTGATTTTCAGCAAACTTGGTATGTGCATTGATATTATGAAGATCTGGTTTGGGATTGCTAATGGGCAAATTTCATGAATTTTTGACAGAGTTTTCTGCCCTTGAAGTGTCTGATTTTTCATTTCTTGACGATAACATGAGTAAATCTCAACAGATTTTCACCAAACTTGAAATGTGCATTGATATTGTGCAGATCTGGTTCTGGATTGCTGTTGGGTACATTTCATCAATTTTTTACAGAGCTATCTCCTCATGACCTGATAATTGCGGGGTATTATCATTTCATGTTTTTGTTTATATTATTTGATAACATATCAGAATAGCTTTACAAAATGTATCTTTATACTTGTATATCAAAGTTGTGTTTTTATATAACCAAATTGACATTACTTTGAAAACTTGTTTGGCTTTGATGTATATTAATGTACAAATATTTTTAACCCTTATATCGCTAATCAAAATTGTAGTAGATGACATTATAAGTTTTTTTTTCTCTGAGAAAATAAGACTTGGCATTTCATGTGAATCATCTGCTAGGCAGATGATTCACATAAAATGTCAAGCCCTATTTTTGATAGGAAAAAAAGGTAAATAAATAAATAAAATCAAAGTGTCATCTGCTGCAGTTGTCATTAGCACTTTAAGGGGTAATCCAGGGCTCGGGAAAACCGGAAAAATAGCCGGTCTGGACCGAAATTAAGAATTCTGGACCCATTTCAAACACCCCAAAACGCTAATAAATCGATCCAACATTTCCCAAACCAACCAATTTTCACAAATCAATGATGTCTAAAAAATCACAAACGGTCTAGTCTTTCCAAACTGACAACGTCCGCGCACCTTTTAAATGCGATATTATGGTAGTTAAAAGGCTCTAAACGGTCATTTGACATGTATACTGGAGAGACAGCTGAATAACGACAACCTACCCGCAGCACAAATTAATTACATCATTATCCAAACATTGTCAAAAAATCAACACTTCACTGACCTTTGTGCGGTAAACAAGCAATTAACACGAATCATCAGTAACGGTAGTCTGATAATTAATCCGTTTGCGTGACACGTGTGAATACACTGAGACTGCAAAACATCCAGGTGCAGTCGGCGTGTCCAAAAGATCAAAGGTCACTTTACTGAGAGTGATAAAAGAATGCACCGCTTGAACGCACCCGTTTTCTTCCTCTTCTTTTTTGTTTTGATCAACACGGTTTGTCGGTCCCAGATTCGATAAATAAATTCCCAAACCGTGTACGTCCTGATCAGATGTTGCATACAACGGCGTCTGATCTGGGTATAATTGATTGCTTCTTTTTTTTTTTTTTTGTTGATTGCCGTAACACGCGAGTATAATTCAAGGTAGATTTCACAGTAAAAATAAGTAATGCACCACTTGCGCTAGGCAAGATTGGTCAGTGCTTAAAATTTAAGCAGTCTGATTAAATCTTGAAACACTGAAAACTGCAAAACCGCCCGTGGCGCAGGCCTTTTTTATTAGACCTAATTAGGTCCATGAAAGTCGTTTCGTTCCGTCTCTCCTGTTTCCCGCCATCTTCGCACTTATACAAGACGGGAATCAGTTGTTTAAAAATAGTTTAGGAAAACCCTGCGGAGGTGGAAATAACAACAAAACCGTTTTTTCTTTTTTTTTCTTTTTTTTTTTTTCTTTCTTTTTACATACCTGACTGTAATTGTTGATGACGCCAGCTTTGATCATGCTCGTTGTACCCGGACTTCCGTCATATAACGGAGTTGAGGTTTATTATTTAAAAGGAGTTATAGGACTGCCAATTGTCATTAGTTTTCGTGACAGTGATATACACATATTTTTTTTTTTTTTGGAAATGGGCTCATTGATGACGTCATCGTCATCGGCTGGACCGATTCAGATTTCAAAATTTCCAGAGCCCTGGGGTAATCATATAATATACAGGAGGGTGTCGAGATGTTCCATGGACAAGAAAACTTCTTTTTGCAGAAAGTATTGAATTTTAAGTTTTATGTTACATTCCAGAATTTTCATTAATATTACATTGACTTACATTTCATTTTTACCCTAAATATAGGGACACAACTTACCATATTTGTCCTAAAATTTCAAGTAGTCCATTTTGCTACCTATTGCAGACATGTAATTTGGACAACTTCACATCTTACGTCGCTGAGGCATCCAGCTGATATTGGCTTGCAGTTGGGCATGGCCTGCTATCCTTGTAGCAGGTAAGGGTAGAGGGAGAATGTTTTTAGCTCATCTGAGCTCTGCTCAGGATGAGCTATTGTGATCACTTTTCGTCCGTCTGTCCATGCGTCCGTCTGTTAACATTTTCAAACGACTTCTCCTCTGAAACCGCTGAGCCAATTTTGCTCAAATTTCATATGGAGCCTCCTTAGGGTGGGGGAACGAAAAATTGCTAAAATGGTCGCGGTCCGTTGACCATATATGGTAAAAACCTTTAAAAATCTTCTCCTCCAGAACCGAGAATGCCTTGGGGCTGAACCTTTGCAGGAATCATCGGGGACGGGAGGTCTACCAAAATTGCTAAAAGAATTGTCGTACATTGACGTTTGACCTTTTTAAGACAAGGTCAAGTTTGCTTCCCTATGCATTTGAATGGGAAAACCTTTAAAAATCTTCTTTTCCAAAACCAAGCATGCCTTATGGCTGAATCTTTGCATATATCTTTGGGAACAGGACAGCTACCAAAATTGCTAAAATAATGGTCGTACATTGACATTTGACCTTTTTACGGTAAGGTCAATGTTGCTTCCTTATGCATTTATATGGGAAAAATGTTCAGAATTTCAAACAACTTCTCCTCTGGAGCCTCTGGGCCAATTTTGCTCAAATTTCATATGGAGCCTCCTTAGGGTGGGGGAACGAAAAATTGCTAAAATGGTCACGGTCCGTTGACCAAGATGGCTGCCACGCCCATATATGGAAAAAACCTTTAAAAATCTTCTCCTCCAGAACGGAGAATGTCTTGGGGCTGAACCTTTGCAGGAATCATCGGGGATTGGAGGTCTACCAACATTGCTAAAAGAATTGTCGTACATTGACGTTTGACCTTTTTACGGCAAGGTCAAGTTTGCTTCCCTATGCATTCGAATGGGAAAAACCTTTAAAAATCTTCTCCAAAACCGAGCAAGCCTTTTGGCTGAATCTTTGCATATATCTTCGGGAACAGGAGGGCTACCAAAATTGCTAAAATAATGGTCGTACATTGACATTTGACCTTTTTACGTTAAGGTCAATTTTGCTTCCTTATGCATTTGTATGGGAAAAATGTTCAGAATTTCAAACAACTTCTCCTCTGGAGCCTCTGGGCCAATTTTGCTCGATTTCATATGGAGCCTCCTTAGGTAGGGGGAACAAAAGATTGCTAAAATGGTCACGGTTCGTTGACTAAGATGGGCGCCATGCCCATATATGGTAGAAACCTTTATAAATCTTCTTCTCTAGAACCGAGGATGCTTTGGGGCTGAATCTTTGCATAAATCATCGGGGACCAAAGTTGCTAAAATAATGGTCATATATTGACATTTGACCTTTTTACGGCAAGGTCGCTTCCTTATGCATTTGCATGGGAAAAAACATTTAAAAATCTTATTCTCCAAAACCGAGGATGGCTTGTGGCTGAATCTTTGCATATATCATCTGGAACGGGCGGTCTACCAAAGTTGCTAAAATAATTGTCATACATTGACATTTAACCTTTTTAAGGCGAAGTCAAGTTTGCTTCTGTATGCATTTGTATGGGCCCCATACATTTGTATGGAAAAAATGTTGATAATTTCAAATCGCTTTTCCTCTGAAGCCTCCGGGCCAGTGTTGCTCAAATTTCATGCGGAGCCTCCGTGGGCGGGAGAATGAAAGATTGCTAAAATGGGTATGGTCCATTGATCAATATGGCTGCCATGCCCATATATGGTAAAAACCTTTAAAAATCTTCTTCTCCATAACCAAATAAGCCCTGGGTCCTAATCTTTGCACAAATTACGGGGGACAGGAGATCTACCAAAATTGCTCAAATGATGGTTCTATGTTGACATTTGACCTTTTTGCCTTCAAGGTCAAATTTGCTTCCCTATTTGTGTGGGCCATATACATTTATATTGAAAGTATCGAAGTGACTTGTAGATCAACAGTAGTTAAAATTGTTCTGATTGGAAATCTAAGATGGCCATCATCTGGTTTATATTTATAATATTTCCCTGCCACTGTGCTGTTTACATGTATCAAAATCATGATTCTTCAGGAACCACTTAGCCAATTTCCACCAAATTTCACATTGATCCTTCTGTTGAAATGTGATTGATAGTTTATTCAAATGATCATGCTCCATTGACTGTCAGGCCCATATATTCTTCTTCAAAACTAATGATGATATTTTCATTAGTTGCGATGATAGGATTGGAAAAATGTTGCATAACATCTGCATGTCTGCAGTGGCTATGTCACTCAGGTGAGCGAACCGTGGCCCGTGGGCCTCTTGTTATTTCATCTGTTTCTTCACTTTCCTTCCTGTTCTTCTTTCTTCCCTGTCCCTCTCTTTTATCTCTTCTACTATCTCTTCTATCTCTTTTCTCCCTTTCTCTGGGAGATGACACAAAATGACCCACAAGGGTTGACGTGTTGTTAAACCCCAACACAATCAAAATTAAAGCAAGATCTGCAGAGAATTTCATGAGATTCATATTTAATTGATGCTTATGAGATTTTGTTATAAAAGCATATGGTGTAGGTACTCATTTGGATTGCCTTGACTTGCTTTTATAAAGAAGTAGATAAAAGTACACAGGCTGTAATTAATCTGAAGACTATTAACTTGCTTGACAGTGCACTTACAGGGTCAAATATGGTTTGTATAAACTAAAAAAAAAGAAGTCAAGATATTGAAATATCATGCAATATCTGGAACCGGTCTTCTCTTTATGGACGTTTCTGTTGGATGCGAAATGATTAACATATTTGTCCTGTGTATTTGGACAGACGGGCCAGAACAAACAGTGTAGACCCAGACCAGATGCTGCAGAATGCGGTATCAGATCATAGTCCACACTGTGTGTGACTGATTCAGCAGTTTGTGATACATGAATAGGTTGTAAAATGGATTCATTGAAAATTCAGGACAAGTATGGCAAGGAGTTAATGCTTACATGTAGGATTCTGTGTAAAACTTTCAGCAACCAACCTATTGAAATATTTTTTTTTCTTTTTCCCAGAAAACAATGGAGACAGTTTGCATGAAATGTCAAAACCTGTTTTCTAGGAAAATTGAGAAAAATATCATCAATGTGTCATCTGCTGAATTAGCCCTGAGAAGCCTTGAGGAGTTAAAGATTAAAGTGTCTGAATACTTAGGGTAAATACCGTACAATGCCGAGAATTTTGAAAGACATTTTTCATCAGTTTTTAATTTGCCAGTACAAAAGTACAGGAAGACCAGTTGCAGGCATCAGTGTTTGCATCTGAATGTTGAAGTTTTTGAGTAAAAGTTTTTCTAAATATGTGTATGTACAGTGAACCCGTGTTACTATGACAGCATTTGTTCCCAAACTGTTGCCATTAAAATTAATTTGTTGTTGTAAAGAATCCTTAATGGACAGAATGATATGTAAGAAAGACCTTGTTTTATTCTTATTTCCTCATAGAACATATGTTTTGAATATTTGTTAGTGAGGCAATTCTAACAAATATCCAAAACATATGTTGCTTGAAGTTTTAATATAATATTCTTGCATAATTTCTCATTAACTGTCACCTCTTGAGCGAGGGTTTCATGACATTCAAATTGTCATTATAACGAACTTTGCCGTTGTATCGAGTGTCGGTATAATGAGGGTTGACTGTAGATACTGACCCAAAGGTTTATCGTGTATAAGTCCTCAGTGATCTTGAAGTAACTGTCACAGACTTGGGAAATTTTATGTTAAGAGTATTTCTTAACCCTTAAACTGCCAATCACAACAATTGTCGTCTGCTTTGTCATCTGCTTGTGATTTTAAAAGTCATTTCTGCAAACAGTGTGGACCCAGATCAGACTGCTCCTTTAGGAGCAGTCTGATCTGGGTCTACACTGTTTGCCTGTTTGCAAAAATAGGTTTGAAAAGTTTGCAAGAATATTCAGCAGACAACATAAACAGACGACATTTTCAGATGCAGGTTTTCTTGGCATTTTAAGGGTTAAAATTTTCTAAAGGCTGCCTATATGGATACATTTGACACTGGGATGGCTGTTTCTTGTGAAAGAATGAGAGCATATACTGGTTAACCATTCAGAGGACTAAGCCAGCCCAGGAAAATCATGTTAAGTAAACTGACCAGCTCAACATGACCTTAATAGTGTTGACTGGGCAGTTAACCTCCAAACCAACAAAACAACCAACCGGGTCCAGTGGGGTGGCTGTTATTTCGAATTTGGATGATCTTGTTCTCACCCAACCTCTCACTGATGATCACAGACTTTACCATAGAGATTTGGATTAAAATTCCATAAGGCTTATATGAATGCTTGGATGTGATAGGTTGATACTGGCACTGATGTTAGAAGTTTTTCCGGTATAAGCTTTACACCCAACCCTCCTCATTCAGCTTCAGGTCACTGTTATGGACTTATACATGTTACGTTGAACTTGTGATTGAAGGGTTCTGAATGCCAAGATAGATAGACAAGGTGGATTTAACAGATTTTTAGACCACTAATAGACTCTGGCCCAAAGTTTTATTCATTTCAAGCATTGTCCCTTTATTGACTTTGATATTAAGGTCACGAACAATGATATTTATATTAAAGTTTCCTCTCTTTTTTTTTTTTTTTTTTTGCTTATTTATCTAAATTCCCATATGTCTAGATGTAATTAATTGATACTTGGATTGATGTTAGATACTTCTCCAGTGTTTAACGTTTACCACTCTCTAGGCTAATTCATCAGACGACAAATTGATGATATTTTTCTTATTTATTTTTTTGGAGACAATTTGCATGAAACGTCTAATCCTGTTTTCTGGGAAAAATAAGAAAAATATTTTAAAATGTTGTCCATTGAAATGTTTATCTAGAGTGCTAAGCCTTAATCCAGGACAAGGTCCTAATTTTTTATTATCCCTCAGGTCGTCCATGGATTAAGAAAATTAACATTGCAGTAGTCATTAGGCCAAGCATACGGATGAGCTATGCTCTCATTTGACAGGACTTTTGTACATATATGCCATATCACACACTGTTGTGGTTTTCACAAGCTTCTTACATGAAAATAAAGACTTTAGACTATATTGGGGGAGCTCTAAAGTGATATTTAAGAAAATCTCACAGAATTTTGTCAAATCTCCCTTAAAATTTTGCCTTATCTCACAGATTTTAGTCCACAGCTTATGGCATGTATGTTTGTATATAATTATATTTTTATTATAGCATCTCCACAATATGGGCCTCACCAAGCCAAAAAGTGTCTCCGAACATGGCACCATGCGCAAAATATGTGGATGCATATCATCCGGCACTAGTGCAAGATCTCATCTGGACCTTTGATCTCCATTGATGCATAGGACCTTTGATCTCCATTGATACATTCTATAGTGTCCAATGATTCATTTAACAGACAGTGAAGACCCTGATCAGACTGCGCATTTGCGCAGTCTGATCTGGGCCTTCACTGTCTGCATATGCTCAAAGACACAATTTAGCATGGCGTGGCCCATATAATTTTCTTGTGTGCATTCCTTTATTGACATGTTTTGTATTCACATTGTTGAAGTTTTAAATATATTTTAGTAAACAGATTTTGTACAGTGTGTTTTGCTTTATTTTCATTTGTTCCTGTGTTTTCCACTATTAATTTAACCCTTGTCCTGCTGAATAAATTAAGATGCCACACCCTTTTCTAATTGTCAGCCAATCAGATTACTTGATCCAAATTGTTGATATATATTCACATACTGAATGACAAACAGTGCAGATCCTGATCAGTTGGCTTCTTCAGAAGCCAACTGATCTGGATCTACACTGTTTGTAAAGGCAAGATATATCCAGGTTCAGCAGGGTAAAGGTTAAAGGATGCATCCATGTGGCCAAGTGGTTAGCGCTACAGATCATGAGGTTGGGGGTTCGAATCCCACTGGAGGCAAAATCAGCTCATGACTGTATGGCGCTTCATTGCACATAGCCTTTTATTATCATCCTAACACCATCTCGATATGACTAAAATAACATTGAAAGAGATGGAAAACACCAAATCATCACCATCCACTATCAAAGTTTGCACTGGCGGTATATATAGGTTTCATTATTATACGTCTGCTTGTTCATCTGTCCATTGTTGATATGTCCATCTGCCAACTTTTACATCAAAGTTTTTTGTTAATTTTTTGCTTGCTTACCTTATTTCTAGAAGTCATAACCCATTTTATTCTTGAGACCCCAAAAGAGTAATTGGCTTACAGTGCAGACCCAGATAAGATGCCACAAATGTGGCATAAAATACAGGACTTTCTATTAAACATAGTAATAAGGCGTAAAAAAAATAGCTGTGTTTCTGCTAACTCCACCGATCTTGTTTCAAACACCCGACTGCTATTTTTTATTAGTAAAAAAGCAAAATAAAAAGTAAAGCACCAACGCTCAACAAAATACCTGTATTTTCATAAAATTACAGGCCCGACCCTGTTCTTTTCTGGAGAAAAAAATGAGAAATAATAAAAAAGTTTCTGCTTCCTACAGACCAAATTTTTTTTCAGCATTTTAGCGGAAACAACCTTTTTTGCGCCTATAGACTGGTCCACAGTTTTGGTAGAAGAGTCCACTTGAGGTAAATGGGCTGATATGAAGTTCTTAACATGGTTCTACTACTACTGGATGAATACATGTCAGCTGACACTCTTTTCATGCTGCTACAGACCAAAGTCCAGAAGTCCAGGACACAGATTTTGAAATTTTGTGAACATAAATAAATATGGAAACACCCAAGGAAGCCATTAACATTTTGAATTATTTTTCCTAGAAAACAGGATTTGACATTTCATACAAATTGTCTCCAGTAGAGGCATTTTGCATGAAGTGTCGAGTCCTCTTTTCTGGGAAAGATAAGAAAAATATCAATTTGTCGTCTGCTGAATTGGCCCAGAGAGTGGTAAAGGTTAAATTCCACAATCATAGAATATAGCCCTCCTAAGGCACCAGACAAGGATTTAACCCATACAAGCTTACTGTCCCATAAAAAGGACATTGGCAAACAGTGTAGACCCAGATCAGATGCTGCTGAATGCAGGGTCTACACCGTTTGCATTAAGTTCAGAAACTCCTAAAAAAAGGAATAATAAAAACTTACCAGACACCTCTATATAGGAAATAAACCTGTCCAAAGCATTGAGATAGAAGAGTCCACTCGGCATAAATGGGTTAATCAAAGGAAATGATCATAAAGCACAAAAAAAGTTCTTCGTAAAAAATAGAGTGAAGAAAAAACAAAACAGATGAGGAACTGCATCAGAAGAACTGCTCAGGAATGGTCAACAGAAAACTGTTGGAGCACTTAAACCTGGTTTTACATTCATCCAAGCTCACCTTTAATCCTGATATACGGTAAACAAAGACGTATAAAATTACTCGGCATAAATGGGTTAATCAAAGGAAATGATCATAAAGCACAAAAAAAGTTCTTCGTAAAAAATAGAGTGAAGAAAAAACAAAACAGATGAGGAACTGCATCAGAAGAACTGCTCAGGAATGGTCAACAGAAAACTGTTGGAGCACTTAAACCTGGTTTTACATTCATCCAAGCTCACCTTTAATCCTGATATACGGTAAACAAAGACGTATAAAATTACAAGATTCGCAACTAAACGAAATCCCGCAATATCTCGTGCGTCCCTGTGTTAAGAGTCCTACGGTCGCGAGAGCCGCGCGAGACTTTCGTTACCAAGACAACACAGGTACGCTATCGCCGGTATCGCTCGAAAGAGCGAACAACCATGACCGTAATTCTTGATTGTTTTCTCTTACAGCATAAATAAACATTACCTTTTTTTTCTTGATTGTTTTCTCTCACAGCATAAATAACCATTATCTTTTTTTTTCACAAGGCGTCATTCATACTATTTAATTGATAAAAAGGAGAAATGAATTTGTAAAAGTCGGCGATTTTCAAGAGGCGAAAGACATCGAAGATTCACAGCTGCCGGTAAAAATCTGTCAGGTGTTTTCATTTCGATTATTTTCTGTCCCGATCAGCATCAGAATCTCAATGATACTTGATTTTTTTTAATTTATTCATTCGGGGTTTTACGTTTCTTTCAAGATTATTTCACTTATATCGAGGCGACCGTTAATCAGATGCGGGCCTGATGTTTTTGTAGTTACAAAACTGGCAATGCCTTACAACTGTGTTCCATAACAAATAATGGGTATGGTGAATGAAATAAACATTTTCACCTGTTCTATGATGATTTAAGACCTGAAATGCTGGCCAACACAGGATAAGATATAATTTTAACTAATAATAATAATATCTGACATAAAAAGCAGAAAACTGAAAAGTTTTATGTGTTACAAAATGGGCAATGCCCCGTCAACTATTCCATAACAATGGGAGGGCGTTTGGAATAAACATATAAACTCATAAATATTACATATTTTAGGATGATACAGGGCTTGAAATGCGGGCCAACACAGGTTCAGGTATAACTGTAACTAACAGTAATAATATCTGACAGAAAATTTAGAAAACTGAAATGTTTTTGCGTTACAAAATGGGTAATGCCTTGGCAACAACCAATGGTTCCAGTGCATATAACGGGTGGGGGTATATGAAATACAACACACGTTTAATGCATGGTTTGGCCGATTTAGCATTTTAAAATGCTGGCCAACACAGGATCAGATATAATTTTAACTAAAAATTATAGTATCAGACAGAAAACTGAAATGTTTTTCGTGTTACAAAAGGGCAATGATTTGGAAAACTCGCATCAGTCTTTCATCACTCAATGTGTACAGCACTGTTCAACGTCTTCTTTCTCAGTTGGTTCGGCAGATGTGCAAAAATAACTGGGTAGTTAGTAAACTTGAGACATTCAAGGACCTATTTCGTTCCCTTAAATTCGCTACATAAAGTAAGAAGTTATATAAAACTTACTTGAAATCTGCTAAAAATTCATGCTCCAGTCTTCATGATGAAACCCGTTTTTGTTGGTAAAACGATGTTGTTTTGACTAATTCATGACATAAACGGACACAGTTGATTAAATAAAATCTATTGAAGGCAACAGTTTTTAACAGTAACGATCATACGATAGTATTTCATCAATAAATATTTCTTGGCGAAGAAAAAAACAAGATGGCGGCAAGTGACGCTATCGGTTCTCGAACGTCTCTCGCGGTTTCTCGGGTAACACGAGATGTGTTGGTTCTTTCTATTACGCGGAGAACAAGTTGCAAATCCTTGTATTATTTACGTCCTTGACGGTAAATAATTCTTCAGTCCATATTCTTAGTCTGCATAAGGTTCCCTAAATTATCAGTTTATCAACATCGAAAAACAAATTAACTGTACAATTCTGATATTTTTTTTTATTTCTCCACAAAAACATGTTATGGGTATTCAATAGAAGCACCTCACAGGTGTTTCAAATGAGTACCCACAACATGTTTTCATGTAGAAATAAGAAAAATATTCTGATACCACCCTTTTATCTGGAGCTGTCCTACTTTGGTACAAGGTTTCTTGAATCTATTTTTTTTTTTTTTTTTTTTTTTTTTTTTTTTATTTTATTTTGTAGCTCAAAAGATATGAAAAAATTATGAGAAAAACAGATACTTTGAAAGAAATGAACATGTTTTACCCTTTCACCCCACGAGTTTCTGAAGATGACTCCCTGTTGGATTTGGTCACAAATGTAAGCAGGTGTGTCAGTCAAAAACAGAAAATCAGATAGCAAACTGTGCATATCCTGGTGAGGGCTCGTTACGAGCCGTCCCAAGCGGAATCTACACAGTTTGCAAATCTTTGCAAAACTAGAAATTTAACGGCTCCGTATTCCTCAGAAATAGACATTTTTCTTTTTCAAAAAAAAAAAAATAATAATAATAATAAATTGATATCTTTTTTTTTTTTTTTTTTTTTTTTTGATAATAAAATGTCTATTTTTGAGGGTTATGGAGCCTTTAATATTGTTAAAGCTCTCATCCACAGCTTTGAATTGATACCAGACATGGCTATGTTTGGACGCTGATCCCTAATTATTACCCCTTTTTGGAGGTGGTCTTGGTTCAGTGGATCGGGACTACACGTGGAATCGGGGCTGGGTGTGAGGGCGACCTATTTAAGTCTTCTACTGTTTAATCCCCATCAACAAGCTTTGACTTGATATCAAATGGGATTCTGTTCTCAGTCTGACCCCTACTGATCATATTTGTGGCTGGGTCAGACTGTGCATAGTTAAAACCCAGTTTAAGTTAACTATTGATAAAATACTGAACAGCTTCGATTTGACGTCAAACAAACATGACATGCTTACAAAATCTATAAGCAGCTCGTTCTGTTCCTAGATTTTGTATGCATGTTTTTTAATTGAAATAAAATTTGTTTAAACCAGACGTGGTTGTCTTGATGTTGTCACATAATGACCCTTTTTCATCATGTGGTCGGCGATGTGGGATGGGGTCAGGGTAGTTGCAGGTGAGATCTATCTAAGTCATGTTGTATTATAGTTCTCTTCAAGGCTTAAAATTTGATACCAAAAAAAAATGCATAATGATGAAGAAAAACATCTTCAGCAGACTAGTAGATACAAAAGCGAGAATATTACAGATGGCTGTCGGTGACAGTAATGGCTGACGAGTTAGAACAATTTCATTTAGACATAATTAGATTCCAAGGGGAATATTCCTGGCAAGTTTCGAGAAAATCCGCCCGGTGATCTACTAGAGGATGTGATAGCAATATTGCAATAGAGGAATAAATTGTCGAGATAAAAGTTTAGGATTGAGCCATCTTAGAGTCTGGCCCAACCCATCGTCGTGCATTTAAAGGGGACAGCAATATTTTTTATCTTGATCACAGGTTCTCGAGGTCAGTAGAGTGCATATGGTTCTCTTGCATTTTAATCCTCGATAAGACAGACTATGCTTTCCTCCTGTCTAGAACACCTTTGGAAAAAATACTTGCTGAAACGGTATAGATTCTACTCTGTTTAACTAGTTTGGCTTCTAACTGGAAAAGGATCTACTCTAAAAGGAAATTATTTGCACTTCCCCCCCCCCCCCCCCCCCCCCCCCCGCCCTTTCTTTCCTTTTAGAATAGACCCATTTTAAGAAAGGGCTTGGTGCAAAGGAAAACAAATAGAACGTAACAAAGGTTGTCTCCCTTTAAATGGTGAGAAAGTACTGAGTGTATCCATTCCTATATGTTATATGGAAGAATGAAATGTAAATGGTACTAAATGCAGTCTTTCACTTAGTATAGTTTTTTAACACAACCTGACCGGTTAAATGTGAGCAAGTGGCAATGCCCATGCCTGCCAAAATGGCTCAGTATATTCATAAACTTGGTTGATCAGCGTTTCTATTAGTTTGGCAGTCCAACTTGTGTTTTATTGAAAACAAACGACTAAGCTTGGTAGACACAGTGTGTTTTACAGATGGGTCCGGTCGAACTTTGACCACCCACTTATACAAATAAAATCTTCCTTAGAGACTAGACAGATTCAATTCTGATTTTAGGGGGTGCCGGTATATTCTCTTTTTATCAGAAAAATATTATTTCATGTACATAGTGTAGGGTCTGGTCAAGTGTTCAAGGTCCTTAAAAATTGCATTGCAGAGTTCAGCCGGTGTCGAACTCTTATCCCACACTATCGCTATCTATCCTATCCACCTTCTTTCTTTTTCTTTCTGTTATTCCTACATAATACCTCCCAGTATCCGTATTCTCAAAATGCAGGATTTTTTTTCACACGATATAAAACACAGGAATGAGAACTGTGAGGGAAATGCTATAATATTCCATACTGCAGTGTACTATTGTAAGATGTGTGAAGGGATGGACCTCACGGCCCTCAACACACCGGTTTACGGGGAGACTAAAAACTAAACAAAAATGTAAAAGGTCCTTTTTCAGCACCTGTCGCAGAACTCGAATTCAGGACCACTCGATTCCGAGTCAGACGTCAGAACTATCGTTTGTACAACAAAACGTAATATACTTAAAGCCAAAAGTAATTTTTCAGCTTATATTTATACGCTGAGTGAAATTTAAAAACCGTTTTAATGATGTTAAAGAACACTCATTTGTGCATATGATACACAGTAGTGGAGCCCTTTCTGTCAAACAGATTTTCAAAAGGGTCTCTCTCTAAACGGAAGGGGTCAAAATCAAAAGTTACGATATTACTTCACTTTTGGAAGGTCACTGTACCTTAAATACGGGTTTATTTCAGGCGAAAACGCTTTATGCGCTTAGACATGAATTGAAAATTGTTCTTTAAATTAACAAAAAAGGTCTACATCATCTATTGCGCAACTTCAGAACGCGTCGATTTTATCGAGAAGGTCGTTTGATCAAACTTAATAATGTTTGTAATGGAAATCCTACAGGTAATTGTCATCCATTTTTCAACTGACAGGATAAAAACATTTGCATCTTTTTCTGGTCTTACACTCTCTGTAGAGGTCCAAACAAATTGCCGTTCAAAACTTCCAAAACTATCTCGGAGATATGGCTTTTACGAGCGACGAAGGTTTACTATTGTTTTTATTGCAAGGGAGATAATTTCAACGTGAAGCAATTTTGAGTAATTGCCATTAATTATCCAGGTAAAACTGAAAAAAATGTTTTGCAGGGAACTTTATCGACAAACAAAGGACTTTCAGATTATGTATTGGAAATCATATTCTGCTTTTGAAGTTGTGAGAAAATGTAAAAATACTGTTTTGATCAAAAGGCAGGTAACTCGAGACTGGAATCACTTACACGAACGATCTCTCTTGAATTCTGTTGAGACTTACTGTGGAAAACAATTGAACTAACTTATTACAACCAAATCGAAGTAGAAACAAAATTATTCACTAATAAAAAGTGATAAGTTACTTTTGGTTTTAAGTATATAATAAAGAAAGAAGGATAAAGAACTGTAGCAAGAAATCGCAAGACTCTGTTATACGTCCATCAAGCAACGCGCATATGATTATAGTGTCCGTCAGACAGGTTTTACTCAATTTCCAGGAATATTTGTTCAGAGTTGAAAAGGCAATAATGATCCAAATTTCGATTAAAAAATGAATGCATCCAGAGGAGGTGCATAACCAAACTCTCCCGGTCAGAAGGAAAAAAAAAAAAAAAAAAAAGTATACCAACTGCGAAAAATGTACCGTCTTTCTCCAATGTGTGAAACGTCACACATTGCATATGCATGTCTTTTAGTGTGTTCAATGAGTTGTATATTCATGCATTACGAAAACACGCCTATGCAAATATATTGAAAATTTTACCACCAAAAACTGAAAATTTTCAGACAAAAATTCAGATATTTTTTCATATTTCTGCTCAGAACATAGATTGTTGGTACTCGTTAGAACCGCCTCGCCGAGGCGGTTCTAACGATAATCCACAATCTATGTTTTTGAGCAGAAATAAGAAAAATAATATAACCCCTGTAAACCCCAGTTTTACTATAAAAAAAAGTGGGGTTTAAGGGAATCAAAATTATATAGGTATGTTTTCGTGATGAATGCCAGATTTTAATAGTGTGTCCTATTCGTATTCTATTCTGTGATTAGTAGAGACCCTAGCCAGTCTAGAACCACAGCAGAGGGAGGTTTCCCGTATTTACCCTATGTACTAGTGCAGACAAGCCTAACCAAACAGTGTAAACCCAGATCAGATGCTGCAGAACACGGCATGTGACCAGTGTCTACACTGTTTGCTTTAGACAGATTACCAGCCAGTGAAATGAAGATGTCGATATTTTAGGGCAAGAAAGATATGTAGTTTAGATGTAAATGTTTTGGTTAAATTATGGTCCGAATGACAAGTTTTCACCAAAGCCCCTACATTCGTTTGATACTAGAGTGACATGAACGACAACACATTTCACCATTCGGTCACCAAAGCCCCTACATCAGTACATCAGTTTGATACTAGAGTGATTTGAACGACAACACTTTTCACCACTCGGTCACCAAAGGCCCTGCATTCATTTGATACTAGAGTGATATGAACGACAACACTTTTTACCACTCGGTCACCAAAGCTCCTACATTAATTTGATACTAGAGCGATATAAACGACAACACATTTCACCACTTGGTCACCAAAGCTCCTACATTAATTTGATACTAGAGTGATCTGAACGACAACACTTTTCACCACTCTGTCACTAAAGTCCCTACATCACTTTGATACTAGAGTGATCTGAACGACAACACTTTTCACCATTCGGTCACCAAAGTCCCTACATTCGTTTGATTTTGTTTGTTTGTGTTGAGGTTTTACGGCCCAGTCAACCCAATGGGGTCATCTCGAGCGCGGTCAGTTTACCTAACCACGCGTTTACTGGGCAGGCTTAGTCCTCTAAGCGGTTAACTGGTATTGTGCACATTCTTTCCCAAGAAACTGACAACTGCCCTTCTTGAATCAGCGGAAGGGAGAGAATGACCGTAGAAAATATTTCATGATCAATCTCCACGAAAGAATGTTTCCGACCTCGGCGGGGGTTGAACCCGTGGCCTCGTGGTCTCCAGTCGGACGGCGCATCCAAATGAGCCACCGAGGCCTACATTCGTTTGATACTAAATGAAAACATTTTCCACCACTCTGTCACCAAAGCCCCTACATTTGTTTGATACTAGAGTGTTCTAAATGACAACACTTTTCACCGCTCAGTCACCAAAGCCCCTACATCTGTTTGATACTAGAGTGATCTACATGGCAATACTTGTTACCACTTGGTCACCAAAGGCCACTTTTCACCACTCAGTCACCAAAGCTCCTACTTTTGGCTGATACTAGAGTGCTCTAAACGACAACACTCAATCACCAAAGCCCCTACCTTGGTCTGATACTAGAGTGATCTTATAGCCAACACTTTCATCACTGTGTCACCGAAGTCCCTACGTTTGTTTGGTACTGGAACGATCTAAATGTCAACACTTTTCACCACCCAGTCACCAAAGCTCCTACCTTTGGCTTATACTAGAGTGATCTAAACGACAACACTTTCACCACTCAAAAACTATGGCTCATACTAGAGTGATCTAAACGACAATACTCTCACCACTATGTCACCAAAAGCCCCTACAGTTGTTTGATACTAAAGAGCTCTGAATGACAACACTTTCATAACTCAGTCACCAGCCCCAACCTTTGTCTGATACCTAAGTGATCTAAACGACAACACTTTTCACGGCTCGGTAGCCAAATCCCCATCATTTGTGTGATACTAGAGCGATCTAAACGACATAACTTTTCATCATTTAGTCACCAAAGTCCTTACATTTGTTTGATACTAGAGTGATCTGAACGACAACACTTTTTCACAACTTGGTCACTAAAGCCCCTACATTTATTTGATATTAGAATGATCTGAACAACAATACGTTTCACCACTCGGTCACCAAAGCCCCTACATTTGTTTGATATAGACCTGAATGACAGCACGTTTTACCGCTCTGTGACCAAAGCCCCTACATTTGGTTGATACTAGAGTGACCTGAACGACAACACTTTTCACCACTTGGTCACCAAAGCCCCTATATCTGTTTGATACCAGAGTAATATGAATGACACCAGTTTTAAAGGACAACATTTTTCACCACTATGTCACCAAAGCCCCTACGTTTGTTTATACATTGTACTAGAGTGATCTCAAGACAACACTTTTCAACACTCGGTCACCAAAGCCCTTACATTTGTTTGATACTAGAGTGATCTGAACGACAACACTTTTTCACAACTTGGTCACTAAAGCCCCTACATTTATTTGATAATAGAATGATCTGAACAACAACACGTTTCACCACTTGGTCACCAAAGCCCCTACATTTGTTTGATATAGACCTAAATGACAGCACGTTTTACCGCTCTGTGACCAAAGCCCCTGCATTTGGTTGATACTAGAGTGATCTGAACGACAACACTTTTCACCACTTGGTCACCAAAGCCCCTACATCTGTTTACCAGAGTAATATGAACAACACCAGTTTTAAAGGACAACATTTTTCACCACTATGTCACCAAAGCCCCTACGTTTGTTTATACTAGAGTGATCTCCAGACAACACTTTTCAACACTCGGTCACCAAAGCCCTTACATTTGTTTGATACTAGAGTGACCTAAATGACAACTCTTTTCGCCACTTGGTCGCCAAAGCCCCTACATTTGGTTGATACCAGAATAATATGAACAATGACCTCTTTTGCAATCATCTTTGACTGAAACCATTACTGTGCATGTACGACTGAACCTGAAGACGTGGAAGACTACAGGAATCGCTGCAAATCTTATGAAAATCAAAGAAGTACTCTCTTCAATTCAATTAGGCAATTACGTCCACTTAGTATACACATATTACTATTCGGAAAATCAACTTTAACCGAAGAGCAAAACAATACAATATTAAGTGCAGTTCATGACTATATTAAGCAGACAGAAAGATTTTTTTTTTTTTTTTTTTTTTTTTTTTGAATTTGTTTGTACGTTAGATAGTTAGATACACCGCTTTTAAAAGGCAACACTTTACACCACTATGTCACCAAACCCCCTACATTTGTTTGATACTAGACTGATCTAAGGGCAACGCTTTTCACCACTCGATCACCAAAACCTAAAGTGATACTAAAGTGTTCTGAACGACAACACTTTTCACCACTTGGTCATCAAAGCCCTACATTTGGTTGATACTAGTGAATGGTTATAGATTGTTACTGGGAAAAATCCATTTATTTTTTATTTATTTATTTATTTTATTTATTTATTTTTTTTTTTTTTTGACATGGTTCTTGCCAGTGGCTAGGCATTATGCAGACGGTGATGCTTTTCAATACACAACGGATACGGTATGAGCATTTGAAGAGTTAAGATACAAAACAGCTTGCTCACCTACACAGTCTGATCATAACTGAAATGCTATCTGCTGAATATTTTACCCCGAGTGCTAGGTGTTGAATACTTCTGCAATTTATGCCTACGATGATGATGGCAGTTATTAACACTACAAGGCAATGCGGATGCAACACCAATGTACACCTTTCCAACACCTTAGCAATACCTTTTATAAGGTGTGATAATCTCATAAAGGTGGCCGCTGATCTCGCTCCCAATTAATCCAGCATGCGTCGATGTTTTTCCGATTTATTGGGAGTGTATCGTGATAGTAACTGATATTATTTAATTGGTTCACGCGCCTTTAATTTAAATGACAGAAAATATGAGTATGAAAAAATGCACCGTATGATATGCAACCCACAAAAAGGCACTTATGCAGTTTGCGAACAACGTAGGCCCAAATCAGCCTGCACGGCATTCGTGCAGGCTGATCAGGGCCTTCGTTGCTCGCTTACAGAATCAATGGATACTGTAATAGATGTTGACGAACAGAGAATGCTCAGATCAGACTGCATGGGTGCACGTGCTGATCTAGGCCTTCGCTGTTCTCTTATGGCATAAGGGTTTTTTCACATATTGTGCATCATATGAAAGTGATCTGTGTCTTCGATGATTGCCTTGAGAAAGACAGAACATAAGCGTGGATGCGTCAATATACCGGTAGATCCAGATAAGAGAGGGTATCGGGAAACGTTTTTTCTTCTTTCTCCATGAAAATATTTATTGTGGGTACTCATTAGAAGCACACCTTAACAAGGCACTTCTTATGCGTACTATTACATGGAGGCATAAGAAAAATATTAACAATTTTTGATTGAAAAAGGCGCCTTACTATCTGGAGCTATTATCAAGTGACGTTAGTCTTCGCTGGGCTCAATTGTCAAAAGGATGATGCTCAAATGAAAACTAACTCAAATGAAGCATGTACAAGAAAAAGGGATTGTTTCCTGTGTTTTCCTATGAAAACCATAGAAAGTTTTACCTTCTGGTCATATAACTTTTTATGTTAACTTCTGATTGTTCCAAGACCGTATAGTTATTTAACTGTTCCAGGAGAAAAAAATTGCTGTGTTTCCACTAACATGCTGTCGGTAGGTAGGAGAAACTTTTTTTTCTTTTTTTTTTTTTTTTTTGTTTTGTTTTGTTTTCCCAGAAAAGAACAGGGTCGCGCCTGTAATTTTATGAAAATACAGGTATTTTGTTGAGGGTCGTTCTTTACTTTTTTTTTTTATTTTGCATTGTTACTGATAAAAAATAGCAGAGTCGGGTGTTTGAAACTGGGTCGGTCGGGTTAAGGGAAACACAGCTGTTTTTTTTTTTTTTTTTTTTTTTTTTTTGGTTTTGTTTTGTTTTGTTTTTACGCCTGACCTAAAACTATAAGATAAAATAAAATCCCATCATGGGTATTTCTATCATATATGGACATATTTATTTAACAAGTTTGACCTAACCAGATTTGAGTAGTTTTCAAGTGAAAATTTCACAAAGCTCTGCTTTGTTGAAATTGTTTGCAAGCAAATACAATAATGTTCAATAATAAATGTAAACTATTAATACTACCATATAGCGCCAGATCATGAACTTTTTTTTTCAACCAAAAATTGCTCATATTTTGTTATTTCTCCAAGAAAACATATGTTGTGGTTCTCATTTAATTAGAAGCACCTCGGCGGTACCCACAGCATATGCTTTCGGAGAGAAATAAGGAAAAATATTATTCTGATATTCCCTCTTATCCGGAGATATGCACTACTACTAAACTACTACTACTTCTAAATAAATAAATAAATAAATAAATAAAACTGAAGTAAATATAAAATTAAATATGTATTAAAATAAAATGTTGATGGGCAGTGACTATGGGGGCAGCGACGGCCCTGATTAGACCATGGTTATTCTAGCCTCAGCTAGAATATGGAAAATGTATAATATATCGCCAAACATTCTATTTTCTATGGAAAATGTATAATATATCGCCAAACAAAGACAGTCCTGATCACGTTACGAAAACACGCCTATTTAAATATACTGAAAATTTCACCACAAAAAAAAAATGAAAGTTTTCAGATAAAAATTCTGATGTTTTACATGTCTGCTCAAAACATAGCGTGTGGGTGCTCGTTAGAACCGCCTCGCCCAGGCGGTTCTAACGGGTACCCACAATCTATGTTTTTGAGAGGAAATATGAAAAATACTGTATACCCCTGTAAGCCCCAGTTTTACTATATGAAAGTGGGGTTTAAGGTGGTCAAAATTATATAAGTATGTTTCTGGAGGGATCCGGGCCTTCACTGTCTACATATTCTAAACCTAATATAATATGTCTAATGTTGTAGAGTCCTTTGTATTGGCCATTTACCGTAATGACCCTATGTATTAGGACGTATAGGCCTGAGCAAACAATGTAGACCCAGATCAGATGCCACAGAATGTGGCCCTGTTGAAACTGCGTGGATGTGTGCTTTGTATCTGTTTTGGCAGGTTGCATTACCCTATGTACCCTAAGTATTGGGACACCCTATCATGCTTGTCCTAAGATTTGAAATAGAACATTCTAGCTACTACCTGTTGATGTGTCTAAAATATTGCTGTATGTATGGCAATCAGTAGACCCTGATCAGATGCCGCATTCTGCTGTGTCTAATCTGGGTCTACACTATTTGCAAAGGCCTATTTGTCACAATACTTAGGGTTATTACGGTATATATTGTTTCTTGGAGTTAATCTTGACTTTTTAATGCTTTTTAATGTCATTTTTTATTGAAATACACAAAGAAGATAAAATAAATAAATAAACAAATAAAATACACAGGATTGCACTGCAATCCTGTGTATTTTATTTGTTTATTTATTTATTAAATGCAGTGTATGTTTCAACATAAATTTTAGTGTTTTAGAATAGCATATCATGCTAGTCTTGCAGTGAAAACGGGCAGTGATAGTGTCTGAATGCAATGAAAGGAAACCGTTTCATCATCATTATTACTATTATTATTATTATTATTATTATCATTATTATCATCACATTACAACCTTGTTATAACACGGTTCGTTAAAAACACGATTTTGGTTGAAAATTACCTTTTTAAAGATTGTACATAAAACTTTAATGAAATCATGTACAGTAGCGTAAATCAGCTGTTTTATGGACTGGGATCAATTAATAAAACAATCAAAAGTTTATTTACCCAGCTAGTCGTAGTCTTCAACACTTTTTATGCATCCTAGCACTGGCTTGAGCTATATTTAATTTTCATATCATTCCAAATGGGTCTATTCAGAAGGTCCTGATGGTGTTTACTGATTAGAGAAGAAGGAGGTATATGTTTAGACGAAGTCTTGTAAGATCATATGAGACCTAAGCCTGTCAGCCATTGTATGGAAGAATGTACGTGCTTTGAAGTGATGATAAATCTCATGAAATGGTTATTTTTTGTCAAATACTTTGATTCAACTTTCTTTTGCGCTTTTAAATCATCTGTACAGTACGATCTTCAAGGTCACGCTAAAGTCACGTTTTAAAAGTCCAAGAAAACCTCCTCTGTTTAGAATAACAATTTAACAGAATTAATGATGTGCGCGGCGCGAAGGTGCTTTCGTAGAAAAGGATTTGTCCGTTGAAACATACCTAACCACCGCAAACAATCCCATAATGCCCCCAAACCACTTTATTTACCGTTTCACACCAAACCACTTACTTTATCTATTTTTCACTCTAAATTACTGTATTCATTTTTATCTCAAATGGAATCGGGTATCAAAGATGTTTGATAGCTGAGTATAATGAACATCCATACAGTTTGATCTGGGTCTTTGCAGCAGATAAACATCAATGAAATATAGGCGGGTCAGGACTTTTGCACACACACACACACAAAAAAAAAAATTAAATGAAACAGAAAGTGATGCCCAAGAACATCTCACCAGCAAAATTCTAGATTAGAATATGCATACGTGTGCATTTGCGGAACCTGATCAAGGTCTTTGGAATTTTACAGTAAAAAAAGACATATGAAATATGGGATGGCGTCCAAGAATACATATGACCAAAAAAAATCCAGATCGGCATATGCAGGTGCATTCACACAGTTTGAGCAGCATCTTTGCAACAGAAAAAAAAAAACAAAACAAAAAAAAACAAACAAAAAAAAAAACAAAAAAACGTAAGGTCGTTTTGTCTGGTACCCGCTCTCTCTTCGAAGAGTGAGCAGGTGCCAGACAAAACGGTCTTACGTTTTTGTGTTTAAGAAAACAAACGCCACATGCAGGTTCAGTGGAACCACTGAACCCACTGAACCTACATGTGGCGTTGTTTTCTTAAATACACGCACTCGATATGCACGCACGATCGCACCAAACAAAGAAACAAACAGATAAATGAAAGAAAGGATCAATAAACACTTTGCCCTATAATTTCACACCAAAGAAGCCGACCAAAAAAATTCACATCTTGCATACTAGCGAACAAACAAGACATGTCATTAGGTCAGAAGCTATAATGAATGTAGATGATTCAAATAATATTTATTCATATTTGATTTTCAACTGTTTGATTTGTGACTCAAAAAGTTTAAAACGTGTTTTGAGGTGTGGTTTGGGCGGTTTTAGTGATGTGAAGTTCTCAACGTCAGAAACTAAAATGGAATTAAGTTTGCTTTGTTTTAGCATGTTTAGGACCGTAGCCTAATTCAGAGAAAAGAAATTTTTAAACTTGCAACTGTGCAAAGTGACAAGGCATTTTTGCTGACACCAAGAAATATGTAGTCTAACTATGCCATAGAACATTCATAAAATGTTGAACCAAGTGTCAAGTCATAATGTTCAGGTGAACAGCCACAGGCCCTAAAAGAAATGGTCAATCAGGCGTCCTAGGAATTTAAGGACTGCCGCCAGTCATTCCATGGATTTAAACTGCGGTACATGTATGTCAAAATGACATCTTTGCGCGTACGGCAGTGAAATTCGTAGATACATGTATCAATTTCGTAGAGTCGGGTGTGACATTGGCAAGGAAACTGTCAAAGTTTAGGGTGTAAAGTGGGCTTCGTTCAAAGAACCTCTATTATAATATTATTAAAATATTGAGAAATAAATGGCAACAATTATCTGCTATTCTTCGTTGTTTATCTTCTTTTTTAGAGATGATTCTTGTTACTGATTCTCAGAGTACTGATTATAGAGAATTTCAGACCTCCATCCCCCAACCCCCCCCACCCCCCCCCCCCCACACACACACACACATCAGAACCCTCATTTAGTGAAGTATATGAGAAGTTTTACGGCCACAATACGGCACATAACACCAGCTGTAGCAGGGCCAGATCAAGGATTATTTAATAGGGGTGTCAAAATCTCTGAAGTACGTGGGACTTACTCTATGGTATTCGGACAGACAGAAATGAGCAAACAATTTAGACCCAGATCAGATGCCGCATTCTGCAGCGTCTGATCAGGAACTATATTATTAGCTCGGACCTAATAATACGTGTATATTGGGTCCAAGACTATTAGCCACTCATCATGCAATTTAGACACGTTCCCAGAATAGTAAAATGGACCTCTCGAAATTTTAGAAGTATAAGGTAAAGAGGAGCGAATATAAAGGTAAATACGATCTATCAGAATTTCTGAAAATGAAATTTTGAGTTAAACGGATGTTCGACTGAAAAAAAAAAAACAAAACAAAACAAAACAAAAAAAAAAAAAAACACTCCACTCCACCCCACCTTACTCTCCTAATCCGCCGCTATGTAGTAAAGGTAAATGAATTCAGAGAAAGGCATAGAACACCCTAACGAGTCTATTCAGGAGCATTTATATTATTGGTGCATAGTAATGGTAATTAAAACCATTGTTGTTGTTGTAGCCTTTTGGTCGAATTTTCATCCTGGTATAAGAGCCGGCCCAGATGGATGCGCGTCTGATTGGTGATCCTCATTCTGGTATAAACTCTCACGTCAGTTGTCTGTTTGCATAAGCTTTTACTTGTTTATTGTATATGACGTATTCGTTTCTTGTCCAATCAAAACGTTCGTTATAGAATCTGTTCGTTCATTCTGGAAAGAAAATGGCGGAAGGTGGTGTACCCGACATTGAAACGCAGAAAAATGAAATAAAAAATCTCAGTATTACTCCACTGAAAAAAGGCGACATTTGGTAATGAACATGAGAAATGCCAGTGCTACCTCCTTGATGTAGAATTTTGGTTACTTGGGATCTGTTTAGAATAAAAAACTTACATAAAACCCCACCTTGCCTACCGGTGTTGATGAATCATCAAATCGGAAAACGAAAGTCCCAATATTAGAGGATTTTTTTTCCTCTTGCTTGCACCATTCAGAATTGATTACCGCGATATGCCATTTATAACCTCTGCCACCATCCATGCAGTAAGAGTGGGAAAGTGCGTGCTTATTGCATTATCCTTGCAGGGCTATTCATGTCAAATTTTGAAGATTTCGCATTGTAGTTCATCATGAAAAAAAATCAGCCAAGCATTGTGCATGTTCTTTGATGCATTACTGAAGTAGTTGTAAATATTTACTACAATATGGTGAATGTTTACTGACCGTGATGTACCATGGATATAATTCACTCTGCTGGGATATAATGGCAGACAGGTTTAGTTGACAAAAAAAATGAGACAGCGTGGTCGAGCAATGTAGGTGAGCGGCAAAGGTGCGAAGCCAAGCTAGCGGGACTGGGGACATGCTATCCTGGAAATCTTTAGGAAATCGGTGTAAAATGGTGCATTCTGAGAGCTATTTACATTTTTGCTCAGTGTTTTTCAACCACCATTCATAGGTGATTCTGTTTTCTAGCTAAACCTTGTTCTTGTTAATCACTGCCACTAATCAGGGCGTCATAATACTTATAATCCCATACTCCAGAAGTAACCAGAGATTTATTTATTAAATTGATATGCCATTCTTCCTTTACCTTTCCATTGATATTATCATCAATGCTTATGATGTTACTTTATGACATCACCTGGAGTCTGAGGAGTCTAGGAAAATTTAATAATAGTACTACATTCATAAATGCCTTAAGTAAAAATAAAAGTAGTAATAAAACAGCAATTTGTTTTTTGTTGTTTTTTTTTTTATTTATTTAGAACTTCCTTTCAACATAATTAAATAACCATGCAGTACGCTTGGAGAGCCCCTCTGTCATTTTTCTTCACCGTTCATACTGTTTCTCAATTGGTAAATTGTGTTATAACAAGTTTTAGATCCCATCTTTTTTTTTTTTTTTATTATTACAGTCTTCGCAAAAAGTGCAGGACTGTGTGACAAACCTGGCATTTTTTTATTTTGTCCTACAAAAACTTTTAATCTGATTGACAAATGTCCTGTGAATCTTAGCAAAGAAAATAATATTCTGACAACAAATATGTCTTCAGTACTGCAGATACTTATCTGTCCTGCAAAAAAATACAGTCTGTCTGACAGCTGTCCTGCATCAGTAGAAAAGATTTTTTACAAAGACTGTTTTTATTGATTGCAAGCTCCTTGTGACCAAAATAAGTTTCACAGAAAGTGATATTTACGATCACGCAGATAATTAATGAATTGCAGTTAGGGGCATCAGGATTGGCTGTTCATTCTCTTCTCCAGTTTGATTGAACTTCTCAACAAGAAATAGATTGTGTTATTTCTGCTTTCTCCCTCTTTCTAGGACCTTGAGGATTGACCTGGGATGGCGATCTTTTTGCCATTTTGGATGACATTATCCCACAATGCAATTATGGCATTAAGACGCTTTGTTTTTCATGTTAACTCATCATCCCCATTCAATCCAGGCATTTATATGCTTTCGATTGATACTTGGACTCATTCTGATCGATATTTGGAATACTTACGATCAAGCTGGGCTTTTTCCAGTTTACTTTTCTAAAAGTTCTGACCCAAAGTTATGATTTTTTGTTCTTTCGGGAGATTTGCTTTAAAATTTCGTGAGGGTGAGGAAAACTGTTTTTCCGTGACCCTTATGCAATTTTGGGATGACTTAACATGTCTGTAATAGACGTAAAGAAATTCCTAATTGGAGAGAGATCATTGAAGAATTGAGGCAGTACATAGACATAACTGAAAGATTCTAAATATCTTGACTCCAGAACCTTGCATCCCAGTAGATTTTCTAACCCTTTAAACGACTCCTCAGTAGTGTAACCTGAAACAAGATTTTTTTTTTTTTTTAATCTTGATCACTTCTACAACCTTGCTGTGGAAGTTGGCTAGTATTGTGATGCTGATTTTTTTTTACCAAGTTAATCAATATATATTGGTTAGAGCTTGGATGGGTGACTGTGATGCTTGACCGTAAAAGACCTGGCAAAAGCTACATTTGGTGGCCATGGTAGCATGGGAAGAGTGGGAGAAATGTAACAGATTACATTTATAAGATCAGTACCACAGCCTTACTGTGGAAGCCGACTTTTATGGTAAACTGCTGCTAGAGTGATTGGAGTTCATACAAAGTTAAGCAACATCGTTTGTGGTGTGTTCTTTGATGGGTTACCGCAGTACTTGGCTTTTTAACACTACAGTATCCTTTAGGATATGGTTACCATCTCCATATAGGGATGCAACACATTCGGGAGCCTAGACAATTATATGTAAACCCAAGAATGTGGTTGCCATCTCTGTATAAGAATACAATCACATACTAGATCCTAGGCATAAGTAAAACCTATGAGAAGAGAGGATAGATAGATCCTCATTGACTTTAAAATGTGGATACAGGCTTATATAAAGCTGTATTCACATTTCTTCAGTGTTTTATAACTATACTTGGTTGAATTTTACTGTACAGAACAAAGATATAGTGTTCCGAACAGAAATTAAGAAGGATGTGGTATTTTTTTTTCAAAAAGGGCACTTTTGTGCATGCTATCTCTCTGAAAGGGCATTATAATTCGATTAATACCTTAGGCCTAAAAAATAAATTTTCTGTTTCCAGTTTCATCACCAAATTGCCATAGGGTCGATAGGTCGGCAACTTTTATTTTATCTCTCTCCTTTTTTTTTTCTAAGTCAAATTACGGTCGTGAATTGTATTTTTTTTTAATGGAAACTTAAAATATTTTGACTTCTCTAACCGAACATTTGACCGTTTTTGTATACCGATGATGAAGGGGTGCTGTGTCAGGAAATCAGAAACATAACATTTTTTTAGACCTTAACCCTAGTCCTGCTGAACCCGGATATACACAGGCTTTGCAAACAGTGAGATCCAGATCAGTTGTCTTATGTGGAAGCCAACTGATCTGGATCTGCACTGTTTGTGATTCAGTATGTGAATTTATATCAACAACCTGGATCAAGTAGTCTGATTGGCTGAAAATTGGAAGAAGCCGTGGCATCATCATTCAGCATGACAAGGGTTAATATACATAGCTTCAGATCAGTTGTTTATGCTGGTGCATATGCATTAAATATTTTTATTTCTCATGAAAACATTAGGTGTGGGTGCTCATTAGAAGGGCCTCATCAAGGCACTTCTAATGAGTATCCACAGCATATGTTATTTTGGAGCAATAAGAAAAATAACAATACATTGTGATTGAAAAGTTGTCTTAACTGGAGCTATGATGCATATACACTTTTTAGAATATTTTACTACCATATTACTCAGAAATATTGAGACACCCTTACTCCTTACTATTCTTGCCCTAAAACTTTAAACAACTCTATTGGACTGTGTATTGATATGTATAAAAACTGCTGGATGAGTGGCAAACAGTGTAGACCCTGATCAGATGCCATGTTCTGTGGCATCTGATCTGGGTCTACACTGTTTGCTCAGGCCTACCTGTCCCAAAACTTACAGTTATGGTATCTTTATTATATTCTGCAGGTATGTAATAGATATTAAGTGGATTAAGCAATGGAAAAGTTATGTTGGATATGAGAGCTGGGACTCCATTACTGCTGGAGAAGAAAGTGCAAACCCAGGGCCAATTGATAACAAACCAATTCTAAAAGGTATCTATACTAGTTTTACCCTAAGTCTTTTAGTCACATAGACTTCATACAATTTTTTCCTAAAAATATGAATATGTTCATTTTACCCGAGACTTGATGATAAGTAACAGAAAGTGTATACATTGATCATTTTTTCTAATTCCTCTATGAAAACCTATGTTGTGGGTAGTCATTAGAAATGCCTCATCTAATGCTACCCACAAGATATGTTTTCATTGAGAAATAAGAAAATATTTCCCATTTGATCCATTTATTGCACATACACCTATAAGCGCACCCTCATGAAGTTCTCTGCTGATCTTTCTTTAAAGTGTAGCCATATTAGAAGGATATTTTATTAGAAGTTTTTCTAGTGATTTTTGGATGGATTTTTCGAAAATCCATCCTTTATAATAGCGATGTCTGGGCAAGCGGGCATTTGGCGGGCAGGCGTTGTATGTCGTTCTAGGTTCACCTCTTGGTTAACCTTTTTCAAGACCCTGTCCATAATGCTGCTAGCATTTTTCTTGTTAAAAAGAAAACTTTAGTACACAGTGCAGCAATCAGGGCAAATACGGTATTTGGAAACCTCTTATCTAGAGCTATGTATTGAAAAAATATGTGGTTATCTCAAGCTGTAACTAAGTGACTAACTAAACTTACAGTAGGAGAGACTTTTCTGGGTTTTTGTTTGTCATTTTGCTGTTTTCAGATCATGATAATGATAGGTTTTGTAATTTCTTGTTACAGAAGGTAGCAATACAGTTCTACGAGAGCCCTTGATTGATGACTTGGACTATTTTCTGCTCCCAGAGGAGGGCTGGAACAAGTTGGTCTCCTGGTATGGCATAACAGCAGAGCAGGTAATACTGAAAACAGCCAGGCTATGTAATTTTGCTAAATTTCTCTGAAAATGAGGAGGCCCAACAGCCAAAACAGTAGTGCAGGACTTCATGGAGTAAATGATAACCCTGAGGCACCCAAGAGATAATTCTTAGCATGCTGGCTAAAATATCAGCAGGCAACTTTTTTTCCAGGAAATAGGCTTTGGCATTTCATGCAGTTTGCATGAAATGTCAAAGTCTGTTTTGTGGGAAAAGGGGAAAAAATGTCATATCGTGCCCAAGAGGAGCAAATGTTTCTTATTAGAGTAGACCTCTCATCAGAATATGCAGGACAGCAAATAAGAAGTCACAAAAGTTGTCTCCCTTGTAATACACACAAAATACCTACCAAGAGTATCTGGTCCCCAGTTATTGTTAACAGAGTTCTCGGAAACGCCGAATCCGGCGTATTTTTACGCCTATTTTTGCTTTTGTACGCGTAAAATTTCCTTCGAAGGATTCTCATTTACGCTCATTTACGCAACCGGACGTCCAAATTGAACTTCAAAGACGTACCGCGGACTTCCGAAATTTCTTTTGTCCGGCGAAATCGATACCCGAGATGTCCAAAAATTGTCAAAAAGCCCGCCCACTTTTAACGAGTTGTATGATGTTTGCCCCGCCTACTTATTGGAAATTCGCTACCTGTGTTGACGAGCTTTAAGGACGTCCTACTTTCCGCTTGCGGTAGTTTTATTGACATCGGTGTCAAGCGTCTCGGCACCCTTTTGATGGCTGCGTGATCACTGTGTGTATTTGTCACGCGTGCTGAGTTGATTAATTGATGTTTGTATAATTAAACTTTCTTCTGCGACACCCGAAAATATTCGGTGAAATTATATGAAGTCATTATTATTTTTAAATATTCACGTCTTAAAATCTTAAATTATTATTTTGCTAAGAACGTGTGTCGTCTGAAAACACCTCAACACTTCCGGGAGTTACCGAGTGAAATTAAATAAATAAATAACAATTACGCACAGAACGCAAATTTAAATCTATTCGAATTTAGAAGCCTATGTTTGTCATGACAACAAAAGCAATTTTTCAAATGAGAAGAAAACATATTTTTCGTCAAAATTTTCGGAAAACCCGTTTCTAAATTCGTAGCCTTATTCCGGCTGCGCTGTTTACCAGCGCGGAAAAGACGCAAAGTAAGTCTAAATATAGGCGAATTGCGATGGTTTTGCTTGCTTTTCTCCGCGAACGAACGTATTGCTGTTGGTAACTCATCGAGAGCTGCCTTTTATTTGTTTGTTGTTGCACGAGTCGACGCCGTTTTCCCGCAATTTTTGTAAAGTAAGCAACTCGCTCGCTCGTGTTGATCAGCTTCAATCCGAGCAAATATTTCATTAAATACATTTCTGCAATTTTTAATAATTTCAGCATAGTTTGTTTTTAAGTGTTTGGGTGTTTTCTCTCATGTATTTTCTTTTATATTTTTTCTTTCTCTGGGCTTTGAAACGAACGCGAAGTTGTACCAATGTTGATGCTTATTCTAAGGTCCGACATACAAGTACAGGCTTTCCAAAAAGATGCGATCGAATTTTAATTAGGCTAGCGATAAGGATATGTTTAAAACACATCTAACAGAAGTGTATATCATGATGAATCTGTGTGACACTGAATTAAGAACCTCTGTTCTGCTAAAGAAAGGGCAGACTGCCGCAGCAGGGAAAAAAGTGGGACTTCCTAGATTTTCCTGTGGGACTTCCAAATTTGAGGGATAGGAAGTCTGGGACTTCCTGAGTCTGGAAGTTAATGGAAGTCCTGTCACTATTTCCTAAGCCCCAAAAGCTTTTGGATCCTTACCAGACACTCAGTGGTCAAGGTTAACTATGCTTAAAAATGAAGTTGTCCAGACAATGTCCTTAAATATTAAGTTTTCATATTTAGCCGAAAACTCAAGTTTTCTTGGTCAAACTCCTATTTTTCAATTTTAACTCCAACTTTTCTCAGAGATGGATTCTTAAACTCCTGCTTTCAAAATCCTAGTGAGAACTCTGGTTAAGCAGTTGCTTCTGTTAAGGCATAGCTTTAGATAAGACAGGATATCGACAGTATATTTTTTTCTTATTTTTCCATTAAAACATAAGTTGTGGAGAAAAATGTGAATACTTTCTGGCTGGAAAAAACGTGGCTTATCTGGAGCTTTGGAAGAGGTCATGTTTTTAGATCCTTTAAAAGTTAAATGTGTAACTTTACTGGTTTAAGTGAGCACTAAGGAGTCCCCTTGTTGCTTACATGTCGATGCATGCTTTACCCTGGAATGTTACATAAAAAAGCAAATAGCTGAAATATATTTGATGTACAATGTTAAAAAAGCCCTTAATACCCTAGATGTAGGTAACTCAGATCAGTCTGATTTGGTGCAGACTCAGTGCCCTAGATAAGGTTTTAAGCAGTTGGGTATTTTGGGCTATTTTTACCCATCCATTTCTCATTGAATTGGGTATCAGGATTTGTCCTTTGGGTACCCTGTTATGTTAATGGGTGCAAGAATTACTGATAATTGGGTATTTACCCCATAGATTTAATTCCAATTGCTTTTTTTTTTTTCAAGGTATTTAATTGAGTAAATACCCCAAAATAAAAGCAGCTTATCTAAGGTACTGCAGACTGATCAAAGCATTCCTTACATTGCTGAGGTTTATCTAAGGCCTAAAATAAAAAAAAATGACTGTGTGTGTTTCAGATTACCCCTGTGCCTGATTTTTCACTACCAACCCTAACATTTTCAGGATTTTTTTAAGGATTTCCTTGTTCAGCCATATTGTTTTCCTATTACAGTCAAACCTGTGTTTTAAAAGCAAGCAGTTAAAGGAAAGCTCAAAAATGGTTGCTTAAGACAGGTTCTTGTTTAATACACTCACTTTCCATTTACAGGACCTGAAAAACTGGCCTTCAAATACAGGTGGCAGTTAAGACAGGTTTGACTTTAATCCCATACAAAAAAAACTTTTAACAAAATGAAAACATTTTCCAACCTACTGTCTCTGTTAAAATTCCATGTAACCTGAAGCACACAATTTAATTGCCTAATGAGTACCTTCAAAGTGTTTTTTTTTTGTTGTTGTTGCTGTTGTTTTTTTTTTTCAAAGAAATTAGAAATATAATAGTACTTTTTGGTCAAAAATTACAAAAAAAAAAAAAAAAAAAAAAATCTGACAGTGAGGACACAAGAATACAACCAAAAAATACTACAATGTTCTAAATTTTAACCCTTAAAAAGCCAAGAAAACCTGCATCTGAAAATGTCATCTGTTTATGTTGTCTGCTGAATATTCTTGCAAACTTTTCAAACCTATTTTAGCATACAGGCAAACAGTGTGGACCAAGATCAGACTGCTCCTAAAGGAGCAGTCTGATCTGGGTCCACACTGTTTGCAGAAATGACTTTTAAAATCACAAGCAGATGACAAAGCAGACGACAATTGTTGTGATTGGCAGTTTAAGGTTAATGAGTCTTCTGTACAGTGCCACCTTATATTAAATAGGAGGGCATCAGGAGAAAGGTGATTGAAGAAGGGATCTACTCAAAAAGTTTGAAAGTTGAAGTCTATCCATGGCACCTGAAAGTCTGCGAGAACTCGAAGCTGGATGAACAGATTCTGAAAGAATTCAGTAGAGCTGATACTATAGGTAATAACAGAGGAGTATTTGGTCATAATTCTCAAATAATTTCAGCATAAAAAAACATTTGTTCTACAATATATGTTTTTATTGTCGCAACTGCTTTAGCAAACAGGAGCAACATAGGGATTACTTACCGGCGTTGGCGTTGTAGGCATCAACAAGATTAAGTCTATGCATTTAACGCAAACAGCAAAGCTTCTCTAGGCAAATGAATCTTCATACATACATCAGCCATCTATCCTTACTGACTTTGATCTACTTTTCTTGCTTGGCTGAACAATGGTTAGTCTGTGCAGTTTGCTGCGTTTCTTGAACACCATCTGTCGCGTCATAGCCATTTGGTCAATTTCTTGCGAAGAACGAGAAAATTATCTCAAAGTGGTCCTCAGGTGATCCTTAATGATTTGTCTTTTTGTGCCACAACTCTTTGGACCGGTCTGTTCCAGCAGCAGGGTGTCTGGTTGGTTTTTATACTTTTTTTACATCGTCCATCCATTCGTCTGTTACATTTTGGTCCTTGTTGGGTGGGGTGGGGGAAGGCATGTGTATCTAATAACCACCACTTATTGGCAATTTCTTGTTTCTATTGCGATGTTTTATAGAAATTTCTGTTTTTAATGCAAACAGTGTAGACCCTAATCAAATGCCACATTCTATGATATCTCCAGATAAGTGGATATTTTTTTTATTTCTCCATGAAAACACCTTGTTGGTATTTATTAGAAATGCCTCAGTGAAGTGCCTCTAATGAGTACCCACAATGAATGTTTTCTTGGAGAAATCTGAACACCATCTTGTCTAGATTGGTAAGATACTGTGTTACATATATGTTCAAAATTAAAGCTTTGAAAGTTTTTCTCACAGTTTCCCTCAGGGTTTGAAAACGAATGTCACAGGGACTGCCTGATGTAGAGTTAAGGGGTCCTTCAGTTAATTGTTTGAAAGACACTAACTATTGCCCATTATGGCCCCAAATACTTGTAATTCTTGTCCTTTAGGTGACAGATTGGTGTTGGTGTACACAAATGTTAAAGTTTTCATTGAAGTTTTTATGACCTCATTATTTTCTAACCTTATCACTGATTTGATTTATTATACCCCCGACATACGAAGTATGTGGGGGTATATAGTTTTCGCTTTTTCGTACGTACGTTTGTTCGTCTTTCCGTCACAGGGTCAAAGTTTTTGCGTTAAAGTTTATAAAACCTCATATTTTGAAGACCCTTTGATGGATTTCATTCATATTTGGCATGATGGTAGATATAGGTCTAAAGTTTTTATCAGCACCATCTCCACCCCGGGGGTGACCTTGGGGTCAAGGTCACAGACTTAGAATTTTCATTAAAAAAGTCAGGGTCAAAGTTTTTGCGTTAAAGTTTATAAGACCTCATATTTTGAAGACCCTTTGATGGATTTCATTTATATTTGGCATGTTGATAGATATAGGTCTAAAGTTTTTATCAGCACCATCCCCACCCCGGGGGTGACCTTGGGGTCAAGGTCACGGACTTCGAATTTTCATAAAAAAGTCAGGGTCAAAGTTTTTGCGTTAAAGTTTATAAGACCTCATATTTTGAAGACCCTTTGATAGATTTCATTCATATTTGGCATGATGGTAGATATAGGTCTAAAGTTTTATCAGAACCATCCCCACCCCGGGGGTGACCTTGGGGTCAAGGTCACAGAATTTTCATAAAAAAAGACAAAGTTTTTTTTTTTAAGTTTATATAGCTATATCATCAAGACCCTTTAGGAATTTCATTTATATTTGACATGTTGCTAGATATCGGCCTAGAGTCTTACTCCGCATGATCCCAACTCAGAGTGTGACCGAGGTCAAGCACGAACTTAGAATTTTCATATAAAAGTAAAAAAAATTGCATTTTAAGATTATATAGCCATATCATCAAGACCTTTTGTTAAATTTCAGTATTCCCTAATTGAAAGGCCAGCGGATATAGCTATCAGCAAGGAATCTGTTGGTCTGTTCATCCATCCGTTGAAGCATTATTTGTTCATACTTTATTTTTGTTTTAGGGTCAAAGTTTTTACGTTAAAGTTTATAAGACCTCATATTTTGAAGACCCTTTGATGGATTTCATTCATATTTGGCATGATGGTATATATAGCTCTAAAGTTTTTATTGGCACCATCCCCACCCCGGGGGGTGACTTTTGGGTCAAGGACTTGCAATTTTCATAAAAATGTCAAAATTTTCATGTTTAAGTTTATATAGCTGTATCGTCAAGACCCTTAGGGAATTTCATTTATATTTGACATGTTGCTATATATCGGCCTAGAGTCTTACTCCGCATGATCCCCTCCTCGGGTGTGACCGAGGTCAAGGTCACGAACTTAGAAGTTTCATTTAAAAGTAAAAGTTTTTGCTTTTAAGTTTATATAGCCATATCATCAAGACCTTTTGTTAAATTTTATTATACCCTAATTGAAAGGTTGAGCGGATATAGCTATCAGCAAAGAATCTGTTTGTCTGTCCATCCATCCGTTGAAGCATTATTTGTTCATACTTTATTTTTGTCTTAGGGTCAAAGTTTTTACGTTAAAGTTTATAAGACCTTATATTATGAAGAGCCTTTAATGGATTTAATTCATGTTTGGCCTGATGGTAGATATAGGGCTTAAGTTTTTATCAGCACCAACCCTATCCCGGGGAATAACATTGGGGTCAAGGTCACGGACAGAATTTTCATAAATAAGTCAAAATTTTTGTGTTTATGTTTATATAGCTATACCATCAAGACCCTTTGAGGAATTTCATTTATATTTTACATGTTGGTAGATACAGGTCTAGAGTTTTACTCAGCATCATCCTTATCCTGGGGTATGGCCTTGAGGTCAAGGTCACAGATTTAGAAATTTCAAATAAAAGTAAAAAAAAAAAATTACATCTAAGTTTATATAGCTATATTATGAAGACCCTTTTGTTGGTTTCATTAATATTAAGCATGATGGTATATATAGGTCTGAAGTTTTTCTAGGCACCATCCTCAAGCTGGGGCATGGCTTTTAAGTCAAGGTCACAGACGTTTCATACAAATGTCATTTTTGCTTATATTATTAAGACTGATTTCACTGGTATATGGTGATAGTTAAAAGGCTAAAGTTTTATTTAGCTCAATCCCTGCACCTGTGCCTGACCTTTGAGGTCAAGGGCTTCATATTACTGTGTGATTGAATTTTTTCAATGTTATAACATAGAGCATACAACTGCCATCTCCAGAGTCAAAGCTACATACTTTGTGCTCTTTAAAAAGTGGCGGTAGCACTAGTCGGGGGTATATGTGCCCCACTGGGTACTTTGTCTAGTCTTTGATATGATGTTACATATTGGTCCAAAATTTTTCCCAGATCCATCCCCACCCTGTTTTGGTCTACAGGGCTGAAAGGGTTAAATGTTAAAGGCTAAATGAATAGGCTACCATATTTACAGAGCTCTAGATAAAAGAGAATAAAGGGTATTTCAGCATTGAATTTTTGAAAGTCAGCATTGAACTTGAAGCTGAGGGGGTAAAAATACTCAAAGAAATTTTAGATTTCATTATTGAAATCAAATTAAGGGGGCAAAGTTTTTAAGTGAACTTACGTCTTTTAATATGAAGCAATTTCGCTCACAATGCTTCTGTTGTGAGCAGGAGCAGTATACTAGATCAGAAAGGGCTTAACTCTTAAGCTTCAAAGACAAATTCATTACTAGGTGTTTTTTGTTGTTTTTTTTTCTTCTCTTTTTTTTTCAGATAAAATAAAGCTTGGCATTTCATGTGAATTGTCTGCTTTGACATTTTCCATGGAATTCCAAGCTTTATTTTCTCTGAAAAAGTTAGAATTTTCTACACTTAAGCTTGGCATTTTAAAGGGCAAATATAAAGGTTTTAATTCTACTAAATATTTAAGGGCACTTCAGTAAGGAGGTGACTGCCGAAAACCGCATCAAATTATCTTAAACGGTTTCTGAAATATTGCGATTTGAAATTTGATATTTAACATCCAAGAGGATTGAATTCAATCTGCCTCATTAATATTCATGAGCCTTTTTATGACATCATAAGGGAACAGTAAAATTTTAAACTTTTTTAAATTGCCAATATTTTTTGCTCTTTAATCTGCATCAATTCAGTTTTCATATTGTTTAATTTATTCAGCTCCTTTAAAATAATATACATAGGAATTTAGCTCTTATTTTCCGTTTAAAGTGTTACATTTCAAATTTAAAAATTTCATTTAAATAATTTAAAATCCAGTTACAATGCTTAATAATTAGCCAAAATTGACTTTTTTGGCATTCATTTATATGATATACACCCAAAATTCACTATTATTAAAAAAAACTTACGAAAAATTTAATATTAGTCAAGTTTTAAACATTTTAAAATTTAGCTTTAAATTTAAATAACAGATTAAATTTTGAGTTAAATTCTCTATTAATGGGCTTATTTGTGGACAGAGACCAATTTCAATAATGGTTAAGGAGAAAAACTGTGTAGCATATAAGGAAATGCAGAATACTCCTGTTTAAAATTTCAATTTAAAATTTAAGTTCCACTATGACATCACAGAATATTGCATTGTGGGCCTTAATCAATACACAATCCAAGGGAGGTTACTCTAACAGGAAAAAAGGTAGGTATCGTAAATTAATCACCATAACTTTTGATTGGATTGGAATTTTTTGATGGGGTTTTCAACAAAATAATTCTCTTAAAGCATTCTATCAACACCCTGAAAACCAGGAATATTTTAAAAACCTTTATATTTGCCCTTTAAGTTAAGCATTGCAAATGTGCATTTAAGCATTAAGGTTTAAAGCAGGGGGTAAAATACTCTTTGTACTGAAACCTTATCTAGAGCCCTGATATTTACCTATGTCATGCACGTTTGTACTAAAATTAGAAGTCCATAGTTACTACCTGTTGATGTGTCTAAAAACTGCTGGGCGAATGGCAAATAGTGTATACCCTGATCAGATGTCACATTCTGTGGTGTCTGATCTGGGTCTACCCGGTTTGCTTATGCCTTTCTGTCTCAAAAGTTAGGATTTGAAAGAAAAAAAATGATCCAAATGACTCATCTGGTAGAGTGTTCGCCTCCTTGGATTGGGGAGTTGTTGGTTCAAAACCCCAGCTGCCGGGTCATACTTGTAACTTCATGAATCCAGATGTTCTTCAATTGGCACTCAACATTAGAAAGAAAAGTTAGGAATGGTCACACTGCTACCAGTATAGTGAGACTGGTGGTAGTATCATGCCGGTATATCTGTGTTGTGATACTGCAGTAAGGCAGCACTATAAAAGTGAATCAGTTCCCATCGCCACATCCAGATGTCATCATAACACGACTGAAAAATTGTTGATAGTTACATTAAAATCTCAACTCAAGATAAAAATACACTACAACCTCTTTATAACACGGTTCATTATAACACAGTTATGGATATAACACAATTCAAAGATGGATCCCAAAAATGTATAGATTATATTGAAAAATGACCATAAATGGTCATTTTTCAATATAATCTATACATTTTTGTTTGGATATAACACAGTTGTTTAACTAACACGGTTTCTGCTCTGGACCCCAACAATAGAAGAGGTTGTGATGTACCACACAGCAGCATTTTATTTATTTTAGAGCAACTAGAGAAGGCTATGCGACAAGAGTTCAACATTGCTGATGATAAGGAAGTTCGTCTTTGGACCAGATATACGACAAACATGTACGAACACCTGAACAAGAAAGAAAACACCCTCCAGGATGCTGGCCTGTACTCTGGCCAAATTGTGGTAGTAGAACTGAAAAATGAGGACGGTACCTGGCCAAGACAGATTTCAAAAGCGTATGTATTATTTGCGCTTATAACATAGCTCCAGATAAGGTGTTATTTTTGCATAGCTCTTGATAAGATGCTTTTTTCAGTCCAAAAGTATTGATATTTTTCTTATTTCTCCACAAAAACACATGTTGTGGATACACATTCCAAGAACTCTGCGAGGCGCTTCTAGTAAGTTCCCACAGCATATATTTTCATGAAGAAATAAGAAAAAAAAATTTACCTGATACCAACTCTTATGTAGTCCTATGATTTTTTTTGTTGTTGTTTTGTTTTTTAACCAAAAATTGTTGGTATTTTACTTATTTCTGTAGCTGTATGAAAGTACACAGAGCTACATGTAGCCTAGACTCATGGGTTTTGACGCACTTAAGCATTATTTGACATGTCATTAAATTCACAGACAACTCCCAGTACATTTGTTATGTGTAAGACAATCACGGACGTCTAGAACATTATTTAATATCATTAAAATAAGTTTGCATCAACTGCCTTCATAAAAATTCCAAGTGAAATAGGACCACCATGATGATTGTCATTTTGGTTTACACTCATATGAAATGACGCATCTAATAGGCTGCTATTTTTCTTGCAAGATAGTAATTTAAGTTTTACAATAATACCAGGACCATGTTCAGGCAGCATCATTTGTCTGTTAGAACAAAATAAAATGAGAAGAATCACTGTTGAATGACACTTGTATATATTTTAAAAATCTGACCTCATTTTGCAAATCCCCACCATTTTTATGTCTCAGTTTTAAGGGGTAGGGCAGCTAAAGTGCTTGTTTCTCCTGCTTGCTGTACAAATTCGCCACATGTCTTAATAAAATATGTTCTAAATAGATTATTTATTGTCAACAAAAATATTTATCTTCAAGTTATTCATGCTTGGCATCAAACAAATACACAGAAAATTACTTTTCTCTTCTTCCAGTTGCAAAATATTTTCATATAAGACCTTACATTTTTTTGAAAAGTAATATTGTGTATGCAATAGCATTTCAACCATATATCATACTTGTGAATAAATTCATCAGGTGACACTGTAACAGACAAGCATGTTTGATTCAGATGTAGCTGAAACATATTAAAAATTTTGAGCTTCAATTCAAAGGAAAATGTGCTTTAAGCATTTCTTCCAAAATGTTGACCATTTAAGGTTACATAGTTGTAATTTTCCAAGAAGATCCTAGAATTTCTACTTAAACACCTGGATGTGACCCTCTTATGTTGCTCTACCCCAGTAATGATGAGGCATTACAAAAGAGTTTCTGTAAGTCTAAGAATAGGAAGAAACATGTAAGCGCGTCAAATTAGATGTGCGTCAAAATACATGACAGGACGATATAGCAGTCACTTTGGTTAAAATATTTTAATTTTAGACTCCTATCTTTTTATTCTTTAGCACTGTCTGGGCTAATTCAGCAGATAAATTTAAGTTATATTTCTTATTTTTTCCAGAAAACAGGATTTGAGCTTTCATGCTAATTGTCTTCATTTGAGACAGTTCTTGCATGAAATGTCAAAGCTTGTTTTCTGCAAACTGTCTCTAGTGGAGACAATTTGCATGAGATGTAAAAACCTGTTTTCTGGGGAAAAAAAAGAAAAGAAATATTTTAAAATGTTATCCACTGAAATTATTAACCTGGACCCAGTTGTTCAAAGCGTCGTTAGCTTAACGAGCTCGTTAAGGGTTATTTGGTTAACTATTTTAGCGGATTCAATATACAATATTCTGATATTTTTTGCTGAAAAAATGTGAGTAGCTTTTGCACTGCAAAAGCTACTCACATTTTTTCAGCAAAAAATTTCAGCATATTTGCATATGACTTTATTTTAATTTTAACGAATCGTTAACTAACGATATCGTTAGCTTTGAACAACAGGGCCCAGCCTGCTAAGCTTTAACCACTTCAATCAAATAATCCTGATACTTGAATGTGATATATATTGGTCAAAAGTCTTACACAGCAGCAATCGTTATATGTATGGTCTGAAGTCTTACACTGTAGCAACCCTGCCCCGCCCAGTGACATTTAGATCAAAAGTATAGAGTTTTTGGTAAAGTTTTCTACAGAGTTTTATCTCCTGAATGCAAGAATGCATTAAGTTGATGTGCAGAGCTTTAACGGAAGTATTTTGTGAAGGTGACATGTTTCTGTGGAAAAATAAGAAACTTATCAATACAATTTTGATTGATAAAAAACAAGAATGTAATGTAGAGCTATTGAACAACAGTTTGGTGAAGAAAATGTCATCTCATTCATCATAGTTCCAGATTAGGCACTTTTTTTTTTCAGCCAAAAAGTCCTGATGTTTTTCTTACTTCTCCACAAAAAATGTATGTTACGGTACAAATATTATGTATATACTCCCTCTTATGTGGATATAGGTCTAGATAAGAGTGGGTATCAGGTAAATATATTTTTCTTATTTCTCAACGAAAACATATGTTGTGGGTACTCATTAGAAGCACCTCGCCGAGGCGCTTCTAATGAGTACCCACAACATGTTTTCATCAAGAAATAAGAAAAATATAGATACTTTTTAGTTTAAAAAAGAACCTTATCAAGAGCTATGGTGGAGCTATGTTTCATTGAATTGTTTCAGGTCAACCAGCTCAGCAGCTGTTGGGACATCATTTTCTACCAGGTAAAAAATCTTTTAACCCTTAAAGTGCTAATAATATTTGGCTCATTTCTGCATGGCGCTTCATTGCATAGGACCTTCCATTATTATCCTTCCATCGTCTCGATATGACTTAAATAATGTTGAAAGGGACATAAAACACCAACTCATCATCATCATTAAAAGTGTTAATTGCAACTGCGGCAGACATTTTTACTCTTTTTTTTTTTTTTTTTTTTTTTTTTGTATTTTTTTCAGGAAAATAAAGCTTGGCATTTCAAGAAGATTGTGGGCTAGGCAGACAATCCACTTGAAATGCCAAGCCTTATTTTCTCTGAATTTTCAGAGAAAATAAGGCTTGGCATTTCAAGTGGATTGTCTGCTAGGCTTGAATCCACTTGAGCTGTCAAGCCAAGCCATATTGTCTCTGAAAATTTCAAAAAATAGTCAGCCTAGCAGACGATTTACATAAAATGCAAAATCTTACTTGAAAAAGAATTATAGAAAATTAGAATGTCATCTGCTATAAGTTTCCTTAGCACTTTTAGAGTTAATAATATTTAGCAGTGTCAGTAATGTACATGTAGATGGTTTAGTACTTTCTTCCTATTGTAAGGCCCATGGGTTTGACTCGTGTTCATTGTGGAGTTTAAGTGGTATGGTATTCCCTTGCATAGTTTTAAAGGACTTGTTATAAAGGAGGAGCATTTGCTGATAACTGTTAGTTCTCCAGTTCTCTGTGAAAACATGTAGGTACTCATTAGAAGCACTTTTTATTTATGAGTTCCCACATTATGTTTTTATGGAGAGGTAAAAGAAATTGTCCCAGAATTACCATTAAATATTCTCCTTAACAAGTCCCATGAGGTGATCAGCTTATCCCCAAGTGAATGAAACATTTAATATGAAAAAATCAACTTGACAAGCAGGGCTAGTAATATTTTTTTTTTTTTCTATACTGTGCTGTGAAAAAATGAGTAGTAAAGTCATCTTCCTACAAACATCATACTGGTTTCAAATAAGGACTGCTTATTGACACTTCTTGTTGATTCTATTTTTAGCTCACCTGAGCATAAGCTCAGGGTGAGCTATTGTCATCACCCTATGTCCGCCGTCCGTCCGTCGTCAACAATTAGTTTGTTAACACTCTAGAGGTCACAGTTTTGACCCAATCTTGATGAAACTTGGTCAGAATGTTTGCCTCTATGAAATCTAGGTCAAGCTCGATACTGGGTTACTTGGGGTCAAAAACTAGGTCACCAGGTCAAATCAAAGGAAAAACTTAACACTCTAGAGGTCATAGTTTTGACCAAATCTTGATGAAACTTGCTCAAAATGTTTGCCTCTATTAAGTCTAGGTCAAGTTCGAAACTGGGTCACTTGGGGTCAAAAACTAGGTCACCGGGTCAGATCAGCAGAAAACCTTGTTAACACTCTAGCGATCACATTTTTGAAGCAGTCATCATGAATCTTGCTCAGTATGTTTATCTTGATGATTTCAAGGTCAAGTTTGAAACTGGGTCAGTTGGGGTCAAAAACTAGGAAGGCAAAATCAGCAGAAAACCTTGTTAACACTCTAGCGGTCACATTTTTGAAGCAATCATCATGAATCTTGCTCAAAATGTTTGTCTTGATGATTTCTAGGTCAAGTTCGAAACTGGGTCACTTGGAGTCAAAAACTAGTTAACCGGGCCATATCAGCAGAAAACTTTGTTAACACACTAGCAGTCACATTTTTCAAGCAATCATCATGAATCTTGCTCAAAATGTTTGTCTTGATGAGTTCTAGGATATATTTGAAACTGGGTCATGTGGGGTCAAAAACTAGGTCACCGGGCCAAATCAGCAGAAAACCTTGTTAACACTCTAGCAGTCACATTTTTCAAGTAATCATCATGAATCTTGCTCAAAATGTTTGTCTTGATGATTTCTAGAAAAAAGTTTGAAACTGGGTCAGTTGGGGTCAAAAACTAGGTCACCTGTACAAATCAGCAGAAAACCTTGTTAACACTCTAGCAGTCACATTTTTGAAGCAATCGTCATGAATCTTGCTCAAAATGTTTGTCTTGATGATTTCTAGGTCAAGTTTGAAACTGGGTCACATGGGGTCAAAAACTAGGTGACCTGGCCAAATCAGCAGAAAACTGTTAACACTCCAGAGGTCACATTTTTGAAATAATCTTCATAAATATTGCTCAAAATGTTTGTCTTGATGATTTCTAGGTCTAGATTAAAACTGGGTCACTTGATATCAAAAACTAGTTCACCTGGCCAAATCAAAGGAAAACCTTGTTGATGCTCTAGAGGCCACATTTTTGAAGTGATCATCAGGAATCTTGCTCAAAATGTTTGTCTTGATGATTTCAAGGTGATGTATAGTTTTCTGTCCAGTGACTCTCTTAAGTTTTTTCATTTAGGTCAGTTTCTCAGTATTTATTGGTCCTACAGAGTGATATTTGGTACTTGTGAAGTGTTTGTGTTTAGGTCAGTTTCTCAGTAACTATTGCTCCTACAGCCAGTGATACTTAGTACATGCATACATCTTAGCATGGCCTCTTGAGTGCAGTCATCCATATTTGACCTTGACCTTTATTTCACAGTCCAGTAGACATGCTACATTGTCTTACTTGTTAATATAATCATTTTGAACTTTTATCAGAATGTTTGCCTTGATCAGTTCTAGATCAGGCTCTCAAAGTGCTATGTTGCTCAGGTGAGCGTTACAGGGCCATCATGGCCCTCTTGTTATTTTATGTATTATATCACCCTTGGTATGCTGATGACAGAATAAACAAATAACGAATGAGTGATATTTTCCTGACGTTTTTTCTGTAGAATAGAATTTGAAATTTCAAGCAAATCAAATGGAAAAATTATTTAAAGTGTCATATATCTCAGTATTAAAATTCATGATCTAACAGTTTTAAGTTGTGTATGTTGTTTTCTAGGTCAGGTGCTAGCTATGGTGTTGGCGGATACAGTGGCTACACCTATAATGGGTATGATGGTGGGCAAGGCAGTACAACACCCGGGCTGTGTGGCCTGTCTAACATTGGAAACACCTGCTTTATGAACTCTGCCTTGCAGGTAAGTAAGTGGAGATTGAAAATTATTTTTTAACCTATGGCATATGAGGTGAAATAAAACGCTGTTTGTTTCTTGGTGTGGCAGTGTTTTAACAATTACCACTGGGCAAAATTAAGCAAATGACAAATTTGATGACAGTTTTCTGATTTTCCCTAGAAAATGGGATTTGACATTTCATGCATATTGTCTCCTAAAAAGATTTGCCATTTCATGCAAATTATCTCAATAGGAGACAGTTTGCATGAAATGTCATCCTATTTTCTGGAGAAAATAAGAAGTTACGATTCTAAATGTTGGCTGAAAATTTTACCCAGCATGCTGGGCGTTAACCCTTAAAGCGCCAAGAAAACCTGCATCTGAAAATGTCGTCTGTTTTTGTCGTCTGCTGAATATTCTTGCAAACTTTTCAAACCTATTTTTTGCATATAGGCAAACAGTGTGGACCCTGATCAGACTGCTCCTAAAGGAGCAGTCTGATTTGGGTCCACACTGTTTGCAAAAATGACTTTTAAAATTACAAGCAGATGACAAAGCAGACGACAATTGTTGTGATTGGCAGTTTAAGGGTTAAATGAAATATTGATACACATGAGCAGTGCCTCAGCTATTAAAGAGGTAGTCTATTGAACAGGAAAAAAAAAAAAAATCTTTTTCTGTCACTTTATATCATAGCGCTAAAAAGAGGAGTAGCCAAATAAATATTTTTCTTGTTTTTTTTTATTTTTTTCATCAAAACATCTTGTTAAAAACTAAACCAAATTAATATACGGTTTTGTCCCTAATGTATTGACACATTGTTAAACCTGAACTCGCCATCATAATCCATGAAAACGGGCCTCACTTGGGTGTAGAAAATAAGAAAAGCATTCATAGGAGTACCTTCCCTCCCACTCACCCCTCACCACATCCTTATTTAGAGCTATGGATCGGTATATGTATTTTCTGATGTGGATCTTCACTGTTCACCTGAAGAACCCCTTCTCATACCATGGGTTATTGAGCAAAATTATTTGAGCCAGCGTATAACATAACCTACAATAAGACCTCTATGACCAGCAAAGCCTCATATCAGCCTGTACATTCATTATGGCCAGGGTTCTCATTTATCCTTCTTTGGCTAGACCGGAGGCTGTAGAAGGCACATGTGTTCAGCGAAGATCTGATGAAACTGCACGGATGCGCAGCCTGATCTGAGTCTATGCTGGTTGCACATGTCTTATTGTAGGTTTTGTCGTGTGCTGACTCACTTGTTATATAAATGAAAGAACCAAACTGATTTTAACTGCATATCTCAGGCATAAAAACAAAACAAAGAAACATCAAATTAAAAAAGCAGTACTTTTAAGACTCAAGAACAAAGAAGGGGACCCCTGTAAAAGCTGCATGCATTTTTACACCACATTTAAAACCAATGTCACTCAGTACTTGCTCTCTTTAAAATGAGGCCACTTTCCGTTGAATACATGAAATTAACCCTTATCATGCTGAATAAATTACCACGCCCACTTGTAATTTTTAGCCAATCAAATTGCTTGGTCCAGTTAGTTAATACAAATTCACATACTTAATGTCAAACAGTAAAGATCCAGATCAGTTGGCCTATGAAGAAGCCAACTGATCTGGATCTATACTGTTTGTAAAGACAGGGCATATCTGGGTTCAGCAGGACTAGGGTTGACTTAGAAATGTAGCAAAAGTTGGTCAAGAAGTGTCTTTGAAATTTTTTGATAATATTAACCCTTGTCCTGCTGAACCCGGATAAACCCTACCTTTGCAAACAGTGTAGATCCAGATCAGTTGGCTTCTGAAGAAGCCAACTGATCTGGATCTGCACTGTTTGCCATTATGTGAATTTATAGCAACAATCCGGATCAAGTTAACTGATTGACTAAAAAATTGAAGTAGACGTGGCATCTTAATTTATTCAGCAGGACAAGGGTTAACCTTCCAGCAAGCTTTTACCAGATGAAAGATGCTAAATTTCTTAATTTTAATTTCATATAATCAGGTTGGTATGATACCATAAAAAGAAATAGCATAGCTCCAGAATAGAGATCTCTGGGAATTATTATTATTATTTTTTTATTTATTTATTTTTTATTTCTGCATGAAGCACTTCTAACAAGTACCCACAACATATGATTTTGTGCAAAAATAAGAAAAATATCCATACTTTTTGGTTGAAAAAAGCATCCTCTGTTGTTGTGAAATAGTTAATAGCAAAGAAAATGCTGTTGTTTTGATGTATTTCTGGCATTATTCAAGATCTACACTGTTTGTCACTCATTCCGCAGCCATTAGACATTAACAGGGATGAAAATGAACTTTTTCAAATTGCCAAGTATGGTCAGGAGATAAGATATTTCTAGTAAATGCAGTACACTGGAACCGCTTTATCAGATAGTTCATTATAAGATGGTTTAAAGGTGGCCCCAAGTGTTGTTTCCAAACAAAAATATATAGATTATATAGAAATGTTGTATCCAAACAAAAATGTATAGATTATATAGAAAAATTACCATTAATGGTCATTTTTCTATATAATGCATAATTTTTTTTTATTTTTGTTTGGATACAGTACAGTTGTTTAGCAAACCAGTACAGGGCTTGGGTTGGATCCAGCAAAGTGTTAAGAAGAGATTATGGTTTATCTTTTTTGTTCTTGTTTTATTTTCAGTGCATGAGTAATGTACACAAATTAACTACTTATATGCAGTCTGTCAAATGGAAAGACGATTTAAATGAGGATAATCCACTGGGAATGAATGGAGAAATAGCGACATCATATGCAGAGTTGATTCACATCGTGTGGTCTGGCAGGTACAGTTACACGGTGCCTCGAAACTTTAAGGTGAGTTTGGACCAGGCTTACCTACAATAAACAAGAAATGCCAGATTGGGAAAATTAAATGCAGATTAGCTTTTTGTTTGAAATAAGGGCTTGGGGAAACAGCTATATTTGCTATTGGGGTATTGAACTGATATTGGGTCCTAAATTTTAGCTAGGAAAGTCCCATGTTATAAACTTTAAATTTTTACCACTCTTTAGGCAATATCAGCAGATGAAAAACTGACAAAATACGAGAGGAGTTCAATAAGTTCGTAGAACAAGGGGTTCAACTCACAGATTGGAAGATGGTTTCAACATTATTTTTCAATATAATCCCCCTTTACTTCAATGTATTTGGCCCACTTTTCTTTAAAGCAGTCTATGCCTTTGAAATAAAAGTCGTCTATTTGGTCCTCAAACCAAGCCTCTGTAGCAGCGTTGAGCTCATCATCGTTCCGAAATCTCGTTCCACGCAAGTGGGACTTCAAATTTCGAAACAGATAATAATCTTTTGGGGCCAAGTCTGGACTGTATGGCGGGTGATTTAACTGCTCGAACGCACTCACGAATAGCCGCTTGTGCAACTCTGGACTTGTGCACAGGGGCATTGTCATGCAAAAGAAGGATACCAGGAGCTGGCTTTCCCCTTCGTTTTTCTTTAATAGCAACCCTTAATTGTTTAATGACATTGGCATAGTATTCTCCTGCAATTGAAGTACCAGCAGGCTTGTAATCTATCAATATAATCCCTTTGGAGTCCCAAAACACGGTGGCCATTACCTTGCCGGCTGATGGTTGAGTACAAAATTTCTTAGGTGGGGTGAGCCAGGGCGCTTCCATTGCATGGACTCTTTTTTTTTTAGTATCTGGATCCCAGTGGTGAAGCCAAGTTTGATCTCCTGTTACAAGACGAGTGTGAAAGTCTTCTGGATTGGCATTGTACACTTCCAGAAGTTCTTGACTTTACTCCACCCTTTGCTGACGATCTTGCATGTTCAGGTTTCTGGGTACCCACCATGCAGATACTTTTGACATGCCTAAATGTTCATGGATTATAGTGTAAACACTTCCATTAGAAATACCACATTCTGAAGCAAGTTCGGCAACTTTGATTCAGCGATTGTTTAGCACAAGTTTCTCAACACTGTCGATCATCTCCTGGCTAATGAAATCAGCAGGGCGACCTGGCCTTGGGTCATCTTCTAAGGAGTCTCGCCCACGTTTAAATTCTGCTGACCACTTTGCCACTGTGGAATACTTTGGGCTACTATCACCATACACATCAGCCATGCGCCGATGGATTTCTTTGGCCTTTGCACCCTTCTTAGTGAGGAACTTTATGACTGCTCTGAACTCAATATTCTGCCTTTCCATTTTTGCCTATGGGTATAGGTTTTCAAACAAAAAGTAAGAGCAAAAAATGTACTTGTTGACTGAACGGCTGTTATCATTCAACTGACAAAGATTTACACTGCACAAAAATGAAAAAAGAAATCTTGAATTGTATAGAAAAATACCGAGTTCTATGAACTTATTGAACTACCCTTGTATCTTATTTTTCCAAGAAAATAGGCTTTGACATTTCATGCAAATTGTCTCCTGAAATGTCAGTAAATAGATGAACAGGAACATCAAGTCCTCAACACCAAAGGGAAAAATAGACACTTACCATTGTACAGTCACGAAAAACACAGATGATGAGCAGAGTCAGCAGCCCTTTCCCCAAAAGGTGGCAACTCTTTACTTGAACTTAATTCAAGAGATATGAGCCAATGCAGGACAAAACCTACAATAAGACCTATGTGACCAGCAAAGACTAAGATCAGCCTGTACATCCACCAAGTATGGCAAAGGTTATCGTTTATCCCTTTTTAGATAGCCAGGAGGCTGCAGAAGACGTGCGAGCAGCAAAGACTGATCAGACTGCATGGATATGCAGGCTGATCTGAGTCTTTGCTGGTTGCACAAGTTTTATTGTAGGTTTTGTTGTGCGCTGGCTCATATGTGGAACGTACATAATCGTTAAAAGAAAAACATTTATAAGTTTGTCTGCAGACGAATAAAGATCTGTTGTAAACTACTCCAGTTTTCCATAAAAACGTGGATACTCATTAGAAGCGTCTAATGAGTTCCACAATATATGCTATTATGGAGAAATAAGAAAAATTATTCCAGAATTATCCCTAAAAACTCCTTAACAAGTCCGTCTGTAATTATGTAACCGACATGGATATTTCAGTATGCAGTGGGTAGGTTTGCCCCTCAGTTCTCAGGCTACCAGCAGCAGGATTCCCAAGAACTGATGGCATTTCTTCTCGATGGTCTACACGAAGATTTAAACAGAATCAGAAAGAAACCTTACGTGGAACTGAAGGATGCTGGAAACAGACCAGACAAAGTAAGATTATTTTTCTTATGTTTTTAGACTACAATTGGGATAAAATGGAGTCTCTTTTAGTTTATATTGTATTGAAATACTGGCTTGGGCTGTTTGAGACAAAGTAAGATTATTTTTCTTATGTTTTTAGACTACAATTGGGATAAAATGGAGTCTCTTTTAGTTTATATTGTATTGAAATACTGGCTTGGGCTGTTTGAGACAAATAACCTTATCTTTCATATGCTTAGCATACAATTTACATGAATTACATGCCGAATTTTATTTTCTTTAAAATTAATAAAAAAGAAGAAAAAAAAAATAGAATGTTGTCTGCTACAATTTTGCCATTAACCCATTGTAGTCGCGAGACCCGTGTAAGGGTACTTGGCAAACAGTGCAGACCCAGATCAGATGCCACAGAATGCAGCATCTGATCAGGGTCTCCACTGTTTGCAAATAGTTTAGCCATTTTTCTCTAGGAATATGTAAATCTCATAGCCGGGTGTACCAAAATTGAAATTGGAGTCTTCCAATATATAGTGTGGGAGAGTCTATTCAGTATACAATGGGTTAAGGTGCTTCAAGTGTTAATGTGAGTACTCGTATTTTACACTCTCAACACTGAACATATAGAGGCAAAATTACATGTTCAAGACATCAAGTGATTTTATATCTGACTTATAATCCATGAAATTACAGATCCTTACCAGCATAAATTTTATGCCATCCAGTGGTGGATAACTAGACAAGGAAGCAAATTAGTCACTATCTAAAAACGTGATAAACTGCATTTCAGTTTTTGATAGTTTATACCATGTTAACCCAAAATATTGGGACAGCTTTACTCCTTAACCATACTGCCCTAATTGATTTCTGCCTGTTGATGTGTCTAAAAAAAAACTGCTGGATGAGTGGCAAACAAGGTAAACCTTGATCAGATGCCACATTCTGCAGCATCAGATTTGGACCCGAGATTATAAAACGTTTTTCATGCTCAACTCAGCTGAGCATGAAATTTGTCTTGCTAATAAATCTCACATGACTAACATTTGCAAATTCTTCGTTGCTAAACATAGCTGAGCATGAAAGTTTCTCTGCTAATAAATATGAAAATGCCAACTATTGTTGGCATTTTCATATTTATTTGCAGAGAACATTTATGCTCAGCTGATTTGAGCATGAAAAAAGTTTTATAACCTCGAGGCCAGGCTTATCTGTCCCAATACTTAGGATGAGTATGGTACTTTGACTTTTTCATCATCTGTAAAGCAAGTCTGTACATTTCTAAGGTTTAATATTTGAAGCAGCCCAGTTGATTCTGTTATTTTTTTTTTTGTTTCCAGGTGGTAGCTAAAGAAGCCTGGGAAAATTACAAATTGAGAAATGACTCTATTATTGTGGATATATTTCACGGACTATTAAAATCAACAGTTCAATGCCCGGAATGTGATAAAATTTCAGTGACTTTCGATCCGTTTTGTTATCTGTCTCTTCCCTTGCCGGTCAAGAAGGAAAGACAACTGGAAATATTTTGGGTGCCCCTAAACCCTAACAAAAAGCCAGTGCAGGTGAGTAGAGCCACAGTGTGAGAAAACATGCCTTATAACATTGCCGGCCTCGGTGGCTCAGTTGGATACGCATCCGACGAGACCAGGAGGTTGCGGGTTTGACCCCCGCCAAGGTCGGCAACATTCTTTCGTGGAGATTGATCATGAAATATTTTCTACGGTCATTCTCTCCCTTCCGCTGATTCAAGAAGGGCAGTTTTCAGTTTCTGGCGAAAGAATGTGCACAATACTGGTTAACCGTTTAGAGGACTAAGCCTGCCCAGTAAACGTGTGGTTAGGTAAACTGACTGCGCTCGACATTACCCCATTGGGTTGACTGGGCCGTAAAACCTTAACACAAACATAACATTTGCACCCAACAAAGACTCAAATAGCCTGTGCAGCCATGCAGTCTGATCAGAGTCTTTGTTGTCAACATGAAGAAACTGCACACATAGCTATTCAGAATGTGCCCAGTGAACATTCGGATCAGACTGCATGAATGTGCAGGCTGATCAGAATCTTTGAGTTCACATCCCTGATGTTGCCTCTCAATAGATCTGTTTTACTAAATGGGACAAAAAAGTGTCAGAGCATTGTGGACAACATGGGACTAAATATGTATGTACATCCTCTCAGTCTGATCAGGTTCTGCAGTGTCATACAATTATGTAAAATTTATCAACAGAGAGCAATGACCCTTATGATGAACTGTTGGGTGCAGCTTTCATCATAGGGGTATCCTACTGAGACAGCTCTCCTTGGAGTGGCTGTGATTGTTTAATTTAGATTACCTGTGAAATGAGTTGACAGCACTTATTAGTTGACCAGCTAAACTGTTTTCACACCTAGTCATTGGGGCATAAACAAAATAAACTATCGTGATAACCCTAAGTATAGGGACAGACAAGCTCGTGCAAACAGTGTAGAACCAGATTGCCTGATCAGGGTCTATACTGTTTGCCACTCTTCCAACACTGTTCTAGACACATCAACAGGTAGTAAAATAGACTTTTTCAAATTTTAGGACGTATTATAAGGAGTTATGGTGTCCCAATTCTTAGAGTAATACAGTATTCATTGTTCATTTTTCTTTTAATATAACAAACATGCATAGTCTACAAAAATTAGACTGACGAGAAGATTTGTATATATTCTGATCATCTAGAAAGAGGAACATTACAAAAAAAAAAAGGAAAACAAAGGAACATACAAATTTAACCCTTGTCCTGCTGAACCCGGATATACCCTGCCTTTGCAAACAGTGTAGATCCAGATCAGTTGGCTTCTGAAGAAGCCAACTGATCTGGATCTGCACTGTTTGTCATTAAGTATGTGAATTTGTATCAGAATTGAGAATCAAGTAATCTGATTGGCTGAAAATCAGAAGTGGGCATGGCATCTTAATTTATTCAGCAGGACAAGGGTTAAAAGAAAATATAACCTTCAAATAACAAGCAAGATTTTGCTCATACTTTGAAACTCACACTTTAGTCTTTTGTCAGCTTTCAACCTTCATCCAAGTAAAATAAAAATCTAAAAGATTGCCTTTGGAAACAAAGAACACCAGGGTTCATACGTGTCAGGGAAATTTAAATTTTTTCAAGGTCAGGGAATTGTCGGAATTCTGTGATGTCAGGGAATTTTACATTTCAGCCTGATGAAGCTGGGATGTTTCTTTTTTGCTAAATTCATAAAATTTTTGGCTCCAATACTGTCAGGGAAATTTGAATTTGTGTCAGGGAATTGTCGGGGAATTTTGGTCAGTCCTACAAGTATGAACCCTGAACACACAAAAGAAGGAAATTCAAAGATTTGGTTTATTGAGTCTCAGTCTAAACAGCTGTGTAGTTTGCGAGGCTGCATACACCACATAGCATTGGCTATAGTGGTATTAGATGTTCAAAATAATCAGAATGGGCTCAATGATTCCAAAAGAATTAAAAATATAATCTGCACTACGATGAAGTACAGGCAGATGTTTTACGACTGCCACAAGGCACTTAAAACAGCTGCAGTGAAGTAAAATAAAATCTAAAAGATTGCCTTAAAAAAAAACAAAGAACACACGAAAGAGCAAAAATAGGAGACTTGGTTTTATTAAATCTGTTCATATACAGCTATATAGTTTGGGATATTGCATGCGCTCCCCCTAACCTACATTAGCATGGGTGACTTAGGCTTGCAAGTATTTGTCCATTCAGCTGTGTACTTAATTCCACCCTAGTGTCCACCCTAAATGAAGTCTACACACTGTAAAACTTTACAGTTAGTATCATTTCACTGATTGTTTTATCTCACTGAGCTAAATAAACGGGCTCTTCTGGTGCTTATTTTCACATTTTAGTTCCTAGGTGCGACATAACGAAGTTCTTTCTATTTTTATTAACCTTTACCACTCAAGAGGCATAGGTCAGGATAAGAGCGAGTATCAAGTAAATAGTTTTTTTATTACTTGACGAAAACATATGTTGTTGGTACTCATTAGAAGTGCCTCAGCGAGGCGCTCCTTATGAGTACCACAATATATGGGGGTGGACGGGTGGTGCGAAGGTGTTGTGTATCTCACGTGACCGGGGCATCCAACTGATACTGGCTTACAGTTGGGCAAGGCCTGCTATCCTTGTAGCAGGTAAGGGTAGAGGGGGAATGTTATTTTATCTGTTTCTTCACTTTCACTCCTGTTCCTCTTTCTTCCCTGTCCCTCTTTCATCTCTTCTACTATCTCTTCTATCTCTTTTCTCCCTTTCTTTGGGAGACAACACAAAATGACCCACAAGGGTTGACATGTCATTAAACTCCAACACAATCAATCGTCAAGAAATAAGAAAAATATAGATACTTTTTGGTGGAAAAAAGCACCTTATCAAGAGCTATGCTCTTGGCAGATTCAGCAGATGACTAATTGGTAATATGTTTTTTTGTCTTTCCCAGAAAACAGGATCTGACAATCCATGTTATTGTCCCCATGGGAGACAATTTGCATGAAATGTCAAATCCTGTTTTCTGGGAAAAATAAAAATATTTCAAAATGTCGTCTGCTGAAAATTTTACTCAAGAGTGCTAAGCGTTAATACCATTAGTAGTAGTAAAAAAAATACGATAATGATGTATCAAAAAGTTGGCAAATAGTGCAGACAGATCAGAATGCTGCAGTTTGACCTAGATTTATACTGTTGCACAGGCAAGTCTGTCCTAATATCTAGGGTTACTACTTTATATGAAAGTATGACTAGAAGGGGTAATAATAACAATAAATATTTGGACAGCTTTTCTCCTTGCCATACTTTTAAAATTTGAATATGTTCATCTAAGTATCTGTTGATGTGCCATAAATACTGCTGAATAAGTGACAAATGATGTATACCCTGATTAGATGCCATATTCTGCAGCATTAGATCTGAATCTACACTGTTTGCTCAGGCCTGTCTGTCCCGATACTGAGGGTAAATACAGAGACTTGTTTTATGTTTTATTTCAGTTCAAACTAACAGTGCCAAAGACTGGCTGTGTAGGTGACCTCTGTGAGGTTCTATCTCAATATGTACAGCTAAAACCAGAATTTGTAAGTACAGTGCTAATTTACATAGGAAAAACAAATGAAACGGTTCCTTATACACCAGGTCCCAGTTGTTCAAAACTAACATTGTCGTTACTTAACGTATTGTTAAAACTTTGATCATTAAATATGGCATATACGCTAATATTTTTCCTGAAAAAATGTGAAAAGCTACTCACATTTTTTCAGCAAAAATACCTGTGAATTAGATATTCTACTTTAAATACTAGAACAGTTAACATTTTGACCACTAACAGGCTTGTTAAGCTAACAATGCTTTGAACAATTGGGCCCTGTCTTTTGTCGAGACATTGATTGTATTTGTTCTGCACTTTATGGCTGTATGGCACCATATTGCACAGAGCCTTTCATTATCATTGTTCCATTATGACTTAAATATTGTTGAAAGGGACGTAAAACACCAATTCATCATAATGTTCTTTGGCGACAATTATTTTTGTCAAATCCCTGCCCAAAACCCATTCCCCATCGTCCCCAGGGACTACTACATTCAGAATTTTGTTTTCAGTAAAACAGAGATTGACCACCATGAATATCTAAATTGATGTGAAATGATTGTCTGTAGAAAATTTGAAGCTGAACTACACTCTTTACAAACTGTTTCCTGTGCTTTTAACTCATTTTAGTTGTAAAACTCCCTAAAGGGTAATTGGCAAACAGTGCAGACCCAGGACAGATGCAGCAGAATGTGGGGTTTGATCAGAGTCTGCACCATTCACATTAAATACAGGAATTTCTATTAAACATAGTAATAATAAAAACTAACCAGACACCCTCCTATTTTAAATAGACTGTACAAAGAGTTGTAGAAATCCACTCAACGTAAATGGGTTTAAGGTGAGAAAACACAACAGAAGTCTGTTTTGTGTTGTAAAGAGTCAACATGCAATTTCTTCCTAGTAATAGTAAGAGGCAATTTGCGAGTGTCAAATTCTATTTTCCAGCAAATATAAGAAAAATATTTCACACTGTCATCTGCTGAAATTCTAATCCAGCATGCTAAGGGTTAGTGGGCCTGGTTACATTTAGTAGAGGTGCTTTCATTTTTACAAGGGAGACAACTTTTGTGACTTCCCATTGGCTTTCACAACTGTACTTATTGAAAAATTTGAACAAATGTCATTTCACTACCTCAGAGGAGTTGTGAGGAGGAGTATTAGGTGATAATTCTGGGATCATTTTTTCCAGTTTTCCATATAAGCATATGTACCCACAACATAAGTTTATAGAGAAATAAGAAAAAAAATAGCCAAGAACTATCATCAGATACTCCTCCTTAACAAAAGTGTCTAAAAATATGGTGTCTGAAGGCAAACAGTGTGGACCCCAATTAAAATGCTCCTTCAAAAGCAGTTTGATTTGGGTCTACACTTTGCTTAAAAATGTCTGTCTGAATAATTTGAATAAATGCTTTTCTTATATTTAAGATGGTAGTAACAGATGTATATAACCACCGATTCCACAAAGTGTTTTCACCAAGTGAAGCGCTAAGTCATATAATGGATCGAGATGATATATTTGTATATGAAGTTCCTGTGTGCAGTGCTGATGATCAGAACTACATTATTGTTCCAATATATCTCCGTGAAGAAAGGTAGTACTCCAAAAGTTTTAGAGGACTTGTTAAGGAGGAGTATTTGATGTAAATTCAGGATTTGAAGGATATTTTTTCTCGTTGGGTGTATTGGGGTGTGGGGGGGCGGTCGGGTGTGGCGAAGGTGTCGTGTATCTTACGTATCTTACGTCACTGGGGCGTCCAACTGATACTGGCTTACAGGTAGGCAAGGCCTGCTGTCCTTGTAGCAGGTAAGGGTAGAGGGGGAATGTTTTTATTTCTTCTGTTTCTTCACTTTCATTCTTGTTCCTCTTTCTTACTGTCTCTCTCTTTCATCTCTGCTACTGTCTCTTTTTTTCCCTTTCTCTGGGAGACCACACAAAATGACCCACAAGGGTTGACGTGTCGTTAAACCTCAACACAGTCAAAAACCCACCACCCACAAAAAAAAAAAATAAATTGAACCCCACTAACAATAAATTACAATTAAAACCAGACCAAGCACCCATAAAAAAAAAATCCTCACATACCCATCTAGCATAAAAAAAAAATAAATTTGAGAATGCCCACATCATGGAAAGAAACTGCGAGTTTAAAGAAAACAAAGGGTTTTTTTTGGGTTTTTTTTTTTTCCATGACCTTTGAATACACTAGCCAAGCCAGTTGTACGCTTGCCGGCTAAATATACATAATTGCGGATGATAAGTAATACAAACAATGACTCACAACATTTTATTTCACATATCTCTAATGAAGTCAAAACACAATCCTCTGAAACTTCCTCACCATTTTGTCGTGGATCAAAACACACTTTCTTTTTGGCTTTACCTACAATGTACAGGTCAAAATCAAGGTGGAAAACACTATTTCATAGAATAGTTCCCAAATTTAGTAATTTAAGCTAAGTGGCATGCGGATAAATTGTACTTGCCTATATTCGGCCTCGTCGGATTCGCATCAAATGATCTTCCAACCATGTGTTTTTCCATCGTGTTTGAATCAAAATATATGGACACATGGCTGAATATTTGCTTTATAAACCTTTATTTCAACTTTTGAGAAATAGTTCTGTAAGTTTCTTAAAAAATAAATGACTTCGAACAATATTTGGAAACTACTGAAAGGCCGAGCGCAGGTTGAATGGCTGTTGATTGGTTGACCTATCAGGTGCTGACCAATGAGAATGTCCACAACAAAACATGTCAGGGGTGCGAGGAAAATGAAACAAATACATTGTAAGGTTCTGTTTAAAAAGGGCAAATATAAAGGTTTTAATTCTACTAAATATTTAAGGGCACTTCAGTAAGGAGGTGACTGCCGAAAACCGCATCAAATTATCTTTAACGGTTTCTGAAATATTGCGATTTGAAATTTGATATTTAACATCCAAGAGGATTGAATTCAGGCTGCCTCATTAATATTCATGAGCCTTTTTATGACATCATAAGGGAACAGTAAAATTTTAAACTTTTTTAAATTGCCAATATTTTTTGCTCTTTAATCTGCATCAATTCAGTTTGCATATTGTTTAATTTATTCAGCTCCTTTAAACTAATATACATAGGAATTTAGCTCTTATTTTCCGTTTAAAGTGTTACATTGCAAATTTAAAAATTTCATTTAAATAATTTAAAATCCAGTTACAATGCTTAATAATTAGCCGAAATTGACTTTTTTGGTATTCATTTATATGATATACACCCAAAATTCACTATTATTAAAAAAAACCTTACGAAAAATTTAATATTAGTCAAGTTTTAAACATTTTAAAATTTAGCTTTAAATTTAAATAACAGATTAAATTTTGAGTTTAATTCTCTATTCATGGGCTTATTTGTGGACAGAGACCAATTTCAATAACGGTTAAGGAGAAAAACTGTGTAGCATATAAGAAAATGCAGAATATTCCTGTTTAAAATTTCAATTTAAAATTTAAGTTCCACTATGACATCACAGAATATTGCATTGTGGGCCTTAATCAATACACAATCCAAGGGAGGTTACTCTAACAGGAAAAAAGGTAGGTATCGTAAATTAATCACCATAACTTTTGATTGGATTGGAATTTTTTGATGGGGTTTTCAACAAAACAATTCTCTTAAAGCATTCTATCAACACCCTGAAAACCAGGAATATTTTAAATTTCTTTATATTTGCCCTTTAATAGATTTTATTGCTTCAACACAAATATTGGATGGGGCACAACAAAAAAAAATATGTGGGGTGTAATACCCCACAGATTTTTTTGTGGTACCCCATCCAAAAAAACCTGATCAATCCTGATCATGTATAAAAAAAAAAAAAAAAAAAAAATCAAATCCCACTATGTACACCACAGCCTCTTTATAACACTATTGTTGGGGTCCATAGCATAAACCGTGTTAGTTAAACAATCGTGTTATATCCAAACAAAAATGTATAGATTATATTGAAAAATGACCATTTATGGTCATTTTTCAATATAAGCTATACATTTTTGGGATCCATCTTAGAACCGTATTATATCCAAAACTGTTATAATTAACCATGTTATAAAGAGGTTGAAGTGTATTAAAACCAACTGGTTCCTCTCTGCCATGCATAAAAAAACAAAAATGGCGGGAATATCAGGAAAATATTGTTAATTTGTAATCTGCTGATTTAGCAAAGAGTTGATTAAAGTTAATATAGATTATTTAGAGTGTCTTCTATTTGAGCTGTACTTAGCAAAAATACATCTTCAGGCACATGTGGATAGTGGAGTCCCAGATCAACCTACGCATCTGTGCAGTCTGATCTGGGCCTACAAATCATTGGATACTACAGAATGTGTGATTGGAGAGCAATAGCACGGATGATGCATTGAACGTGCAGGTTAATCTGAATCAATGCAATTTGCGCATGTTCAAAGGCATGTTTTTGCTTCATGCAGCCCATTTGAAAGCTTGCTGAATTTGTTTTTCAGAATGAAAAGTTCAACATATAATCAACATTATATGGGAACATACCAGTTATTTGGCCAGCCTCTATTGTTACCTGTACCAAGACAGAACTGTACATATGATCAGCTGTACAACTTGGTGCTTGAGAGACTCTCGTAAGTAAGAACAGAAGTATTGTAATTTCGTGACTGTAGATTGTTTTCTGTGTTTTATTTACCAATTTTGTGAATATTTGATATTCTGTTCAGTTTAGACAGTAATTTCTGTTGATTTTGGCTGTTTACTAATGACAAGGGAAGCAAATCTAATTGCCACATAGGTCCAGGTAAGAGGGGGTATTCTAATAATATAATCATCTTTCTCCAACGAAACATATTTTGTGGATACTATAAATATATATGGGTGTATAAATATTAGTTATTTTCGGCTGAAAAAAAAAAGTGCTTTATCTGGAACTGTTTTGCCAGAATCAGTGTAATCATGTTGTGCATGGATTTCACAATTTTCAAGGAAGACGATGGAAGACTGTCCGCAGTAAACAGAATCGTGGGGCATTTTGGATGTTTGGTTGAAAATTAATAAAAAAAAATTGTCTGAATACGTGTCTCATTTCCTCTATTTTCAACTGTGAATATTTTTTTTTTTTTTTTTTTTTTATTTTTTTTTTATGAAACAACTATAAATGGGCAGTGCTATGCAAAGATGTGTCTTCAGGATATGCAGACAGTAAAGGCCCAGATCCACCTGCTCAGTCTGATCAGGGCCTTGGCTGTCCACTAATGGAATCATTTAAATGACACTATAGAATGTATCAATGGAAAGCAAATGCTCGGATCTGAATCTGCATTTTGCACTTGTTCAGAGACACCTTTTAGCTTGACATGGCCCAAATAGTAATCCCTGTTGTTTTGTTTTAATTCTAGGAGATTGGTATCCATTCCCGCCCAGTCAGACCGCTGGTGGATACAAGAAGAAATGAAGGACAGTGATACATGGTCAGACATTGATGACAATGGCTCAGCTGTAAGGAGAGATCCTCAACTCAACCGAAATGGAGGTACAGGCATCAAAGTTTATCCCAGAGCAAAATTTAGTGTCAGATTTTTCTTTGCAGCCTGATTCAAATCAATGTCTCAGAATATATTATAACTCAGAGTATATTATAACTCAGGACCCTTTTTTAACTCACCTGGAGCTTTGCTCCAGGGCAGTTTATGCCTTGGCCTGTTGACCATTGTCCGTCGTTAGCGTGTCACATTTTTGACATCTCCTCTGGAACCATGTTGGATTGAGCTGAAACTTATTGGGAGGCATTGTGGCAACATGGAAATTCAGAATGGCTAAAATTGTTCCAATATCCAGGATGAAATTCTTTAAATGACATCTCCCAAACCGCAAGTCAAATTGATACTTTTAAAAAATTCATATTTTTCTTATGTTTCTGTGAAAACATGATGTGAGTATTCATTTGAAGTGTCTCAGCAAGGGACTTCTAATGAGTATCTACAACATATGTTTTCGTGGAGAAATAAGAAAAATAACTTGAAAAAAAAAATCTCTGGAGCTATGTCAAACAACACATGCTTTGACAAAAACTGCATGTTTGCAGACTTATAAGAGCATGCATAGTTTCATATGTCATGATGGAGCTTCCCTCGCTGAGGTCGGCAGCATTCTTTCGTGGAGACTGATCATGAAATATTTTCTACGGTCATTCTCTCCCTTCCGCTGATTCAAGAAGAGCAGTTGTCAATTTCTGGCGAAAGAATGTGCACAGTACTGGTTAACTGCTTAGAGGACTAAGCTTGCCCAGTAAACGTGTGGCTAGGTAAACTGACCGCGCTCCACATGACCCCATTGGGTTGACTGGGCCGTAAAACCTCAACACAAATAAACATGATGGAGCTCATGTTTACCATTTCACTTTTGAAGTAGTATAGTATTCATTCAGTTCATTGTTTGCAGTCCAGCAGTCTGACGATGATCAAGGAATGGAGATTAGTAATGGTGAGGAAACAGGAAGTGATATTACTCCAGATGAAGAGAAGTCCTCGGCAAAGTCTTCGGATATGAATGGTGAAGAGGATGAAAATGCTTCAGAGGAGTTTTGCCCTAGACTATTTAAATTTACGGCAGTGAATTCATATGGGAGTGCTGAGCTGGATAATAAATTCAAAGACGATGGAAAACCTCTCAAATTAAATGGTAAATGAGCTGTATATGCAGACAGCGAAATCCCAGATCAGACTTCGCATCTGCGCAGTCTGATCAGGGCCTTCACTGTCTGCTAAAAGAATGTTGGATACTACAGAATATATGGATGTAGAGCAAAAGCCCAGATGATACTTTGTGCCTGCACAGGATTTTATGAATCTGTACCAGTTTGCACATTTTGCGCATGTTGGAAGGCACTTTTTGGCTTGATGCGGCACAAATATACACAAATGTACTTACCAGTTTTGTTTCATAAAAGTTGCTAGCTTACCATGTCTACCCTAAATATCTGGACAGACAGGCCTAATTGGAAAAAAAAACAAACAACAACATTAAAAAAACAAAAAAAAAAAAAAAAACAGGATAGACCCAAATTAAATTGTTCCTTAAGGAGTATTTAGTCGAGGTCAACGCCATTCCATATCATTTGAAGTATAATCTGGTAGTCAGCTGGTCTTGTTCAAATTTTAGGCCAAGTTGAAGTGTCCAGGGCCCAGTTGTACAAAGTGTCATTAGCTTAACAAGCTTGTTAGTGGTCAAAATGTAAACTGTTCTAGTAAATACAATATCTGATTTACAGGTATTTTTGCTGAAAAAAAATGTGAGTGTGCAATTGCAAAAGCTACACACATTTTTTCAGTAAAAAAAATATTAGCATATATGCCATATTTAATGATTGAAGTTTTAACGATACGTTAACTACGACATCATTAGTTTTGAATAACTGGGCCCAGATATTTAGGAACGATAAGATATAAGGTTTTGATAACCCATTTACATGGAGTGGACTATTCTACCACAACTCTTTGGCCCGGTCTGTTTCCAATAACAGGGTGTCTGGTTAATTTTTATTATAACTATGTTTTACTACAGTATTAAATGCAAACAGCATAGACCCTGATCAGATGCCTCATTCTGTGGCATTTGGTCAGGGTATGCACTGTTTGCCAGTTACCCTTTTGGGGATTTTCCAACTAAAATGGGTTAACTATTGAAAATGTTGAAATTGATAACAGGAAGTAATATAACTACAGAATCAGTTTGAAGAAAAATAATGTTTCCCTTTTGGGGTTGATTGTTTACAATCAAGCTATAGTATACTAATACCAGAATTTCCTTAAAGGCTCCATATTCCTCAAAAGTATTATTCAAGAAAGGTTTAATAAATAGATATACGGTATTAATACAGTCATAAAATGTGGCATGTGACAGCCTGTAAAATTTTAGTTAGTCTCTCTTTCTTGAACTGAATCAAAAATGAAATGATTTTTATCGTATCTCTGAATTAATGTTGCCAACATTCATTCAGAAATACGATAAAAATCATTTCATTTTCAATTCAGTTCGAAAATGAGAGACTAACTGAAATTTTACAGGCTGTCACATGCCACATTTTATGATCTTATTAATTCCATATATCAATTTATTAAACCTTTCTTTGGTATTAAAATGTCTATTTTTGAGGAATATGGAGCCTTTAAGGTAGTTGTCCACATGCTTATCATTGACCAACTAACTGCGCTTTAGACGAAATACAGCTAATGGTTATTTATAGCCACACTATTCTTGTCGGTGTAACGTCAGGGTGCTGTTGATAGAGGGTTATCTGTAACACTTGGATTGGGACATTGGCAAACAGTGCAGCCCCACATCAGATGCCACAGAATGCAGCGTCTGATCAGGGTTTGCATTGTTTGCTTATATTACAGGAAGTTAAGGGGTAAACGAAACAGTCTTAAGTCCCCATTCAGGACCATTTTCGTAGCCTACACTCAAAAGACAATTGAGACACCAGTGCTGTCAGTATTTTGATTAGTTCTATGAACTGTACCATATTTATGAAAAAAAATTTGGTACCTTAACTCCTTACCATATTTGTTCTAGACTTTGAACAGGCCCATTTTACTACCTGTTGATGCATCTTGGTGTATCCATTTCCCTTAATATGTATGCAGTAAAATATTGTATACTGTAAAATATTGTACATGCCATTGTGATTGTTTTATTATTAGGGCGTATGTACGTTGCTGTAGATTGGAATGGTATTGCCAAGGAGAAGTTCTACAGAGATGAAGAAGCTGAGGTAGTGTATATATGTATACTGTCTTGCTGTTGATTTTTGTCACTTGTAGTAGTAGTTTGTATGTGTCTGTAGCCATCTGTGTCATTGTTAAGATGATTATGCACAGATTGTTACGAAGTAGATTTCTTGGGTCGTGGTAGCTCTGAATGGAGGAACCCATATGTTACCATGAACCTTCTGTCACTAGTCAGTGAGTTTGAAAATGGGAAAAGAATGAAAGTCAACTTATCTTTACCTTCCTTGATAAGATCATTTGCTTGTTGCACCTGCATTAACATGGTCATCTTAGGCATGCAAGTTTCCATCCATTTGTTTGTCCATGTACTTACGCCCACCTTAACATCTACCCAAGCAACCACTCAAAATGAAGTCTACAAACTGTAAAACTTTACAACTAATTTCTCTTCACTGATTGTTTTAGGAGCAATTAGGAGCAATTTCTCCTCTTTTCCGCAATATTTTGATACCTGTTGTTAGATATCCATGTTAGAACAGGGACAGATTTTCACTTCCAGATTAGCGGTTATTCGAGATAAGCGAGGTCAAGATAACGAGAGTCGACTGTATTTGCAAACAGTGGAGACCCTGATGATCTGGGTCTCCTCTGTTTCCCAAGTACCCTTTTGCAGGTCTCCAGACTAAAATGGGTAAAAGACATATGTTTGTTTTGTTTTAAGGCATTTGAAATCCATGAGACAATGAAGTTAAAACCACAGAAAAAACAAGTGATCCAGTTGAGTGATTGTCTCGATCTGTTCACAACAACAGAAAAACTTGGAGCTAATGATCCCTGGTGAGTTGAAATTTTCAGATCCTGTGGCAGTAGTTTTCTATGCACACCCTTGCAATGTTATCATTGCCTAAGAAGCTGGACTGACAGGCCTGAGAAAGTAGTGTAGACCCAGATGAGAACTTTGTGGTCTGGACTGTTACCACTCATCCAACAGTCTTTAGACACATCATCAGGGAGAATGATTGACCTCTGAATTTTAATGAGTTAGCAGTTTCTGAATATTTAGGGTACATACCATCATACTATACCATCATGCTATCATGTCAAAATTACATTTGGATGAAAAATAAATACTGCACTGTGCAGTTTACTGCTGTATTGTTTTCATGGTTTCAAATTTAAAAAGAAAATGAAAGGAAAAAAAAATGCATGGACACAGCAACCAAAGAAAAAGCAGTACCAGCTTTCAGAGATTCAAAAATCCTTAGTTCAAAAAGCTAGGGCAGAACTGGAAGTTAATCCTTAAAGGGTCATACAAAATTATAGCAGACAACATTCTGAAACTTTTTTTAAATGTTTTACAGAGAAAATAAAGCTTGACATTTGATATGAATTGTCCACTAGGCAGTTCATAGAAGACTGTCTTCAAACCTGGGGTAGGCTTAACAGGAACTTAGGTAGACACTATGGTATTATTTTGTAGCCATCACAGTCCATTGACTTCATTAATTAGTGTTTAACTCATTTATAATGCAGACAGTTACTGGCAGGTGGACACTGCCTTCGCATAGCTCAAGATAAGAGAGATATCCATATAATATTATTCTTATTTTTTTCGCTATGAAAACATATGTTGTGGGTACTCATTAGAGGCACTTCTAAGTGCTAATGAGTACCCACAACACATGGTTGTTTATAAGTAAGAAAAATTTCAATACTTTTCAGTTGAAAAAAGTGCCTTATCTGTAGTTATGCTGAAAGGTTTGTAAAACACAGAACACACTACCATGAAATGGTTTATATTTACAGGTACTGTCCACGGTGTGAGAAACACCAACAGGCAACAAAGAAGTTTGATCTCTGGTCATTACCTGACACATTAATTATCCATCTCAAGAGATTTTCCTATAACAGATACTTCAGGGATAAGATAGACACCCTGGTAGAATTTCCAACAAAGTAAGTATGCAAATTGTCATGTCAGAGTATAATGAAAAGTGATTTGGGCCAGGACACAGCATTTTCTATTAGATGGCATGTATGCCCAGCAAAGACTCCGATCAGCCTGCACATCCGTGCAGGCTGATCGGAGTCTTTGCTGTCTGCCTGAAGATGCTTTGGATCCTTGGCGACCAATAGAATGCCGTGCAAAGTCTGATCAGACAGTGGATGCACAGACTGAGCCAAGTCTTCACTGGTACATGCGATCTTGTTGGAAATGCTGTGCCCAGGCTTATTTGTCAGTTGATACGAGCTCACCAGTAAAAGGAGTAGGTTCATGAAAGCAAAATCAGCCCTGTGAAAGTACCAAAGTTTCACAATTGCTCAGCCTGATAAATTTACTTATTCTTAGCATGTACTATGTAATATTTCATAATTGAGATTAATTTGTGCAATTTATTTCTCCATAGTAGTGGTACAGATAGTGAAATAGAGGTGAGGTTACCCAGTTAAGCCAGTTTTTATGCTTTTTTTTGGCGTGTTGGATCAAGGTTTTAAACGCAATGTTTTTATCTCAAGTAGAGTTGCAATAAAAAAATCTTTATACAGTGGAAATTCAATGGCTCGAACATCCTCGGGACAGTGGAAATTTGTTCTAGACATGGATAGTTTGAGACCCTGAAGGTTAATCATATCACCAAGTCATGAGGCAAATGGGAATAATTTAGGGATTTCTTTTTGATCTGCTATAAAATTATGGTATATTGAGTGTATTCATTAATATCATTTCTATGAGGTGATTATAATGAGTACAAGAAATATGCATTTTCATCATAAAATAGAAAATTTCCCTTAAATATTCACTTTCTTGAGCGATTGGAAGAATTTCTGAGGGACTCAAAAACACATTTGAATCAGCCACAGCAAACAAGCCATCGATGTTCGAGTTTTTGAAGTTTTTATTGTATCAAGAAATTTTTTTTTGTAAGGGACTTTTAGTTTTAATAAGAATTTATTAATTCATTTAGTCACATATACGGAATAAACACATATACAAAAATAGGATCAGAAAGCAAGTGAAACATTTATATATATCTTCTGAAAAAAGGGGGCTTTCCCTGTTTGTATATGTTATAATGCCTTAGTTGATTTCTTTTTATTTGTGTAGACACCTTGACCTCCAGAAATTAGTGATCAATCCAGAAGCTGGGCCTGTGGTGTATGATTTGATAGCCGTATCCAACCACTATGGTGGACTAGGCGGGGGACATTGTAAGTTTCCTATTACCACATAACTCAAGATAAGATACTTATTTTAAACTATAAAATATGGATATTTATGTGCCCCCACCAAAGGGGAGTGGACATATTGTTTTTGGTTGGCAGCTTGTTGGCATCAGCATCGGCATTTGTGTGAGATTTTCTTGTCTATGCGATATCTCATGAACCATTGAATGGATTCTTACCAAATTGCATAGATATATCGTTGGGACTAGATGATGAGCTGTTCAGGCTTTGGTGACCTTGACCAAAATTTCAAGGGTCTCCACTGTTAGCAAATAATTTAGCCATTTTTTCTCTAGGAATATCTTAATCACATAACCTGATATGACTAAAATTGAAAATGAACTCTTCTAATTTTTGTGTAATGGGAGTTTAATCAGTCTAAAATAGGCTAATAGGAATCTGAACAATTTTGTTACTGTTCTGAATGATTTATAGACAAATATATGCACAAAATATTTGATTTCTAGATGGCATGAAGTTTCCATGATGGGAAGAGTATTTGATGGTAATTTAGGGTAATATTCTCTAGTTCTCAACAAAAACATGTTGGTAACCATTAGATGTACATCACTGAGATGCTTGTAATAAGTAGCACAACATACTTTTTTTTATGAAACAGTATAAAGAACTATCTCTGAATTATCACCAAATACAAATTTAGGATTTAAATAATGCATATCGGAATCATTTTAATAATACGTACAGAGGGGTCGATAACATGGGAACTTATTTGCTATACTTTATATCATAAAACCGGGAAACATTATCCCCAGATTACCAAACATCCCTCAACAATTCCTATTTTATAATTACAGATACTGCATACTGTAAGAACTATGAGAAGAATGCCTGGTACTATTTTGATGATTCAAGTGTGTCAGAATCTGATGAAGAAAGCACTGTGGTAATTTTAATTTTCTTAGTATTTGAGCTGTCTTGAAAAAACATGGTCTTAGGGCACTACCCATATGTGGACAATGAAGGCCCTAATAAGACTGCACATATGTTTGGACACCTCTTTGCTTGGCATGGCCAACATAAGAATGTTGGGGTGTGTTTTTAGCTCACCTGAACAAAAGAACAGGTATAGCTATAGCGGTCACCACGGGCATTGGCGTTGGTTAAAGTTTTTAAAAGGCTATATCTCCTGAACCTCTGGATGGAAATAGTGCCCTGATGTTAGATACTGGTCTGAAGTTCTATGCTGCACCATCCCATCCCACATAAGTGACCTTGATGTCAAGGTCATGGACTTAGAAAAAAAATTATGTTAATGTTTTTTGTTAAAGTTTTTAGAGGCAAAGCTCAATTCAGTTGAGCTATGCTGTCCTGCAATAGCTCATTTGTTTAGTTTTAGCCTGCAGTAGACTAAATATTTAAAGCCCCCAGATAAGGCGCTGCAGTTCCATTGAGTACCTGCAAGATAGGTTTCCATGCAAAAATACTGTATATATCCTGACAGGCAAGCTGAGTAAACAAAGCAGACCCAGATCAGATGCTGCAGAATTTGGCATCTGATCAGGGTCTGTACTGTTTGCCACTTACCCTGTAGTGTTAAGTAACATCAACAAGAAGTAAAATGGACATGTTGAAGTATAAGGACGTATGTTAAAAAAAAAATCAGGGCCCAATTGTTCAAAGCATGGTTAGCTTAAAGAGCTCGTTAAGGGTCATTTCTTAACTGTTTTAGTGGATTCAATAAACAGTATTCTGATATTTTTTGCTGAAAAAATGTGAGTAGCTTTTGCACTGCACGTTTTTTTCAGCAAAAAATTTCAGCATATTTGCGTATCACTCGATATAAATTTTAAGGAATCGTTAACTAACGATGTCGTTAGCTTTGAACAACAGGGCCCAGGTGTCTAAATGTTTAGATCAAATAGAGTGCTATAAGTAAGTCAGTGTAACAGTTATCATGCTGGGTAAAAATTTCAGAAGACCACATTTTGAAATATTTTCCTTATTTTTCCCAGGAAATATAGGCTTTGATATTTCATGCAAATTGTTTCCTTAGTAGACCATTGGCATGAAATGTCAAATTCTACAATTTTGGAGAATTTTTTTTTAAAAAATCATTTTGTCTTTTGCTGAATCTGCTCAATAGAGTAGAAATGTTTGACTTAACTTAATTTCCTTAATTTTCAGACTAAAGCTGCATACGTGTTGGTTTATCAGAAGAAAGGCACAGACAGACGTGTAACGAGAAAATCCGAGTCATCCTCCACAGTAACTGCCAGTGACAACATTGACACAGACATTAATGGCTTTAAGACAGATGAAGATATGGAGACTAACTGATCTTAGTTACTCCTAGTAAACTTAGACTTAACCATAGATCTAGATAAGATGGGAATCCAGACAAAAAAAATTGTAATTTCTCCATGAGAACATATGTTGTGGGTACTCATTAGAAGCGCCTTGGCAAGGCGCTTCTAATGAGCACCCACAACTTATGTTTTCATGCAGAAATAAGAAAAATGTCAAAATTGTTTGATTAAAAACCCGCCTTGTCTACACCTATGCTTAGCACAGTAGTCCTGATAAGAGGAATATTGAGAGATAATTTCTTATTTTTCCAGGAAACATGTTATAGTATATTTTCCCTAAATATTTGGACACCTTGACTCTTTACTAGTCATAAAATTTAAGGCCATTTTATTACCTGTTGATTTGTGTAAAAACTAGGGGATGATTCAAGAAGGGCAGTTTTTAGTTTCTTGCGAAAGAACGTGTACAAGAATGGTTAACCGCTTAGAGGACTAAGCCTGCCCAGTAAATGTGTGGTTAGGCAAACCTATTGCGCTTGACATGACCCCATTGGGTTGACTGGGCCGTAAAACCTCAACTTAAACAAAAACAGGATGATTGCCAAAAGGAGAGATGCTGAACAGAAGCCACTGAATGCTCTGTCAGATCAGTGTCTACACTGTTTGCTCAGGCCTGCCTGTCTGAATGCGTAAAGTAAATTTTCTATAATTAGAATCACCTCTGTGAGGCAGTTCAAATGAGTGAATGGAAAATATGTTTCCTGAAAGAAATAAGAAAATTACCAAATGTTTTTAGTCATCTTATCAGGACTTTGTTATCAGAAGAGTGAAACAATATACTGAGGGCAGATTACAACATCTGTAAATACCACTTCTATTTTCTGCTTTTCAAAATAAATTTAGCATACATAATTCCACAGTTACTGTTACATTGATTTGTCAGTGTTGACCAGTTTATTATTTGTGATTACACATAGCTCCAGAAAAGGTGCTTTTTTCAACCAAAAAATATTGATATTTTTCATATCTGTCCATGAAAACATATATTGTGGTACTCATTAGAAGTGCCTCACTGAGGTGCTTATTATGAGTACCCGTATGTTTTTGTAGATAAATCGGAAAAATATTTTCCTGATACTCCCTGTTTTCTGTAGCTATGGATTAAAAGCTGCATATTCCACAAAAATAGACATTTTATTATCCAAGAAAGGTTTAATAAATTGATATATGGTGTTAATACAATCATAAAATGTGGCACCTGACAGCCTGTAAAATTTTGGTTAGTCTCTCATGTTTGATCTGGATCAAAATTAAATGATTTTTTATCGTATCTCTGAATTAATGCTGGCAACATTAATTTTAAGATACGATAAAAAGTCATTTCAATTCAAACACGAGAGACTAATTGAAATTTTACAGGCTGTCATATTCCACATTTTATGATTGTATTAATACTATATATCAATTTATTATATAGCTATAAATATTAAATGATTAAAATATGCGATAAAAGCCTAGGAGCTAGCGTGTCGATATCACACGGTATCGGCACACTTACTCGATATTGCACACTTACTTGGATGCCTTCTTATTAAACCTTTCTTGGTGGGCCCACTTAGCCCAGTGGATAGGAATGTTGACTCTTAATCCATTAGGTTTCTCATCGCTGTGGTTCGAGCCCTGCTCGGATCACATGTGGGAAAGCTAAGTTCTGCTTACGGATGGTCAGATGGGTTTTTTAACCGGGTTCTCCGGTTTTCGCTCACCTTTGATGAACGATCAGCTCGTTGTAAGTGAAAATATTCTTGAAAGGGCCATAAAACCCAAATCAAAAAAACAAAGAAAACCCTGTCTTGGATAAAAAAAAAATGTCTATATTGGAGGAATATGGAGCCTTTGATAAAAAAATAAATAAATAAAATAAATCACTTTACATCTAATATTACCAGCACTACATTATTTGTTTAGTAACCGTAGTTACACGACTAAAATAAAAAGTTTTAGTTATTTCTCCATTTTGACTGGTTATTTACCTTTGCTGTATTTTGTATATGGATGGCATAGCTCCAGATAAGACACTTTTTTTTTTTTTCAGTCAAGAAATACTGATATTTTTCTTATTTCTGCATAAAAAAAAAACAACAAACAAACAAAAAAACATGTTCAGTGCACTAGATAAGGTTTTGGTACAATGAGTTTTTACCACCAGCTTTAAAGCTTAATGCTTAAATGCCCATTTGCTATGCTTAATTCTTAACTTTTAAAGCACTAAGCATAAGTGTAGCATACAAAATTCTAACTTTTTCAGATAAAATAAAGCTTGGCATTTGATGTGAATAGTCTGCAATTCACATCAGATGCCAAGCTTTATTTTATCTGAAAAAAAAAAAAAGAGTATAAACACCAAGAAATGTATTTGTCACTGGTGCTTTAAGGGATAAACCCTTTCTCATCTAGTGTACTGCTACTGCTCATAAAAGATTCAATGTGAGGGAAATTCCTTAATATTAAAAGATGTAAAGTTTATTGAAAAAATTCTACCCCCTTAATTTGATTTCAGTACTGAAATCCAAAATTTCATTGAGTAATTTTACCCCCTCAACTTCAATTTCAATGCTGATTTTCAAAAATTCAATGCTGAAATACCCTTTACTCCCTCTTATCTAGAGCTCTGCATGTTGTTGTACCCCATTAGAAGTGCCTCACCAAGGTGCTTCTAATGAGTACTAACAACATGTATTTTCATGGAAAAATAAGAAAAACATGTGGATACCCCTTTGTATCTGGAGCTTTTCTTTGCGTTGCCTCTTACTGTCTCATATTACAATATGTTTAGATGGAGAAAATTTATTTAATATATACTGAACAGTTCCTTTGGGCCCTAAAACTGGGCTGTCAAATACAACTTTAAGTTTTTATTTGCTTAGCACTCTGGGTACAATTTTCAGCAGACGACATATTGAAATAATTTTCCCAGAAAACAGGTTTGACATTTCATGCAACTTTCTCCATTGGAGACAATTTGCATGAAATGTCAATATTGTTTTCTTGGAAAAATAAGAAAAATATCAATTTGTCATCTGCTGAATTAGCCAAGAGAGTGGTAAAGGTTATATTAACGGTTAGCATGACTGGCACAGTAACTCAGTGGTAGAATATCGGCTTTGTGATCAGGAGGTTGTGGGTTCGATCTCTGGCCGAGTCATACCAAAGACTAAAAATGGTACTAGCTGCTCTTTAGCTTGGTGCTGTGCATTAAGAAAGTAGAGCTAGGGATCAGATCTGGTCAGCTTGGTACCGGTATAATGTGACTGGATGGACTATCATGTCATGTGTCTGGGGTGTGATATTTCAGTGAGGCAGCACTCTTAAAAGATAGCACTGAGTTCCCTGCCAGATCCAGACACCGGAGCGATATAACTGAAAGATTTTTTGAAAGCAGTGTAAAACCTGAATAAAACAAACACGTTAGCATGCTAGATAAAATTTCAACAGATGACAATTTGAAATATTTTTTTCTTTTTTGGAAGGGATTTTCAAAAAAATCCGTCCTTTAAAACAGTGATGTCTGGGCTGGCATCAGGCGTTTTTTTCAAAGTTATATGTTACCTTTATTCTTCATTGGATTGCTTTCATATTTGGTAGGGATGAAGAGGAGGATCAGTAGGTTTTTCACATGCAAAAGAGACAATTCTCATTTCCTCATTATTTAAAAACCCGTCCATAATGCTGTTAGGCATTTTTCTTGTTTTTCTCAGAAAATAGGCTTTGACATTTCATGCAGATTGTCTCATAGGGAAACAATTTACATGAAATGTTTAAAGACTATTTTCTGGGGAAAAAAAATATCATCAGTTTTTCATCTGCTGATTTAGCCCAGAGAGCAGTAAAGGTTTAAGGTCAAAGCTCCACTTTCAGGAAGAATAATCATCGGCTACTCTTTCTCTGTAGAAGAGTTGAGGTAGTATGATCCATAATTCCTTCCAGCTGGATAAAATTTCAGCATACATTTTGAAATGTATTTTTTCTAATTTTTCCTTGAAAGTAGGGTAAAGAAAATTTTGCAAACCTACTCCTCTATGAAATATTTTCTATGGTCATTCTCTCTCTTCTGCTGATTCAAGAAGGGCAGTTGTCAGCTTCTGGCATAAGAATGTGCACAATACTGGTTAACCGCTAAGATGACTAAGCCAGTCCAATAAAAGTGTGGTTTGGTAAACTGACCACACTTAATATGACCCCAGTGGGTTGACTGAGCCGTAAAACCCTCAACTCTGAACTCCTCTGGAGACGGTGTCATCTGATGTATTTGCCCCCAGGTCGTGAAAAAAAGATTAAATAACAACAGCTAGTTATTTTTTTATTTTATATTTTAATAGAATCAAACACACGTAGCTGTTACATTGTAGTAGTTATGCATTGCTTTCAGTCATTACAATAGCTTTTGTGCAAAGTAAACAACTATGTATGCTCAGAATACACAGCTCTGTTAGGCATACATGGACAGTGAAGGCACAGATCAATATGTGATCTTCACAGTCTGATCAGAGCCTGCGCTGTTCACTTAGCAAATCACTGGATACTGTAGGATATACTTACAAACAGTAAAGACCATCATCTTGCTATCTGGACTGATTTGACCCCAAGGTTGTAAAAAACATTTCATGCTCAACTCAGCTGAGCATGAAATTTTCTCTGCATATAAATATGAAAATGCCAACAACAGTTGGCATTTTCATATTTATTAGCAGAGAAAATTTCATGCTCAATTATGTTTAGCAGGAAAAACATGCAACTCAGCTGAGCATGAAATTTTTTCTGCATATAAATATGAAAATGCCAACAATAGTTGGCATTTTCATATTTATTAGCAGAGAAAATTTCATGCTCAATTATGTTTAGCAGGAAAAAATTGCACTTGTTAGTAATTTTAGATTTATTAGCAGGACAAATTTCATGCTCAGCTGAACAATATATTCTGTGTATGAGCTGCAGCAATAACTCAGATCTCCCTGCACTTCCACATGTGTCTTTGATGGACAATCTTTGAATGGGCAGTGATCTAAGGTTCTGATCAGACTGTACAGATATGATAGCTACAAATATGATATTTTACAAATATATTTCATGTGGGACAAGTTTATATCCTGAAATATACTTGGCTTCAGATTATTATGGACATTATAATATACCAACTAGGCATAAACATGTACCATTTATAGCAAGCTCGCTGCAGCATGTGGGCAACAGGCAAAGCGGAAATAAACATTTTGTTTGCAGTTTGTCGGGCTCTCAATTACTGTCAGATCTATTTGTATTTGCCAAGACCAGCCGGGAAAATCCGGTACCAGAATCTGGCACCAAAATTTTAACAGTATAGCTTGGGTCTTATACTTTGATTTTGTGGATGATTTTTTGCTTTAATATTATCCAATTGTACTGTAACTGCAGAATGTGGTTTTTCAAAGCATAGTACATTGCGAGCTCGCCTATAGGCATTGCCTATGTTCATATTATATAGTCAGTCGTAAATGAGCCAGTGCCTGACAAAACCTACAAAAGACCTGTGTAACTAGTAAAGACTCTGTTTATATGTAAAGACAGGCCTAATTTATGGATATGATAGCTACAAATATGATACTTTACAAATATATTGGATGTGGAACAAGTTTATATCATGAAATATACTTGGCATCAGATTATTATGGGCATTATAGTGTACCAACAAGGCATAAACACATATCATTTATATAGAGAGCCAATTGTAAGTGAGCCAGCGCACAACAAAACCTACAATAAGACCTGTGTAACCAGCAAAGACTCAGATCAGCCTTTAAATCCACACAATATGAGAAGGGTTCTCTTTTATCCCTTTTTGGATAGCCTGGAGGCTGTAGAAGGAACATGCGATCAGTGAGGACTCTGATCAGACTGCACAGGCTGATCTGATTCTTCGGTGGTTGCGCAATTCTTATAGTAGGTTTTGTCATGCGCTTGCGCAAATGATAACAGACATTTAAAGAAAGAGGTACATACATGTATTAGTCATAAAATGTATACCATTTCCTAGTGTATGCAAAAGGCATGTAGGCTGTTGTATGTGTGATTAACATTGACAAACCAAACAGTACTTTATCCCGTGGGCCACACCATATACAAAAGTGGCGTATGACAGAGAACTTGTTAAGGAGGAATATTTGATGATAATTTTTATTCTTTTTCTTACAACAGTGTATTAAAAGATTTAGTACTGCATTTACCCCTAATATTCTGACATCTTAACTACACGTACTTACCATAAGTATTATGAAACCTGTCAATTTTACGACATGTTGATTTGTCTAAAAACAGCTTGATTAGTTGCAAAATTTAGATCCTGATCAGATGCTGTGTTTTGCAGCAGATGATTGGGGTCTACGCTGTTTGCTGTGATTGTGGTGGCTATGGTGTGGTAAGGGTCTGCTTTTTCTCCCCATCATGTTTATTTCTTAACCCTTAAAGCGCCAAGAAAACCTGCATCTGAAAATGTCGTCTGTTTATGTCGTCTGCTGAATATTCTTGCAAACTTTTCAAACCTATTTTTGCATACAGGCAAACAGTGTGGACCCGGATCAGACTGCTCCTAAAGGAGCAGTCTGATCTGGGTCCACACTGTTTGCAGAAGTGACTTTTAAAGTAACCAGCAGAAGACAAATATAGACGACAATAGTTGTGATTGGCGCTTTAAGGGTTAATTCTCCTCTGTCTGTCTCTTTCCAGTTCTCTACTTTAGGATCTAATCCTATTCTCTCAATGCAAAATGATCCTCAAAGGTTGATGTGTTATTAAACCACAACACAACTAGTCTCTTTATCTGGCCTGTCTGTCTGAATACTTTGGGTAAATATGGTAAACCTTGCACCCAAAGCCTGAATTTGTTGGGTTGTTTTTTTTTTTTTCATCCCGTATATCCCCTTTTAGTGATTTTCGTTAACTCCAACTTAATGCTCTGTCTAAAAAGCTTTTAATTAACCCTTGTCCTGCTGAACCAGGATATACCCTGCATTTGCAAACAGTGTAGATCCAGATCAGCTGGCTTCTGAAGAAGCCAGCTGATCTGAACTATACTGTTTGCCATTCAGTATGTATATTTATATCAACAACCTGGATAAAGTAATTGATTGGCTGAAAATTAGAAGTGGGTGTGGCATCTTAATTTATTCAGCAGGACAAGGGTTAAGGAAGAATGGGGTGTTTGAGGGGAGAATGGGATGAAAGGATAGAGTCTGGGAGGGCAAGTAAAATAGAAAAGGAGTCATATTACACCCCAGTAAATAGACTTACGAGAAAGACCTTGTGCTCTTATTATGATGAGTCAGAATATCATGATGTACGAGACCACAAAGAAAAATCCCTTTTATGAAAAAAAAGTGAGCCCAAGACCAGTTTGTGCAGACTATTTAAGCTCTTTACAAGTTGTCACACAGTGAATGTTCTAAACATTGAACAGTAAAGTCTCAGTTTCCAAGAAAATAATGAATTTTACTGAGGGAAATAGCCAGTTTTGCATTTGGAAACAGTTAAACTGCCTCCCTTCATAAAATTTGCTTCTTCCTTTTGCGTTTTTGTTAAGGCTGGATATTAAGATTTAAGTCTTAACATTTTTCATATTTGATTTTTTTTTAAAGAACATTTACTGTAAGTAGACACCAAGGTCTGGGTATGGTTTGGATGGATAGCAAAAATGCTGACCAGGCAGGAGTGAATCTCGCCTGTTTTATATATGGGCCACACCATGCGAAAACGTGTCTGCGGGCATATGCACAGTCTGATCTGGGCCTTCACTGTCCACTAACAGAAACATTGAATACTACAGAATATATGAATGAGAGCGAAGGTTGGGATGCTACTGTTCGCATACCCAGGATGATCTGAATCTGTACATTTTGCACTTTTTTCACTTGATACGGCCCATATGGTATAATAATATTCATATTGCCCAGTAAGAGAACAGTATATTGCTTCACTTGTATGTGATAGACTATCTGTGATTTTTATATTCTTTAACCCTTAAAGCACCAAGAAAATCTGCATCTGAAAATGTCGTCTGCTTATGTCGTCTGCTGCATCTTCTTGCAAACTTTTCAAACTTACATTTTGCATATAGGCAAACAGTATGGACCCAGATCAGACTGCTCAGGAGCAGTCTGATCTGGGTCCACACTGTTTGCAACAATGACTTTTAAAGTAACCGGCAGAAGACAAAACAGACGACAATTGTTGTGATTGGCGCTTTAAGGGTTAACATATTGTATACTTGATTTGTCTAGAATGAAAATGTATCCAGTTACCATGGCAACCTTATATCCAGAATTTGTATTTATCGTAAACTGATACAAGTCTTTACCATAAAACTGGGATTTCGTTTAACCATTATCACTCTCTGGGCTAATTCAGCAGATGACAAATTGGTGATATTCTTTTTTTCTTCCAATGGAGAAAATTTGCTTGAAATGTCAAACCTGTTTTTCAGGGAAAAATGAGGAAAATATTTTGTTGTCTACTGAAAATTTTACCCAGAGTGCTAAGCATTGAAGACTACACCAGTGTTGCCTAGATCCAGATAAGGCACCTTTTTTTGCAACTGAAAGGTATTGACATTTTCTCCATGAAAACCAGTTGTGGGTACTCATTAGAAGCGCCTCGGCTAGATGCTTCTATTGAGTTACCACAACATAGGTCTTGTGAGAAAGAAGAAAAATATTTTCTGAATTCCCTTTCATATCTGGAGTTGTGCAGTGTGGGCCATTATCATACTGCAGTGATAAAAATGAGGTGTGTCATTATAAAGTATTTTTTTGTAAACACTGAAAAAAAAATGCAGGTTGTGGATGAACAGGCTGGTCTGTTCTTCCTGACTTTGTCCCAGTTTTAGATTGCCAGTTTCAAAAGACAGTCCCAGTTCTGTTGATACTTTCATGACTATACCCCAGCATAAATAGTATGCCTAGTGGGTGTTTGGTTTTTGTCTTTTCCGTGTGTGTCTATGTGTCAGTCTGCAGGCTTTTTTCCATTAAACATTTCTTTAGAATTACTGTACCCAGGATCTTAACCCTTGTCCTGCTGAACCCAGATATGTTCTGCTTTGCAAACAGTGTAGCTCCAGATCAGTTGGCTTCTGAAGAAGCCAACTGATCTGGATCTGCACTGTTTGCCATTATGTATGTGAATTTATATCAACAATCAGGATCAAATAGTCTGATTGGCTGAAAATTAGAAATGGGTGTGGCAGCCTAATTTATTCAGCAGGACAAGGGTTTGGTACAAATGTTCTCTCTAAACAAAATTTTGGACGTCTGTGACAAAGTCTTAAGACATTATAATATTAAAACCTGTTGATGGATTGGTGCCGGCCTGGGGTTTACCTGATCGGTGGGTCTAGTTTATGCTAATTTTGTATTTAGAAAATTGTATAAAGCATCTTAAATGTATCTGAACACTGAAGTTTTGTGCAGATTTGGAAACTGGGGACTGTCAACCTATTCTTAGTATGTAAAAAAAGATATTCCCAATAGTTCACCAGTTAGAGCATTTGACTGTCATGCTGAAGGTTGCAGGTTTGAGCTTGGTTCAGACTCTTGAAAATTTCTCTGTTCACTCAGAAGTGAATTATTATTTTTTGGAGAAAGGCTAACGGCAGTCAAAGAAGAGGATTGGGCCCCTCTTTTATTTAATGTATGCTGTGCCCAAGACATAATTCAACACTTATCACTTGTCATGCAGAACCCAGATACACACTGCCTTTGCAAACAGTGTAGATCCAGATCAGTTGGCTTCTAAAGAAGCCAACTGATCTGGATCTACACTGTCATTAAGTGTGTGAATTTGCATCAACAATCTGGATTTAGTTATCTGATTGGTTGGCAATTAGAAATTGATGTGCCATGTTAATTTATTTAGCATGTCAAGGGTTAAATGAAGGCATGGATGCAGAAATATGATATTGAGTAAGATTGGCCTTCCTTATATTACACACTTAGAGATCTGGTGGTTGCCAAGGCAATTTGGACTGGTAATGTTTTGTAGCTGATGGTATCATCAATGTTTATACCCTCGGCATACATGAATGCAGAGGGTATAGTTTTCACTTATCCGTTTGTCCATTTGTATGTAAAAAGTCAAGCTGTATTATCTCAGAAAAATGTTTTTAGAATGTTTGCTACAATTTTGAATGGTGTTTAAAGCCTTAGTATATTTTTCCTAAACAGGGTATGGTACTTGTATGGTTTTGTGCACAGTGTACACAGCTGATCTGTGGCTGTGACCCACTTTGTCAAGTTTATACTTGTTATTTCAGTGTTCATATTTTTCCATAGCTTATTATGTTAGCATCCTGCCGGCCTCGGTGGCTCAGTTGGATGTGCCGTCCGACTGGAGACCAGGAGGTCGCGGGTTCAACCCCCGCCGAGGTCGGCAACATTCTTTCGTGGAGATTGATCATGAAATATTTTCTACGGTCATTCTCTCCCTTCCGCTGATTCAAGAAGGGCAGTTGTCAGTTTCTGGTGAAAGAATGTGCACAATACTGGTTAACCGCTTAGAGGACTAAGCCTGCCCAGTAAACGTGTGGTTAGGTAAACTGACCGCGCTCGACATGACCCCATTGGGTTGACTGGGCCGTAAAACCTCAACACAAACAAATGTTAGCATCCATAGTCAGCTACTTCAGGTAAATCATCAGGATGAGTTGTGACAACCTTATCCCATTTCAGTCTGGAAACTCCCAAGAGGGTAATTGGCAAACAATACAGACCTAGAACATATGTGGCAGAATGTAACGTCTGATCAGGGTCTCCAATGTTTGCAAATCGTGATGCCATTTTTCTCTAGAAATAACTAAATCTCATCCTGACATACCTAAATTGAAATTGGACTCTTCCAATATATAGTTAGCGGGAGTTTATTCAGTCTAAAATGGGTCATCCATATACATAATCCATCCATATTATATATTTTGCACTATTTGCTTGGCCATTCAGAATGAAACATCCTTGCCTTAAATGGTACAGACTTGCCTCTTTTTTCAGCATGTCTGCCTTGTACTTGAAAGGTCAAAGCGATGTTGGTAAAGAGTGCATCTGAAATGAAAGCTTTTGACAAACTGTACAGTTAAGGAAGTTATCAAGGAGACAATTTGCATTAAATGTCAGAGCCTATTTTCAGGAAAAAATGTCATCCATTTATCTTCTGCTGAATTTGACAAGAGGTAACGGTTAAGTGGGACTTGATATTTTATAGAGGTAGTCTCCTTTGAAATAGCCCTGCTGATATTTCAACATGTGAAAGGTTTATTGTCCTTTTTTCATGTCAGTGTGTTTTTGTTTGTTTTTGTGTTTCTATTTTTTTTTTTTTTTTTTTGTTTATTTTCACATATGATATTTTTATGTAAACAAATCTATAGTTGATAATTCTTGTGCACATTTTACAGAATGGTGTAAATGAGCCACTTAAGCCTTGAGCACTTTCTGGGCAAGTTCAGCAGACAACATTCTGAAGTATTTTGCTTGTTTTCATGGAAAATAGGGTTTGACATTTTGTGCAGATTGTCTCCTTAGGAGATGATTTTGTAGTTTGATATTTGCAGTGCTTGTTTTGTGCATTTGTCTCTTAATAGCCTTTTTTTTTTTTTATTTCTTTTTTTTCTGCAGAATCAAACAGTTTTTTGAAAAATGAAAAGCCCATATGGCATTATTTGTTTAAGCTCCAGATAAGGCAATTTTTTTTCAACTTTTAACTCCATGAAAACCTATGTTGTGGGGCCAGCCTCAGTGGCTCAGTCATGTGAATGTCCAACTGGTGATCAGGAGGTCAGGGGTTAGATCCCCGCTGGGTCCGGCATCATTCTTTGGTGGAGATTGATCCTGAAATATTTTCTATGGCATTCTCTCCCTTCCTCAGATTCAAAAAGGGCAGTTCTCAGTTTCTGGTGAAAAAATCTGCACAAGTTAATACTGCTTAACTGCTTAAGAGTACTAAGCTTGCCCAGGAAAAAGTGTGGTTAGGTATACTGACCTGCTTGACATGACCGTAATAGTGTTGACTGGGCCGTTACAATCCAAACCAAAACTTATGTTGTGGGTACTCATTAGAAGTGCCTCTTTGAGGCACTTCTAATGAGTACCCACAGCATTGGGTTTCATAAATATTATGTGGACACTCCCCTTTTATCTGGAGCTATGTAAAGCCTCAAATTTGAGCTTCATGATCTGCTGAAAGTCTGTATTACTTCTGTGAGTTCTGAACAGCAGGCTGGCTTGGACCATTTATGGTGTGATCACAGTTTTCACAGTTCCCTGTGCTGTATTTACCCCAAATATTGGGACACACCTTACCATACTTGTCCTAAAAATATGAACAAGTCTATTTTTTATGGTTGTTTGATGATGTCTATAAACTGCTGGATGCTTGGCAAACTGTGTATATCTGATCAGATGCCACATTATGTGCCATCTGATCTGGGTCTACACATTTTGCTCAGGCCTGCCCCCATCCTAGTTCTTAGGGTTATTACGGTACTTTAAATTGTGTAAATGATCGGTTAAGGATATTGTCAGATTGCAGGCTGATCATGGTGTGTATAGTTTGCATATAGAACAAATTTCTTTAAAGAGTGAACACGCCTAAATTTTTTACTGCCATTGTCAAAGGAACACAACCTTTAGAGATAGGAATATAGTTCCCTTGTTCTTGAATCCTTTCAACTCTTTCCTTTGATAGTAGCCTTCATTGATGAGGGAGGTAAATGTTTTCAGGTCAGAGTTATTCCCCATAAATTAAGTTTATTTGTTGTTCCATCCTTTGTATATTTCAGTTACAGTTAGTTAATTGTGATGGTCGGTTATGACTGACTGGCAAAGATCTGAGTTGTGCTATGAAAAAAAAATGTCTTGTGATGTGTATGAACAGATAAGTCCTGGGTCACCCTGTGAATGCTAGCAGTCTAGTCTGGTCCTTTATGTTCAGTATATAAAAAAAACAAAACAAAAAAAAAAAAAAATGGCAACATTCTCTCGTAGAGATTGATCCTGAAATATTTTCATTCTCTTCCTTCCCCTGATTCAAGAAGAGCAGTTATCAGTTTCTGGTGAAAGAATGTGCACAAATACAGGTTAACTGCTGAGAGGACCAAGCCTGCAGAGGAAGAGTGTGGTTTAATAGGTAAACTGACCAGCATGACATGAAAATAATGGGTTGACTGGGCCGTAAAACCTCAATTTTGAAAAAAAAAGAAAAAATGGTATTGAAAACATGGTAGCTGTTGTGAAAATACGGAACATTAAAACCATAATTTTTAGGAAGGAAAACAATTGTTGAAAGAAGTCATAGGTCTAGATAAGGGAGGGTATCCGGTAAATGTTTTTCTTATTTCTCCAGAAAACATATGTTGTTGGTACTCATTAGAAGCCCCTTGGTGAGGTGCTTCTAATGAGTATCACAACATATGTTTTTGTGGAGAAATAAGAAAAATATCAATACTTTTGGATTGAAAAAAGTGCCTTAACTAGTGCTATGAAAGTAACTTGAAAACCATATTTTTCTCACCCTGTATTATTGCCTTCCTTTGTGAAATTACCAACTTCACATTTCTTCACTGGTGAAGAGAGGTAAAACAATTAGGTCTCATTGTTTCATTTTCTGTTCAGAATTTAGCTTGGCCACATAAGTTTAGTGGAGATTGATCATGAAGTCATTTCTGTGGTCATTCTCCCCATTCTGATTCAGAAAGGGCATTTGCAAAAAGCAAGTGCACAGTTACTGGTTAACTGCTTAGGGGATTAAGCCTGCCCAGGAAAAGTGTTGAGTGGTTAACTGGCTGGCTCAATTTAACCTTAACAGGGTTGACTGGGTTTTAAAGCACCGAATCAGATAAATCTATTCAAAATTTTAGAACATTTACGACTTCCAAAATCAAAAAACAGTATGTGACTGCATTGTTGAAGGCATTTACTATGTGCATATGGCATCGTAAGACAGGTTTAGTGATGCTTTTTGGGTGAAAAAAAGGTAAGAAAGGTTAAGAATGAATAAAGTTCCACAGAGTATGTCTATATGTTATTTATTATTTCTACCTGTAATTAAAATGTATTTGTTATTTCCACCTGTAATTGTTATTTCTACCTGTAATTAAAACTTAAATCCACCATGTTTCTTACATATTTCTTCCCTTTCGAGCAAATCTTCCAGTCTAGTCAATAATTACTCTATTTACCCTAAATAATAGGACAGACGGCCTGAGCAAACAGTGTAGACCCAGATCAGATGCCACAGAATGTAGCATCTAATCTGGGTCTACACCGTTTGCCATGTATCCAACAGTTTTTGGACACATCAGTAGGTAGTAGAATGGATTTCTTCAAATTTTAGGATGAGTATGGAAATGAGTTAACCCGTTGTATACTGAGTAGACTCTCCCACACTATATATTGGGAGAGTCCAATTTCAATTTTAGGTATGTTTGGCAATGAGATTTACATATTCCTAGAGAAAAGTGGCTAAACTATTTGCAAACAGTGGAGACCCAGTCTGATCTGGGTCTGCACTGTTTGCCAATTACCCTTTTATGGGTCTCCGGACTACAGTGGATTAACCCTTGTCCTGCTGAACTTGGATATATCTTGTCTTTGCAAACAGTGTAGATCCAGATCAGTTGGCTTCTGAAGAAGCCAACTGATCTGGATCTGCACTGTTTGCCATTAAGTATGTGAATTTGTATCAACAACCTGAATCGAGTAATCTGGAAATGGGCATGGTATCTTAATTTATTCAGCAGGACAAGGGTTAAAGCTGTCTCAGTAGTATGGCCTGAGCAAATACTATAGAACCAGATTAGATCCCACACAAATAGACATCTTATCAGGGTCTGTACAGTTTTCCTCGCAACAGATAGTAAACTGGATTTGTTTAAATTTTCGGAGAAGTATGGTAAAGAGTTAACCCTTAAAATGCCAAGAAAACCTGCATCTGAAAATGTCTGTTTATGTCGTCTGCTGAATATTCTTGCAAACTTTTCAAGCCTATTTTTGCATACAGACAAACAGTGTGGACCCAGATCAGACTGTTCCTAAAGAAGCAGTCTGATCTGGGTCCACACTGTTTACAGAAATGACTTTTAAAATCACAAGCAGATGACAAAGCAGACGACAATTGTTGTGATTGGCAGTTTAAGGGTTAAAGTGTCCCAGTATTCTGTATAATTATGGTATGGCTTGAGCAAACAATGTGGAGCCATATTTGATGCTGTAGAATGCAGTGAGGGAACAGGGTTTATATTATTTGCCACACCAACAGGTTTTTAGACTCATCAACAGGTAGTAAAATGGATTTGCTCAAATTATAGGACAAGTCTGATGAGAAGTTAAGGAACAGAAACTCCATGTTGAGTTTATTCATAAGCCTAACAGTCAGACAATGATGTCTGATTGGTGTCCCTTCCTCTGATTCAAGAAGGGCATTTGTCAGTTTCTGGCAAAAGAATGTGCACAATACTGGTTAACCGCTTAGAGGACTAAGCCTGCCCAGTAAACGTGTGGTTAGGTAAACTGACCGCGCTCGACATGACCCCATTGGGTTGACTGGGCCGTAAAACCTCAACACAAACAAATGTCTGATCGGTGGTTAAGGTGTAGATGTATTATTGTTATACCAAGCCACACGATATTGGCGGGGTATGATGTTTTCTGTGTCTGTCCATCCATCAGCACTTGGTTTCTACTCACTAACTTGAATAATTTTTAATGGATTTTATTCAAATTTTGCATATACATGTATATTAGGAGTGATTGGTTTGGTATTGTTAATGGGCAAATTTCGTCAATTTTTGACAGTTATCTGCCTGCCACACATCCGTATTTTTGTTTCAGGATGATAACTTGAGTAAATATGAATTGATTTTCACCAAACTTGGTATGTGCAGCGATATTGTGGAGATCTTGTTTAGGGTTGCTAATGATCAAATTTTGTCAATTTTTGACAGTTATCTGCCCACCAAACGTACATATTTTTTGTTTCCAGATGATAACTTGAGTAAATATCAATAGATATTCACCGGACTTGGTATGTGCATTGATATTATGGAGATCCGGTTTGGGATTGCTAATGGGCAAATTTTGTCATGTTTTATGTTTTTATTTTTATAGGGGAGAAAAATTTTGTATCTTCTGTTTGCTTTCCTACAGACCAAGACCCTTCTGAAAAGGGTTTAATTTTAGGAAAGAAATTTCTCTAATAATTCTTATCTTTTAGAGTAGACCCCATTTTGGAAGGGATACAGATTTGTCCAAGTTACCTCCCTATGAAAGTAAAACTTCCCTTAAATGGATTTGCTCAAAATTTTTGATAATTAAGAAAAGAAAATTATGAATATTTACAGTAACTGTGGTATTAACTTTGCCACATGAGCAAATGTCAAATACTGTTTGGGAAAAATAGAAAATATTTTAGAATGTCATCTGCTGGAATTTTTACCCAGTATGCTATGTGTTTATCAGCCAGGTGTTGCTTCTCACTGTCAGTTTGTGTATGTAAAGCATGACTGCTGATGATGCATTGTCATAACATATAGCACTTTGCATGCGGCGTAATTTTGCATGCTTTTTTGTCGTCTGTGGATTTTATTTTTTTTTTTATTAAATTAACTTTTTCAAAAAAATCCTTCAGGAATACCATCAGAATGTCAAACAGTTTGGATCCAGCTCAGGCCCAACTTTATGTCGGGCCTGAGCTGGGTCCAAACTGTTTGCAAAGGTTATCAGCAGATGACTAAAGTCGCCACTAGCCAGGGAAGTAGTTAATATGGAATATATCATATTTACCCAAAGTATGAGGGCAGGCAGACATGAGCAAACAGAGTTGACCCAGAGCAGACACCAAAGAATGTGTATGGTCCTTTCTTGTTTTTTTTACTCTTCCTCTTGGTTCCTTTGGTAGGTTATGTTCTGTGACTGTGGATGTCTTTTATTACTTTTCTACTTTTCTATACACTTTAGAGTAGTAAACAGTTTAGAAAAGTAAAAAAAAATAATGTCCACAGTCACAGATTTTAGACATCTCCAGGTAGTAATGTGAATCTGTTCAAATTTTAGAACAAGTAAAGAACAAGTAGGGAGTTAAGGTGGTAGGGAGTTAAGGTGTCCCAATATTTAGAGTAAATAATTATGGTATAGTTAAAATAACAAAATTAGTGCTTGAATATAGGTAGAAGGCTGCATTGGCATACTGGTTCAAGATATCAAATGAGAGATAGCAGTAGTTTTTTTGTTATCTCCCTTGATAAGTAAATAGCAAATACTGACTTGGTCCTACTAATTGGAAACCTCTGTTTTTAACAGGTCCGCAGTGGAATTTAAAATTTTCCATGTCCACATGGAAAATTTATTCATGGCACGGAAAATGTTCTTTTTTTGATAATTTGAAGATTTATTGGCATATGACCACTTCAAATGAGATACTTCAAGGAAAAGGTAGCTGCACTATATAGAGATGCTAAAGATAAAATCATAGGAATTCAATTAATTAGACCTAATTGTTTACAGTGTACTCAAGGGAATTACTGACTGCTGTCCCCCGTTCTGTCAAAATTGTATTGCCTACCTTCTGAGAAGGGGTCTACTCTAAAAGGAAAGAATCCCCATGGGAGCAAATTCTTTTCTTTTAAGTAGACCTTTTTTCAGAAGGGACTTGATGTGAGGAGAAACAAATAGGAAGTCAAAGGTTACCTGTCTTGTACAGAATGGTGGAAAATCTACCATGTGTATCCCCTCCACTTAACCCTTAAAGCCCCAATCACAACTATTGTCGTCTGCTTTGTCTTCTGTCGGTTACTTTAACAGTTACTTCTGCAAACAGTGTGGACCCAGATCAGACTGCACCGTTAGGAGCAGTCTGATCTGGGTCCACACTGTTTGCCTGTATGCAAGTATAGGTTCAAAAAGATTGCAAGAATATTCAGCAGACAACATAAACAGATGACATTTTCAGATGCAGGTTTTCTTGGCGCGTTAAGGGTTAAGGTATCCTGGGCTAAAACTAACTATGTAGTTAGTTAACAGGGCCCAGTTGTTCAAAGCTAATGACATCGTTAGTTAACGATTCGTTAAAATTAACATCAAGTGATACGCAAATATGCTGATATTTTTTGCTGAAAAGATGTGAGTAGCTGCAAAAGCTACTCTCATTTTTTTCAGCAAAAAATATCAAAATATTGTGTATTGCATCCGCTAAAACAGTTAACGAAATGACCCTTAACGAGCTCGTTAAGCTAACGATGCTTTGAACAACTGGGCCCAGATCGTTAAAACTTTGCACATATTATTGCATAATTATTGCACATACGCTAATATTTATGCTGAAAAAATGTGAGTAGCTTTTGCTGCTCTCATTTTTTCAGCAAAAACACTTGCAAATTAGGTATCATACTTACTAGAACAGTTAACATTTTGACCTCTGACGAGCTTGTTAAGCTAACGATGCTTTGAACAACTGGGCCCTGATATTTAGTGTACCATATTTACCTTAAGTATTTGGACACCTTATCTACTTACCATACTTCTCCTAAAATTTGAAATAGTTCATTCTACGAGTATTACCTCTTGATGTGTCTAAAATATTGCTGTATCTATGGGAAACAGTGTAGACCCTCATCAGAGATATCACATTCCATGGCATCTGATCTGGGTCTACACTGTTTGCAAAGACCTGTCTGTTGCGGTATTTGGGGTTATTACAGTATGGTAAAACAAATTAGTGTTTTCTTTATTGTCAAGAAAAATACATCCTGTTGTGTTGTGTTTTGCAACCACTAAAGTTTGACCATAATACTTAGATTTTTATGATAACATGCATTGGGTTGTCCTAACTCTGCCATGCACTTGCTGTTCAATATATACTTAAAGTGCTAATGGCAACTGCAGCCCACAACATTTTCATTTTTTTTTTTTAGCTCACCTGTGTCAGTGACTCGGGATAAGCTATTGTGATCACTTACCATCCGTCATCCGTCGGTCCACACTTTTGAATGACTTTTCTTTGAAACCCCTGGACCAATTTTCTTCAAATTTCACACAGAGCCTTCTGTTGAAGGGTGATCGAAAATATGTACAAATGGTCAGGGTGCTTTATACCAAGATTCATCCTTAAAGCTTTCTTGGTTCTGAAGGAGATTTTTAAGTGTTTTTACCATGAATTGTATAATGATAAAATATCAATTAGGTAATTTTGACAAAGATTTTATTAAATTTATGGAATAATTTTGCAAATTTATGTTGCTTGACAGAGTTCAGATAAAACAGTCAGTGTTGCTGAAAAAAGTATGATCTCAACATTTCTAGTAGTTGAATAACCATACAAAATAAAAGCATGATTTATGGCATGACGTCATCAGGTTTGCACATTTTACAAACTTTTTGTTTTTTATTATTATTTCATGGTATAAATTTACATACCGTATTTACCTTAACCCTTGTCCTGCTGAACCCGGATATACCCTGCCTTTGCAAACAGTGTAGATCCAGATCAGTTGGCTTCTGAAGAAGCCAACTGATCTGGATCTGCACTGTTTGCCATTAAGTATGTGAACTTATAGCAATAATCTGGATTAAGTAATCTGATTGGCTGTCAGTTAGAAGTGGGCATGGCATCTTAATTTATTCAGCAGGACAAGGGTTAAATATTGGAACACCTTAGCTCATTACCATCCTTGTCCTTAAATGCAAACAAGTCCATTTTACTACCTATTGTGGTGTTTACATTTGGCTTGATATGTGGCAAACAGTGTAGATCCAGATCAGACATGGCAGAGATCTGACACTGCATTCTGCAGTGTCTGATCTGGGTATACACTGTTTAAGCCTGTCTATCCCAATACTGTGGGTAAATAGCATAACATTTTATTGTCTTCTGATATAAGGTTTACCCTAATAACCATAAATAAACAATTCAGCAAACAATGTTGCTTTAGAATGGACTTTCTAGGTCTTTGTTCTTTATCAGTATTTCTGTGAACACTTACCTGATGGTTAGACTGACCTGTTAAAAATTTAGGATAGGGTACATAGTATATATTTTTGGGGCACTTAAGGTATTCTACATCAAAACGTAGAATTACAATTACAAATCTTAATGATATGTTTTTGTTTTGAACTCATCCTAGTAAACATCTATTAACATAGTGTTCTTCAATAAAAGCCATGTAAGAGAATACCGTATTTACTCTTAATATTTGAAAATCGCAACTCCTTACCATACTGTATTTTTTTTTTATCTTTATATTTCCTTTTGGATCACTTAGCCCATTCTTTGAAAATTGATTACCACTTAAGCCAGTGCTAGGGTGTGTATGTGTGTGTGGTGGAGGGGGGGTGTGTGTGTGTGTGTGTGTGGGGGGGGGGGGGGGGTGGAGGGAGGTTTGCATAGACGGCCACATAAACCATACAGCTATATATGAAGAGTCTTTATAAAACCGAGACTCCAATTTTTGTTTATTTGCATGGTCTTTGTTTTCAAAGGCAATCTTTTAGATATTTATTGCCCTAAAATTAAAGTCACTACATTTCACTACATACAGATGGGTCTAAAAATCACTGGATGAGTGACAAACAGTGTAGACCCTGATCAGATGCCACAAATGTGCATCTGATCAGGGTCTACACTGTTTGCCACTCATCCAGCAATAGTTTAGATATATCATCAGGCAGTAAATTTAATATTTAGGGTAATTACTGTATGTTTTGTTTTTGGTTATTTGCATGCTGGGTAATTTTGCATGCTTTTTTGTTGTCTGTGGATTTTTTTTTTTTAAATTAACTTTTTCAAAAAAATCTTTCAGGAATACCATCACAGTGTGAAACAGTTTGGATCCAGATCAGGCCCGACATTTTGTTGGGCCTGATCTGGATCCAAATTGTTTTGCAGAAGTTATCAGCAGACGACAAAAGTTGCTACTAGCAGGGAAAGAGGTAAGGAGGAGTATTTGATATTAATTCTCGGATAATTTTCACAATTTATCCATGAAACTATATATTGTAGATACTCAGTAGTACTCACAACATATGTTTTTATAAAGAAATAAAAAAAAAAACTTATCCTAGAATTATCACCAAATACTAACTGGCACAGTGGCCCAATTGGTAGAGTATCTGCTTTGTGACTGGGAGGTTGTAGCTTCAATCCTGTGCAAAGTCATACCAAAGACTTTAAGAAATGGTACTAGCTGCTTTTTCACTTGTCACTCAGCATTAAGAAAGTAGAGCTAGGAATCCGAACTGGTCAGCCCCATGTCAGTATAAATTGACTGGGTGGAATATCATGTCATGTGTTTGGGGTTTGACATTTCAATGAGGCAACACTCTAAAATTAGCATTGAGCGCCCTGCCACATCCAGACACCATCGTGATGTAAAACCCAAGTAAAACAAACAAACAATCACCAAGTACATGTACTGCTTCTTAACCCTTGTCATGCTGAATAAATTATGAAGCCACGCCCACTTCAAATTTTCAGCCAATCAGATTACTTGATCAAGATTGTTCATATAATAAATTCATATACTAAATGGCAAAGTGTAGATCCAGATCAGTTGGCTTCTTCAGAAGCCAACTGATCTGGATCTGCACTGTTTGCAAAGGCAAGGTATATCCAGGTTCAGCAGGACAAGGGTTAACAAGTCCTCTGAGTTAATATGGTAATACTTTTGCCTTTTTAATTTCATTGAGGTTTATATTATAATGATGCGGTTGATGATGCATTACGTTGCCTATGTCACTGTTGCAATAAAACCACAAGAAACTATCACCTATTAGGTTAATTTGTTTGCTGGTTTTATTTTAGGTGGATCTCTTAATGTAGACAATGTGATTTATTGCTGCTGGGGAAGAAACATCCTTATTGCAGGTATAAAATTATTTTTTCTCAAAATTATTTCTTATTAGCACAAAAAGATCAATTTCTCAGAATTAATCCATGGTAAAGTAAATTACTAAATACTACCTGTTTTAAAATGTTTTATTTTCTCACTACTAGATTTATGAAAAAAAAAAGAATATTAAAAAAAAAAAAGAAGGGGGAAGTAAAGAAAAACCATTGAAGCCATTGAATTTTAAAAAAAAAAAAAAGAAAAAATAAATACTTTGGCACTTGTATTGGGAAAAACAGCCCTGAGCAAACAGTATAGTCCCAGATCGGCTGCAGACTTTGGCATCTGATCAGTATTGTTTGTCTTCCTGCTTGGTCAATTTACTTTTGTGGAGATTGATTATAAAATCATTTTACAGCCATTCTGTCCCTTCCTCTGATTCAAGAAGGACGGTTGTCAGATTATAAAATCATTTTACGGCCATTCTGTCCCTTCCTCTGATTCAAGAAGGACAGTTGTCAGTTACTGATGAAAGCATGTGCACAAATACTGGTTAACTGTTTAGAGGACTTAACCTGACCCGCTCAACATGACAATAACAGTGTTGACTGGACCATAAAACTCCAACTCAAACAAATACACTGTTTGCCACTCATGTAGCAGTGTTTTTAGCAGGTAGTACTGTAATAACTCTAAGTATTGGGACAGATAGGCCTTTGCAAACAGTGTAGTCCCAAATCAGATGCCACAGAATGCGGCATCTGATCAAGGTTCATACTGTTTGCCATACATACAGCAATAGTTTAGACACATCAATGGGTAGTAGAGTGGACTATTTCAAATTTTAGGATAAGTATAATAGGCGGATAAGGTGTCTCAATACTTAGGGTAAATAAGGTAGAATGGAATTAAACAAACTTGAAGAGAAGTATGGAAACTTAAGGAGAGACAAGGATAATTATGGAAACTTAAGGAGAAACAAGGAGAATTATGGAAACTTAAGGAGAAACAAGAAGTATGGAAACTTAAGGAGAAACAAGGAGAATTATGGAAACTTAAGGAGAAACAAGGAGAATTATGGAAACATAAGGAGAAACAAGGAGAATTATGGAAATTAGGAGAAACAAGGAGAATTATGGAAACTTTAGGAGAAACAAGGAGAGTTATGAAAACTTAAGGAGAAACAAGGAGACTTCTGGAAACTTAGGAAAAACAAGGAGAAGTATGAAAACTTAAGGAGAAGTATGAAAAGAAGTTAAGGTGTCTTAATATTTAGAATACTGTATTGACCCTAAGTATATAGACAACTCCTTTCCATAACTTACTAAAATTTGAAAAGGTCTATTGTACTACCTATTGATGTGTCTAAAATAGTGCTGGATGAGTGACAAACAGTGTGGACCCTGATCAGATGCCACATTCTCTGGCATCTGATCTGGGTCTACACTGTTTCTCAGGTCTGTTTGTCCCAATATTTAGGATTATTACGGTAAATCTAGTACTTCTATAAACCTGTTGTATAGATGTACTTTTTCTGCAGTGTCTGATTTTGATCTGTGCTGTTTGCTAAGGCTTGTCTGTCCCTATACTTAAGGTACTTGCCTACTGCTTACCAAGTGAACTAATTTTTATTTTTGATCATTTTACCTTACTCCAAGAAGTGCATTTACCTTGATAGATTATCTTTTTGTTTTTTTTGTTTGACAAGATATTGAATTTAATCATTTTATGCTTCTTCTTCATCATTTCAATAAGAAATAGGAAATGAAAAAAAGTAATGACCAAAGTTTGAAGTTTTACAACTTTGTAACATTTTGTTAAGTTGTATGGCGAAACACGTGCAGAAAAAAAAGTTGAAAGAAGAGGCATTTGTGCTATATAAAAGGGAAAAAAATTAGTTCCATAATCAGTAGAACTTTGATAATTAGAACTCTGATAACTCAAATACCCAGGATAACTAGAACTAATAAATGAGTCTCCACTGGTCATTTTCTTTCAATCTTTGATAACAGGAACAACCTGAAACTAGAACTAATTTCTCTAGTACCCTTACTGGTCCAGTCTGACTGTATATTTACCATATGAAATTACTTTTTTTTTTCTCATGCCTTTTTCTCCCCACTAAAATTTTCAAAGACACACTGTTTTACTCAACTTCTCTTTACTTGTCTTTACTTGTGATGATCAACATGCTGAATTTATTTTCTATCCTTACATGTAAACAAGGGAAGTAAAAAGTTTTGTAAAGGGTGACAATTTAATTGCCTCCCTTTACAAAATTAATCATTACATATTTTTCTTGTTTGAAACTAAGATTTTACTCTTTGAACTTTTTAGAACATTTACCATATATATATTTTTCAGGTATAAAGTGATTCTATTTGAAAAATCAACATGACAATTCTAACTGAACTTGATAACTGGACATGGAGTGTCCGTCAAAGGATGCCAACTGTTCAGGGAATTCCAGATGAGGTATGGTAACCCCACACACAATCAAAGCACTGAGAGCACTGGTGGGTCAATTGTCTCTGAGTGTAGGCTGGGTAAATGGCCCTGAACAGGGACTTAAGATTGTTTCATTTTACCCTTAACTTTCTGTAATTTAACCTTTACCACTCTCTGGCCATTTTCAGCAGATGACAAATTGATTATATTTCTTATTTTTTTCCAAAAAATAGGATTTGACATTTCATGCAAATTGTCTCCATAGGAGACAATTTGCATAAAATGTCATATCCTGTTTTCTGGGAAAAATAAGAAAAATATTTCAAAATGTCATCTGCTGAAAATTTTACCCAGAGTGCTAAGCGTTAAGCAAACAGTGCAGACCCAGATCAGACGCAACCTTTTTGCAGCATCTGATCTGGGTCTGCACTGTTTGCCAGTGTCCCAGAGCAGGTTTTACAGATAACCCTCTTTGCATGGCGACAAGAATAGCATGGCCGTAAATAACCATTACTAGGATTTTGTACAAATGTGGTTTGATTTCTTTGGTCAATGAAAATGGACAAAAACCTTAAGGAAATTTTGGTGTATGTATACTATGAATCGATTGTAAACAAATGGCCCAAAAGGGAATGGATACGCCTTCAAGGGAAACAATGCTGATATGAAAATATTTACATCCCATCTTATTTTGGGCTACCATTAAGAGTAGCCCCCATTTTTAAAAGGTTTCACATACCAGGGAGGCATCTGCTTGTCTGCAAAAACTATCTTCCTTTGCAAAATGGTGGTAAAGTCTTTCAGTTGTATCCATTCAGCTCAGGGTGGTCGGGTGGTGCGAAGGTGCTGTGTATCTTACATCACTGGGGCGTCCAACTGATATTGGCTTGCAGTTGGGCAAGGCCTGCTATCCTTGTAGTGGGTAAGGGTAGAGGGGGAATGTTTTTATTTCTTCTGTTTCTTCACTTTCATTCCTGTTCCTCTTTCTTCCCTGTCCCTCTCTTTCATCTCCTCTACTCTCTCTTCTATCTCTTTTCTCCCTTTCTCTGGGAGACGACACAAAATGACCCTCAAGGGTTGACGTGTCGTTAAACCCCAACACAATCAATTAAATCCATTCAGCTTAACACAAAGCACTCTGGGTAAAAATTTCAACAGACGACATACTGAAATACTTTCTTATTTTTTTCTAGAAAACAGGTTTTGACATTCATGCAAATTGTCTCCAGTGGAGATAATTTGCATGAAATGTCAAATCCTGTTTTCTGGGAAAAATAAAAAAAATATCAATTTGTCGTCTGCTGAATAAGCCAAGACCTTTGCAAACTTTATTCACCATATTTATCCTGAGTATTGGGACACCTTATTTACTTACCATACTTGTCCTAAAATTTGAAATAGTGCATTCTACTACCTCTTAATGCATCTAAAATATTGCTGTATGTATTGCAAACAATGTAGACATTCTGTGGCATCTGATCTGGGTCTACAATGTTTGCAAAGGCCTGTTGGTCCCAATACTTTGGGTTATTAGGGTATATCAGATATAAGATGGATCCCTGTTTCTGTTTTGCCAAATATTTCATAAAGTTCGTCTAAAAAGGCGGTGATTTCATTTAAAAAAACTGAGACTCTAAACTACATGTCCTAAGGTGATTTCCAAGACAAGATGAAGCATCTCCACGGCCTGGGCCCAGTTGTTCAAAGCATCCTTAGCTTAACGAGCTCATTAGTGGTCAAAATGTTAACTGCTCTAGTAAGTACAGTATCTAATTCATAGTTATTTTTGCTGAAAAATTGTGAGTAGCTTTTGCAAATGCAAAAGCTATTCACATTTTTTCAGCAAAAATATTAGCGTATATGCCATATTTAATGATCAAAGTTTTAACGATACGTTAACTAAAGACATTGTTAGTTTCGAACAACTGGGCCCAGGTGGTTAGCACCCCTGACTTCAGATCATGAGAGTCCAGGGTTTGAGTCCCACTAGAGATGGAATTCAGCTTATGGCTGTATGACACTTCATTGCTCAGAGCATTTCATCAGCAATTCTTCAGAAGTCAACTGATCTGGCTCTACACTGTTTGCAAAGGCAGGACATATCTGGGTTCAGCAGGATCAAGGTTAAACAATTCACTGTTTTACTTCTTATTTAATAGTTATAATTATGCTTATATACATTCCTCACACAATATAATCATACAATTTCTTGCATTTCGTTTCGGCAAGATATCTTATAAATGAAGCATATTGTATTGTGATGTATTGGCAGGTAAAAATAATTTGCCATTTTTTTTTTTTTTTTTTTTTTTTGTCTCTTTGTCTCATCCTCATTACTTAGTTCAGTCTTCAAATGAATCTATAGTCACATGTACAATACCATCTTGACATTTTGTTTACTTGTGTAATATGTACATATGTATATACTGAGGGCCTCATGGAAGATTAGCTATTACATGTATTTGTGTAGGTGCTAAATGTTGTAACCCTCAAAAAATAAAGTCGTTACTTACTTACTTACTTACTTACTTCATTATCTTGATATGACGTTAATAATGTTGAAACACATAAAACACCAAGGCCCAGTGATTCAAAGCATCGTTAGCTTAACAAGCTCGTTTAACAAGCTCGTTAAGGGTCATTTCGTTAACTGTTTTAGAGGATTCAATACACAATATTCTGATATTTTTTGCTGAAAAAATGTGAGTAGCTTTTGCACAGCAAAAGCTACTCACATTTTTTCAGTAAAAAATTTCAGCATATTTGCGTATCACTTGATGTAAATTTTAACGAATCGTAAACTAACGATGTCGTTAGCTTTGAACAACTGGGCCCAAATCGTCATTATCCAAGAAAACATACTGAGATGATATGATGAAATATGAAGCTCTTTTCACTGGAAAAAAAATGAAACATATTATTAGCCTATAACTGGTTGGCTTCAAATATCAGATGACATCTTAAAATTTTTGTCTTACTTTTCACAGAGAATAAGATATGATGTTTCAGCCAAATTGTCTCCGAAGGAGAGAATTTGAATTAAATGTCCTGCCTTATTTGTTGTGAAAAATAAGAGAATTGTAACTTATTTGCTGACTGCTCAATTCACCTAGAAACTGCCAATGGTCCATTTGCTGTCTGCTGATATTTGCCTACAGCATACAAAAGGTTCAGTCAGTCATGCTATATTTCGCAAACTTGTTTAACAAAGCATAAAAATTGTTTAATGAGTTTCATAAAATACTTACAAATATAAAGTCCATGACGTCTTTCATCACATGTCTCAATCTGTAGTTCATGGAAATGAACTTTTACCACTCTGAGCTAATTCAGCAGATAACCAAATGCAATATTTTTCTCTTTTTTTTCCCAGAAAATAGGATTCAGCATTTCATGCAAACTGTCTCCAATGGAACAACACCTAAAAGGTGTTGCTGCTATTTTACAGACAAGAAGCTCCCTCTCTCCTTAGTATTTGAGATCTTTCAAAGGTTAGACATAACTACCTCTGTCAAGCCTTAAATCTTTGATAAATGCAAAAAAACAAAACAAAAAAAAAGCCAAAAAACATTAAACTGTCATCTACTGCAGTTGCAGTTGTGCTAAATGCAGTTGCAGTAGATGAACTGTTTGATTTTTTTAACCCTTTAAGCACCGATCACTGCTGTAGCAGATGACATTTTTAAACATTTTTTCTCTTTTTCATAGAAAATAAGTCTTAACATTTCTTTTAAATCATCTGCCAAGCAAATGATATGTCAAGACTTATTTTCTGTGGAAAAAAATATATTTTTCATGGAAAGTTATTGAGATCCTGTAAGGAAAACTTTTTATTAACTTACCACTGTGGGATATTCAGCAGACGATAAGTTTGTTATATTTTTTCTTATTTTTTCCAGAAAATAGGCTTTGCCATTTCATGCAAATTGTCTCCAAGGGCGACAATTTGCATAAAATGTCAAAACCTATTTTCTGGAAAAAAAATAAGAAAATATTTCGAAATGTCGTCTGCTGAAATGTTTACCCAGAGTGCTAAGCATTAATATTACCATATTTACCCAAAGTATCCAGACACTTTTACTCCTTACCATACTTGTCTTAATTTTATTACCTGTCCGTGTGTCTGAAAACTTCTAGCAAATAGTGTAAATGCTAATCAGATGTGACATCTAATCTGGGTCTACACTTTTTGTGTAGACCCTTTTTACGTAGGCCTGTCTGATTAAACTGGTATACAATTATGAATTTATACACTCGTTTTAAAACATTTGTTTGTGGAAATTGATCATGAAATATTTTCTTTGGTCATTCTCTCTCTTCCACTGATTCAAGAAGGGCAGTTGTCAGTTTCTGGTGAAAGAATGTGCACAATACTGGTTAACTGCTTAGAGGACTAAGCCTGTTCAATAAAAGTGTGGTTAGGTAAATTGACCTCGTTTGACATGACCCCATTGGGTTGACTGGGCCATAAAACCTCAACACAAACAAACAAACAGTCATTTTTAGCTCGCCTGTACGAAGTACAAGGAGAGCTATTGTAGTCACCCCGGTCGTTTGCGTTTGCGTTTGCGTTCCTGTTCCCATCACACTGCGTTAAAGTTTTTCAAATGCTTATATCTCAACAGTCACTCCTCACAGAGGCATCAAATTTGGAACTTAGGTACCTTGGAGGGTCTTCTGAGATTCCAAGAGAATAAACCCCTGGGTTCATGCCCCTGGGTGGGGCTAGGGGTCAGAATCTAGGACACCTTTGTAATACTGTGTTAAAGTTTTTCAAATTTTTATATCTTGACTTTCACTCCTCATAGAGCATTCATATTTAGAATTTGGGTACCTGGAGGAGTCTCCTGAGATTCCAAAAGAACATACCCCTGGGTTCATACCTCAGGGTGGGCCTTGGAGTGGGGCTAGGGGTCAAAATCTAGGACACATTTGTAAAATCTTATGCCTACAGGTTATAGACACAACTGGTTATACATCAGCTAACTATGTGACATCGGTTTAAGTGTAAGAGAGTGAAGGTCATGGTGACCTACATTTTACGGTCCAGGTCACCTCGATTTCACGGTCCAGTGATTTTGCCTTATATCTTGAATACTATTTGTTGGATAAATGTCACACCTGGGATATTACTTCCATGTGACCCAATGAATGACCACTTACTATATCTAGGTCATTGTGACCTATATTTCATGGTTCAGTGATTTTGCCTTATATCTTGAATACTATTTGTTGGATAAATGTCACACCTGGGATATTAGTTCCTTGTGACCCGATTATTGACGTCAAAATATATCTCTGTTGGTGTGACCTATATTTCATGGTTCAGTGATTTTGCCTTATATCTTGAATACTATTTGTTGGATAAATGTCACACCTGGGATATTAGTTCCTTGTGACCAGATTATTGACGTCAAAATATATCTCTGTTGGTGTGACCTATGGTTCAGTGATTTTGCCTTATATCTTGAATACTATTTGTTGGATAAATGTCACACCTGGGATATTACTTCCATGTGACCCAATGAATGACCACTTACTATATCTAGGTCATTGTGACCTATATTTCATGGTTCAGTGATTTTGCCTTATATCTTGAATACTATTTGTTGGATAAATGTCACACCTGGGATATTAGTTCCTTGTGACCCGATTATTGACGTCAAAATATATCTCTGTTGGTGTGACCTATATTTCATGGTTCAGTGATTTTGCCTTATATCTTGAATACTATTTGTTGGATAAATGTCACACCTGGGATATTAGTTCCATGTGACCCAATGAATGACCACTTACTATATCTAGGTCATTGTGACCTATATTTCATGCTTCAGTGATTTTGCCTTTTATTTTTATTACTATTTCATGGAGAATTGTCATACCTGGATTATTATATCTATGTGACAAAATGATTTACATACAAATACATCTAGGTTGGTGTGACCTATATTATATGGCTTAATGATAAAAATGTTACAATATAAAATGTACCCAGCAGGCGAGCTCGCTGTCCTATGACAGCTCTTGTTTTAAATATTTCAGCCCATTAAATTCATATATTTCTAGGGGATTTTCTTTATAGAGATAAATCAGTATATATTAGCCACATTTAGTTATTAATCATTTTCAAAATACCCAGAGTGGAATAAAAGTGAAGTGTAGTTGAAAGTATCATGATAGCAATTTATTTGTGTCGGTCAATGATAGATAATCAGATCTGTTATAACTGGAGGCAGAAATGTGACGGTGTTTGCCGGTTCTTGACACTTTAGCTGACTAGATCTTTGATGCCTTAGATGGTAATCACTGGTTATAGGCAATAGGTCAAAGATTAACACTGGCCTTTGGTAGAGATGTGGTCTTTGTTTCACCTTTATTAACGTGTCCTTTGTCCAGTACAAAGACATTATTGTTTTAATGTTTGCTGATAATAAACTAATTTCTCAAAAATTCGTGTTTAAATGCAATCATTTAAACTTCAGTTGATGTTCACCTGGGGGGGTCTGCCCTGAGAGTGGTAAAGGTTAAACTACAAGCACTTTTTTCTTACTTCTTAATTTGAAGCTGCTATACAAAACAGAGGAAGATGTGGGGATTAAAAAAAGCCACATTAATTATTCAAAATGGTGATGCCTATAAATGCACATTTTAAATCTTTATACTTCAATAAGTTTCATATTTATCATTCGATTTTGATAGGTTTGCATAAAAAGCATGAATAGTCAAGATATTTCAACTCAGAGACATTGTTCTCCAATCTTGCTTTCCATTTAACTCTTACCATGTTGTATGCTAATTCAGCAGACGACAAGCTGATGATACCTTTTTTTATTTTTCCTAGAAAATAGGATCTGACACTTTATGCAGATTGTCTCCTGAGGAGACAATTTGCATGAAATGTCAAATTTTATTTTCTAGGAAAAATAAGAAAAAATATTTCAAACTGTTGTCTGCTGAAATTTTTACCCAGCATAGTAAGTGTTAATATACTGTTTCGATGAAAATGACCCTCATGTGTTGTGTCATTAAACATGAACTTATCTTCGTCATCATTATACTCAGTGGATGAACATATTGTAAGGTACATGTTCTTGCACTGGAGCCCAGTGTAAGATTTGTTTACTGACAGCTTATACAAAAGTAAAGCTGCTGAGCCCTATGTCACAGTCAGTAGCGATCCAGGGGTTGCAAGTTCAAATCCCAGCTGAGACACATAACTTTTATGGAGATTAATTATGAAATAATTTCTAGGGTCATTCTTCCCCTTCCACTGATTCAAGCTGTCCTCAGTGGCTAAGTGCAATGAGCATCCGACTAATGGTCAGGAGGTTACTGGTTCAATCCCCTCCAATCTTTCAACATTCCTTGGTGGTTTGCTCTTGAAATATTTTCAACGATCATTCTTTCCTATATGCTGGTTCAAGAAGGGCACAAGAATGTGCACAAATACTGGTTAACCGCTTAGAGGACTAAGTCTGCTCAGGAAAAGTGTGTAGGTAAACTGACTGGCTTGTCATGACCTTAATAGTGTTAATTGGGCCATTAAACTTCAAACCAACAAAATCCAATGATTCAAGGAGGGCAGTTGTCAGTTAATGGCAACCGTTTGTACACAAAGTACTGGTTAACCTTTTAAAGACTAAGCCTGCCCAGGAAAAGTGTGAGTAGGTTAACTCTCCAGCTTGACATGGCCTAACCAATGTTGACTGAGCAGTAAAACTCCAAATTAAATCAATTTTTTTGTAAAGCTTTATCAGACAGTGTGTACAATACTAGAACTATGCATATAGGTGTCATCGAATTTTCCCCTCTCAAACAGCTTAACACCTGAAACCTTATACCATTCTCTGGGCTTATTCAGCTGAAGACAAATTGATGACATTTTATTTTTCCCAGAAAACAAATCCAAATTTTATGCACAGTGTCTCAATTGGAGACAGTTTGCATGAAGTGTTAAAATCTGTTCTCTGGGAAAAATAAGAAAAACATTTCAAAATGTTGTCTGTTGAAATTTTTACCCATTGTGCTAAGCATTAAAAGGTAATTCAATAAAGAAGTGCTTCTACACTACTTCAAATGATTATTGGTGATTTTAAAGATTTTAAAATTAATGATAAATATTTATGAAGCAAACCTAACTGATAAAGATCAGAATCCCCATGTTTGATGTCATAAAGATGTCATAGTTAGCAGGATCTGACCTATATCAGAGTCAAGAGTTTATCTTCTATATCAAAAATAACAAGTGAAACATGCCATAGCAAAACAAATTCCGCAATGCTTAGCATGTAAGGTAAATTTTTCAGCAGATGAAAGCACTGAAATATTTTTCTCAGAAAACAGGTTTTGATATTTCATGCAAATTGTCTCCTTTGGAGACAATTTGCATGAAATGTCAAATCCTGTTTTCTGCAAAAAAATAAGAAATGTATCATCAAGCTGTCATCAGAGACTGGTCATTAGAGGTTAAAGAAGTGCATCTACTGTACTTTAAATGATAATTGGTGATTTTTAATTATTCTGAAATTAGTAACAGATATTTATGAAGTAAACCTAATCTGATAATGTTTGATGTCATAAAGATGTCATAATTAGCAGGATCTGACCTATATCAGAGTCAAAAGTTTATCTTCTATATTTAACAAAAATAACAAGAAAAGCATGCTCTACCTTCACCCTTTCAGCCCAGCAGACCAATACTGATACCTTTGCAAACAGTGCAGATCCAGATGAGATGGCTTGTAATGAGCCTTATCATGAGGTTCTACACTGTTTGCCATTCTGTTATTGATTTTTTACTTGAACCCCAATTTGCAACAACGGATGTGTCCAAATTCAGGGATGGAAGAGTCCATATCAGAAATTCAGGGACAAAATGGTTAATGCTTAGCATTCTGGGTAAAATTTTCAGCAGACAATAAATTAAAATATTTCTCTTATTTTTCCCAGAAAACAGGTTTTGACATTTTTTTATTTTAACATTTACCATTCTCTTGGCTAATTTAGCAGATGGCAAATTGAATGGAAACAATTTGCATGAAATGACAAATGCTGTTTTCTGGGAAAAATAAGAAAAATATCATCAATTTGTCATCTGCTGAATTCGTCTATAGAGTGGTTAAAGTCAAATTTGTCATCTGCTGAATTCGTCTATAGAGTGGGTAAAGTCAAATGTCCTATAATTCTAATAGTTTATTCCATCCTTGTTTTTTTTTTTTTTTTTTTTTTCTGCCTACTGTATGTTCCCTGACCAGACTGCCTCTTAAGGCCTGCACTATTTGCATATGCTATTATGTCAGAATGCTGATATAGAAAATTTTAGAAAAAATATTGCACCATTTGTGTCCTGAATCCATTTGCAGGGCTCTAGTGCCAAGTCAGCTAGATTCTTCAGCTTTTGCCTACACAACATCACAAATGTTTAAAAAATGATTATGAAGAAACTAACCAGACTGCTTTAATGCACAAACCAATCTGGATATTCCACTGCTATAGATCATTACGAAAACATGCCTATATAATTTTGACCCCCTTAAACCCCACTTTTATATAGTAAAACTGGGGTTTACAGGGGTATACATTATTTTTCTTATTTCTGCTCAAAAACATAGATTTTGGGTACTCGTTAGAACCACCTCGCTGAGGTGATTCTAACGAGTACCCACAATCTATGTTTTGAGCAGAAATGTGAAAAATATCAGAGGTTTTTATCTGATTTTTTTTCAGTTTTTGAAAGTGAAATTTTCTACATATTTGCATAGGCATGTTTTTGTAATGTAAGGCATTGTTGTGTGTTTACTCATAATAAGAAGCTAACCAGACTGCTTTGATGCAAAAACCAATCTGGGTATTGCATTGCTCTAGATAAAGCATCATTGGCAGCCAAAAAGTATAAATATTTTTTTTTATTTCTCCATGAAAGCATAATGTTGTAGATAGTCATTAGAAGTGCCATCCCAGATAGTCATTAGAAGTGTCATCTCAGATGATTCACATGAAATGTCAGACTATCCACTATATCATTATATAGTGGATAGTCTGACATTTCATGTGAATCATCTGAGATGATTCACATGAAATGTCAGACTGTCCACAATATAATGATATTTGCATGGAAAAATTAGAAAATATTTGAGCTAGCACACGACAAAACCTGCAATAAGACCTGTGTAACCAGTAAAGGCTCAGCTCCACCTGTACATCCATCCAGTATGGCCACAGGAGCTTGAAGTTCTGTCCGTAAATTGCTTCATAGTTTTTATATTTGGACATTTTGAGTATGTTTGATGGACAAAACTTCAAGCGCCTGTGGTATGGCAAGGGTTCTCGTTCATTCTCATTCTGATAGCCGGGAGGCTGTAGGAGGCATATGCGATCAGCGAAGTATCTGATCAGACTTGCAGGGATCTGATCTGAGTCTTCGCTGGTTGCACAATTCTTATTTTACGTTTTGTCATGCTCTGGCTCATTTGTCATTTAAAATTTCCTATGTCTAGAGGACCTTGGAAATATTGTTTTCCCCACAATGAGCTTCTAAAAGTTATGTCTAAACTCTTCATATGCTAAGGGTGAATTCAGCAGATCACAGGAGAGTAATGTTTATTTTCTTGTGTTTTTTTTTGTTTGTTTTTTTTCTCAGAAAATAGAACCAGACATTTTATTTGAATCATTTGAGATGATTCACATGAAATGTCAGACACTATTTTCTGGGAAACTAAGAAAACTTTTAAAATATTGTCTGCAAATATTTAAATTTAGCAATCTAAGGTTTTATATCAGTGGTCACTCTTCCATAGCACAGCAGTGCACAGATCCAATGATTGGAACATTAATATCTACATTTTCAATTTTGTGTGGAAAATTTGGAATGTTAAGGTATGCAAGCAAAAACTTAAAAGTATTTGTTTTAAATGTGTACATAAAAGGCAGGTACATGTATAGTTTTATTTAGCTGAATTTCTTACTCTTACATAAAGAATTTGGCTTTGAAAAAAAATTGCTTCTTCCTGTAATTTTATTTGTATGAACAGATGTTTTTTGTGGGTTTTTTTTTTGTGTGTGTGTGTTTTTTTTTTTTTTTTCTTTTCCAAATATATCTCAAATTAAGTGCCTGTTACAACTGTTTATAACCATCTACCTATTCTGTTTTACGAGTATATCCATCGTCTTATGACCAGTACAGAATGCTATTTAATGTTCTGCCAAGAGATTTGAGCCTAGGCATAGCATTTCCTATGATTGCAACTGCACCACAGTCTGATCAGTCCTTGCAGGGCAAGGATCTAAAATGTCTTCAGGCAGACAGTGAAGACTGATCAGCTTGCATGGATGCACAGGCTGATCTGAGTCTTTGCTGGGTGCACCAGCAATCTTGTAGAAAATGCTGTGTCTGAATCAGTTTATTTCTGGGGCAAATGTTCCATGTCCTGATGTACCAATTTACCCTAAGCATTTGAACAGACTGTCCTGAGCAAACAGTGTAGATCCAGATCAGAAACTGCAGAATGTGGTGTCTGACCAGGGTCTACACTATTTGTTGATCAAGCAGTTTTTGGACCTATGAACAGTAGTAAAATGGACTTATTAAAATCTTACGACAAGTATGGTAAGAAGTTAAAGTGTCCTAATATTTAGGGTAAATACAGTAAAATGAGAGCTATTTGAAGCATATTGTAACAGTTATAATCTGGACTGAGTTTTATAAGATATTGTTCTTTTGAAGTGAAATATGGTGAGACATTTTCTAATTGTATGTGACAGTGACACTGAAAAATGCAGGCTTGATGAATGCTAGCGCATCCTCTGCTTGTTGAATGACTGTATCTCTAACTAAAATTCATCCAGTCCAATCGTTAATAGTGTTGATTGTAGCCACTTCTTTACTGTATTATGAAACTTACTCATTCAAAATTGTTTTGCCTCCCTTCTGAAAGGGGTCTACCCTAAAAGGAAAGAATTTGCCCCACCAGGGGCAAATTCTTTCCTTTTAGAGTGGATCCCTTTTCAGAATGGAGGCAAAACCATCTTGACAGTTGCCTCTGGTCTGGAGACCCCCAAAAGGTCGATTGGCAAACAGTGCAGACCCAGATCAGACACTGCAAAGTGTGGCATCTGATCAGAGTCTCTGCTGTTTGCAAATAGTTAAGCCATTTTTCTGTAGGAATATCTAAGTCACATAGTCTGACATACCTAAAACTGAAATGTGACTCTTCCAGTATATGGTGTGTGTTGGGGGGTAGGGGAGGGTGGAGGGGGAGGAGGGTGGTTATTTAGTCTAAAATGGGTCAAAGATCAACTGTAACTGTTTGTCTAAGGAAAAACTAGATGAGCCTCTACCAACTTTGTTTTCTATGGCCAGCCATTTTCAATAGGAGTAGGGGTTGGGGGCATATAGTATCCTCGATGTCCATATGTATGAAAAATGGTTTTCATTTGCTGTCTTTTGAAAAGATTAATGTATTGGATTGATATTTTATACACAGGTATATAATCATAAAATATAGGTCAAGTTAGATTTGGGTAAATTCCACAAATTATTATGGGAGTTATGGTCCTTTTTCAACTTCGTCATCCTGTCCATATGTATCAAAAATGGTTTCCATTACTTTAAAAGATTAGTGTTTTGCATTCATATTTTATACACAGGTATATAACCATAAAATATAGGTCAAGCTCAATTTAGGGTAAAATCCGCCAATTATTATGGGAGTTATGCCCTTTTTCAACTGCTTTTTTTTTGCAAAATGCTTGTTTCCGGGTGAGGATGCCCTGGGCGAGGGCATCTGTGTCATATTGACACATCTCTAGTTTGTTCTTATCCACTGTTTGATGGGTTGCCAGGCCAAACTTATTTTTAAACAGGAAGTAGTTAACTGACATCTCCTCCAAAACACTGAATAGATTTCATTGAAACAATGCAGGCATGTTCCTTATGTGGGCTAAGAGATTCACATGTTTTGTTTCTTTGGCATCAGTAGTTTTGTTTTTGTGGCAATGAATGTTTACCATGGAAGCATAATGTGAAAAAATGATTAAATTACATCTCCATGGAAACCGAAAGCATTTGAATCAAACACTTTGGTGGTCCATTATCAAGTTAACCCTTGTCATGCTGAATAAATTACGATGCCACGCCCACTTCTGATTGTCAGCCAATCAGATTCCTTGATCCAGATTGTTGATATAAATTTAAATAGTGAATGGCAAACAGTGCAGATACAGATCAGTTGGCTTCTTCAGAAGCCAACTGATCTGGATCTACACTGTTTGCAAAGGCAGGGTACATCCGGTTTCAGCAGGACAAGGGTTAATGTTGCAGTGTCCGAGTGGCCAAGTGATAAGTGGTTGGCATTCTTGATTCTGGATCAGGAGGTCCCAGGTTTGAGTCCCTTTAGGGGTGGAATTCAGCTCATGACTGTAAGACACTTTATTGCACAGAGCCATTATTTATCACCATTCCATCACCTTGATATGACTTAAAATAATGTTGAAAAGCACATAAAACTTCAAATCATCATCATCATTGTTATATCAGCTTTAGATTTGTTACTGTGCCAAACTTGGCAATAATGGAAAATTATCACATAGTTGCTCAAAAGCTGCAAAAGTGAATATGCTATGGCTTTTTTTCACTCAGATGAGCGAATTATGGCTTTTTCATTCAGGTGAGCAAGTTGTGTTTGTTTCATTTAGGTGAGCAAGTTGTGGCCCTTGGTCCGCTTTTTTAATCTGATTTAAGGACTAAATAAACTATTACAGAATTAAGCTTTGTAAATCTGTTAACCCTTGTCCTGCTGAACCCGGATATACCCTGTCTTTGCAAACAGTGTAGATCCAGATCAGTTGGCTTCTGAAGAAGCCAACTGATCTGGATCTGCACTGTTTGCCATTAAGTATGTGAATTTATAGCAACAATCCAGATCAAGTAATCTGATTGGCTGAAAACTTGAAGTGGGTGTGGCATCTTAATTTATTCAGCAGGACAAGGGTTAAGACCGAGTCACACACTGACCACTGAGTTAGAAGTTCTATGCCTAGAATTACGTGGGAAAAATAAGCTGGAATGTTGCCGTTCTATGCCTAGAATTACGTGGGAAAAATAAGCTGGAATGTTGCCACCATCAGCTTTGTTATATGCTTCATTGAGTGGTTTTATATTGTGAAAGATCACTCTAAATATAGAATTCCAGAAAAGCGTTTTTTATTAACCCTTAAAGTGTTTAGTAAAATTGTAGCAGACAACATTCTATTTTGTCTTTTTCAGAGAAAATAAGACATTGCATTGCATGTGACTCATCTTCTAGACAGATGATTCACCTGAAATGTCAAGCCTTATTTATTTCTGAAAAAAAAAAAAAAAAAAAAAATATTGAAATGTTGTCTGATGCAGTTGTGATTACCACTTTGAGCAATAAGAAACTAACAGTGCTATTTTCCTTTTGGTATATGTACAGTATATTATATATGTTGTATATAATATATTACAGTAAATAGTATACTGTACATAGAATACACTACAAATACTCCTACCATTGTGAACCCAAATACATTGTATATACACCAATAAAATAACAAAGAGTGACTTATGATCTAAAATTGTTACATCAACAGATAATACCAGATTACCCCCAAAACACCAGGGCCCAGTTGTTCAAAGCTAACGGCATCGTTAGTTAACGATTCGTTAAAATTTACATCGAGTGATACGCAAATATGCTGAAATTTTTTGCTGAAAAAATGTGAGTAGCTTTTGCAGTGCAAAAGCTACTTACATTTTTTCAGCAAAAAATATCAGAATATTGTGTATTGAATCTGCTAAAACAGTTAATGAAATGACCCTTAACAAGCTTGTTAAGCTAACAACGCTTTGAACAACTGGACCCAGAAAAGCGGGGAGTTCTGATAAACAGTTCTTATTTTCTAAAGAAACATGCACTGTCTTATCTCACTGGAAAGATTTTCCTCTTGTTAACCCTTTAGGCACCATTCAAAATTGTTTCAGAGAAAATAAGGCTTGACATTTCATGTGAATTGGCTGCCTTATAAGATGACATTTCATATGAATTGACAGCCTAGCAGCCATTCACTAGACTGCTAGGCCATTCACTAAGCTGTGAGGCCATTCACTATATGCATGATATTATAGGTATATGTATTAGTACACTTGTCCAAGCCTTTTTTGCATACTATATTTATCCTGCACCTAAAGGGAGGGGAGACTGGTCATGAAATATTTTCTACGGTCATTCTCTCCCTTCCGCTGATTCAAGAAGGGCAGTTGTCAGTTTCTGGCGAAAGAATGTGCACAATACTGGTTAACCGCTTAGAGGATTAAGCCTGCCCAGTAAACGTGTGGCTAGGTAAACTGACCGCGCTCGACATGACCCCATTGGGTTGACTGGGCCGTAAAACCTCAACACAAACAAACAAACCTAAAGGGAGGGTGAGATATTTGGGTGCAGATCCTGTTGGGGTCGGTATTGGCATTGACTTGACACTTTCTTGTCTGCACAATATCTTATGAACCAGTGGTTGGATTCTTACCAAATTTTTATGGATACTTATTTGTGTGTCCCCCCCCCCCCCCCCCCCCCCACACACACACACACACACACCCCATGCACACACACTAAAGGAGGGGTGGGGGAGGTTTATATTGTTTTTGGTGCAGGTCCTGTTGCCATTTCCAATTGTGTGCGTGTGTGTGTGCATGCGTGTGTGTGTGTGTGTGTGTGATCAGCATTGACATTGAGTCAGCGTAACAGTTTCAATGTCTGCACACTATCTTGTGAAACTGGTGATTGCATTTTACCAAATTTTCCTGGATATATAATTGTGACATAGAAAAGAACTGATTAGATCTTTGTGCCCTTGACCTACTTTTCAAGATCACAGCAGTATAGAAACTGAACATTTACAGTGGGGGTGGGGGTGTGGGGGGAGGGGGGTGGAGGGAGGGACATCTGTTTTCTCTGAAAACACTGTTCTTGTGTTACCTTAAACATTCAGACCCCTAAACACTTTACTTACTTCTAAAATTTGAACATGTCCATTTGACATGCTGATGTTTCTAAAAGCTACTTGGTGAATGGCAAACTCTAGGCCTTGATCAGGCACTGCATTCTGGGTCTGATTTAGATCTAAACTGTTTGCTCAGGCCTGTCTGTCCAAATACTTAAAGTAAATATGATATATTCTATTTCATTTTAAAGGTAGATCTTTAGATTTAAATAATGTTCCAGTTCTTATTTTACTTCAAATATGTTAATTGGTGTTTGTTGAAATAATTAGACCTGTGCTGTTTGTTGTAGAATAACCTTAACCATTCTCTGGTCAAATTCAGCAGATGATAAATTGGAACTGTTTTTTTTTTTACTTTTCCCAGAAAACAGGTTTTGACATTTCATGCAAATTGTCTCCTTAGGAGACAATTTGCATGAAATATCAAAACCTTTTTTTGAGGGAAAATATTTAAAGAATATGTCAGAATATCATATGCTGTATTTTTACCCAGCATTCTTAGCATTAATATTGACTAAATACTATATTTAGGATAGTGCAAACAGCTTACTGTTTTTCCCTATACATTTTTTATAAGTGATCCCACCTTGTTTATATAATTTTCAGAATTTATTGACATTAGACACCAAGGTATGCTGAAATCACTTAATTAAGTTTAAAATGCCAGTGAAGTCAGCAGCAGATAACATTCTAAAAATTTTTTTACTTTGCCAAGAAAATAGGGCTGACATTTCATGTGAATTGTCTACTAAGCAGATGATTCATATCGCTTTGACATTAAATACAATTCATTCACATCATGGTGTAAATTTACTGTCTCTTCTAGTTCACTGACTTTTACATCCAATGAATTTTAACAGATCACGGATGTGGTTTTCCTTTAACAAGCATTTTATTATGTGCATTTGCATGCATGCATCACTTATGCATATATAAACTATCTTAATATCTCATTGCTCTACATAAGGTGATTATTTTGATGATAATTTGTCATAGGATTTGGTAGCGAGACAGCCTTGTTGTATCCAAACAAAAATGTATAGATTATATAGAAAAATGAGCACAAAAATGTATAGATTATATAGAAAAATGACCATAAATGGTCATATTTCTATATAATTTATACTTTTTGTATGGTCATTTTTTTGTATAGACTCAAACACAATGTATAGATTTTATAAATGATCATTTTTCTTTATCATTTTATACTTTTTGTATGTTCATGTTTCTATATAATCCCTACATTTTTGTTGGAGTACAAATACAACAGGGCCACTCTTGAAACTTGGTTATATCCAAAACCATGCAATAATGACCCATGTTATAAAGAGGAGGCTCTTATGTAGAAATGTATTAACCCTTGTCATGCTGAATGCATCAAGATGCCACACCCACTTCTAATTTTCAGCCAATCAGATTGCTTGATCCAGATGGTTGATATAAATTCACATACTTAATAGCAAACAGTGTAGATCGAAGCCAACTGATCTGGATCTACACTGTTTGCAAAGGCAGGGTATAGCCGGGTTCAGCAGGACAAGGGTTAATATAATAAACTTGTGGTTTAGCACAAGATACAAGTCATTTTATTTGTTATGGACTTACCACATTTAACCATAATCTGTGGATGGTTATGCCTAAGCAAGCATAAACTCAGATTTAGGAGCAGTTTCATCATGGTCTGCACTGTTTCCATTCCATCAGCATTTTAGACTAATTCACAGGTGGCGAAGTACGAGGGTCATCCAAAAAATAATGCAAACATCTCTCTAAATTAGTAATCATTTGAAATATCAAACTAACCTTATTAAAAGCCTTCAAAGTAATGTCCCTCATGTTCAGTCATGGACCTCCACTGACTTAGCTGCTTCTGTATTCCCGTTGCCAGGAAACCATGCCCGTACATCCAATCCTGCTTGGCCACAGCATCTTCTAGTTCCTCTAGGTCTTCAAATCTAACCCCTCGCATGTTTTCTTTCAACCTAGAGAAAAGGTCGGTCACATGGACTGAGGTCTGGAGAATAAGGAGGATGGGGCAATGTTTCCCATTTGTACCAAGCGAGTAACGACATCACCCTCTCCAAAAGATGTGGCGCAGCATTATCATGATTGGACCTGCTGCCAACAGTTCTGGATGCTTCCTACAGATAGTAGGTCGCAATACCTTTTGAAATAGCCCTTGTAATACATGCCATTCACAGTTTGGCCAGTCTCTACCCTATGGCTGGTGATATCATAGGCAAATATCTTGAGCATCTTTAATTTCCCTTGCTTGGCCTAGGAGAATTCGGCATGTGCCATTCTGTGGCCTGTCTCTTCATTTCAGGTTTAAATGATCTAACCAAAGTCTCGTCAAAAGCAATGATTCTAGAAACAAAGTTAAGTAAGTTGGTGGCGACAGTTAAAAGATGTTGCACTTGGACGTCAAATGATGTGGTACCCAATGTGCTGACACCTTTTGCATTCCAAAACGATTTAGAATGATTGAATGAACAGTACTGTGGCTTAAATCCAGTTCCTGGTCTAGTTTCTCACATGTATATTGTTGATCACTCTTTGTACTAGAAATTCTCTAACTTTTTCTACAAAATGTGTGTCACTGGCTGATATTTTCTGACCTCTCCCATCACTGTCTTTTACACTCTCCCGACCATTATATCTTATAACCAGTTTATCTGGCAACTTGTAAATAAGAAAAAGGCACTATTGCCACAAACTTCCTGCAAGGCAACATGAATTTCCCACGCATTCTTCTTCTGATAAAATTCAAACTTACTATAGATGCATTGTTCTTCTGATGAAAACATAACCACCATGTCTTCACTAATGTCAGCAACGCCATGCATTGATGACGTCAGTAATAATGACATCATAAGACTGATGTCACCTTGAAGCAGGCATATTGTTTTATCTACTTGCCAAATTTCATGACCATGCAGATAGTGGTTATGGAATAAAATGATACTTTGCATTATTTTTTGGATGACCCTCATAGACTGGTTCAAATTTTAAAAGTACAGTAAGGAGTTGTGATGCCTGCATATCATGGATACCATATTTACTCTTAACCCTTGTCATGCTGAATAAATTGAGATGCCACACCCACTTCTAATTTTCATGCCAATCAGATTACATGATTTACATTCTTGATACAAATTCACATACTTAATGACAAACAGTGCAGATCCAGATCAGTTCGCTTCTTCAGAAGCCAACTGATCTGGATCTACATTGTTTGCAAAGGCAGGGTAAAGCCAGGTTCAGCAGGACAAGGGTTTATGTTCAGACAGTCCTATCTGAGCCAGAATTGTAGATCCAGATCCAACAGCTCCTTTGAATAGGTCTACACTGTTTGCCATTCAGCTAGCAGTATTTAGACATGTTGCATATCACCAGTTAGTCAAATTTAATAAACATTATAAGGTATTAAGGTGTCCGAACATTTAGGGTAATTATAGTAAATAAGATATTTTGTAGAAATTCTGTGGCTAATCAATGCATGATGTCTTAACCTACTGTAGTCTGGAGACCCCTAAAAGGGTAATTGGCAAACAGTGCAGACCCAGATCATATGCCGCAGAATGCGGCATCTGATCAGGGTCTTTACTGTTTGCAAATAGTTCAACTATTTTTCTCTAGGAATATCTAATTCGCATAGCCTGACATACCTAAAATTGAAATTAGAATCTTCCAATATATAGTGTGGGTTAATTCATTCAGTCTACAATGGGTTAATGTAATAAGTTCATATGCTCATATGCCAGCCAGCCTGGTCTGTTGAGCTTAACTGTATACCTCTTTGTTGTACTACAATATGTGGCTTTTAAAGTAAATGATCCTGAATTGATTACTTGAATATATCCAATTTTTTTTTTTTTTTTTTTGAAATCTAATACCTAATTTTAATGGTCATTAAAATTCCAGGGCCCAGTTGTTCAAAGCTAACAATGTCATTAGTTAACGATTCGTTAAAATTTTAATTGAGTGATACGCAAATATGCTGAAATTTTTTGCTGAAGAAATGTGAGTAGCTTTTGCAGTGCAAAACTACTCACATTTTTTCAGCAAAAAATATCAAAATATTGTGTATTGAATCCGCTTAAACAGTTAACGAAATGACCTTAACGAGCTCCTCAAGCTAATGACACTTTGAACAACTGGGCCCAGATGGTTATCTTGACCAGATATTTAGATGCAGGTTTAAGCTGTTTTTAACAGAGATACGGTTATACTGTTATGTCAGTCAAGGTTTTAACACAATTCTATATGTACCACTTTATTACACAAAGTATTTATCACACTTATTCTAAATATTTGGACACTTTATGTCATTACCATACTTGTCATAAAATTTGAACTGGTCCATACGACTACCTGTTGTTGCGTCTAAAAAACTTTTGGATAAGTAACAAATAAAGCAGACCCTGATTAGATGCAACATTCTGTGATGCCTGACCTGGATCTACATTATTTGCTCATGCCCGCCTGTCTGATTAATTTTGGGTAAATACAGTAACAATGATACTTCTGCTCAAAATCTGAATTTCAATTGTATTATCAATTTATTATCAACTCTTACCTTACATTTAAATTTGCTTGGTTTCCTAATATTTGGAATTAAATTTCACTGAATGGAGGTCCTGGAACAGCCGGCATGGGATTCCCCGCGCTTAACATCATGGAGATTCGTGAGAGATTTCACGCAAAATGTGACCAACGTCACAAAAACGTATGTAAACACAGAACATTACAGGAGGACGCTCACATAGCTCCGTTCTAATGCGCAGCCTAGATCACAATGTTTTGCATCAAGAAATGAACTGCAACAAAAATGGCTGCTTTATCATAGACAATTACATTTAAAATGTAAATATTAATAGATAGTAAAATGGACTGTTCATATTTAACCCTTGTCATGCTGAATAAATCAAGATGTCACACCCACTTCTAGTTTTCAGCCAAGCAGATTACTTGATCCAGGTTGTTGATACAAATTCAGATTTAATGACAAACAGTGAAGATCCTGACCAGTTTGGTTCTTCAGAAGCCAACTGATCAGGATCTACACTGTTTGCAAAGACAGGGTATATCCAGGTTCAGCAGGACAAGGGTTAAGACAAGTACGATAAGAAGTGAAGATGTTCAAATCTAGAATAAGTGCAACATTATACACATTCCCAGTTATTTTTTAAACACATTTCTTTAAAACAGTGTTAACCCTTAAGCTGCAGAATAAACCATAAATCAGGCCTGTTAGAGAGGATATCCCTACTTGAGAAGCCGTTACGCCCTTGATTTTGGCTCAATTTTGATGACATTTTCACACATATTTTTATACGCCTGTTTGAAAAACGGGATGTATTATGTTACCGGGTATGGTGTCCATCCGTAAACTTTTTCATTTCCGGCTAACTCCTCCTATAGTTTACATCCGATCAAGCTGAAACTTGGTATATAGTTAGACCATGATGTGGTGCAGCGCATATTGTTTCGGCGTTACAGTCCACCAAATGTTTGCAGAATTATGCCCCTTAGAAAATTTCTGTAAACTTTTCATTTCCGGTTAACTCCTCCTACATTTTACATCCAATCAAGCTGAAACTTCATACATAGTAAGACCATGATGTGGAGCAGGGCATATTGTTTCGAGGTTACAGTCTACCAAATATTAGCAGAGTTATGCCCCTTTGAAAATTCAGTTGACTTTTCATTTCCGGCTAACTCCTCCTACAGTTTACATCTGATCAAGCTGAAACTTGATTTGTAGTTTGACCATGACGTGGAGCAGCGCATATTATTTTAAGGTTACAGTTCACCAAATGTTAGCAGAGTTATACCCCTTTGAAGATTTCTATTAATTTTTCATTTCTGGCTAAATCCTCCTACAGTTTACATCCAATCAAGCTGAAACTTCATGTACAGTTAGATCATGATGTGATGCAGCGCATATTGTTTTGCGGTTACAGTCCACCAAATATTAGCACAGTTATGCCCTTTTGAAAATTTCAGTAAACTTTTCGTTTCCGGCTAAATCCTCCTACAGTTTACATCCTATCAAGCTGAAATTTTATTTGTAGTTAGACCATGATGTGGAGTAGCGCATTTTATTTCAAGGTTACAGTCCACCAAATATTAGCAGAGGTAAACTCCACTAGGTAACTCTGTGCAGTTCAAACATATTGCAACAACCCCTTATCTTAAACACCCTGACATGTTTGTACAGCTGTACCTAGCTGATTTTATACAACTACTAAACAACTCTGTACTCGGTTTTCAGATTTCAAACTGGTTACAAAGTCACCTCTTATCAGTATGTTCCACCTCTTCTCTTTAAAACTACATTATTGTAATCTGTTGTAGCTAAGGCTACCCTACCCTACGAAAATCTTAAATGCTTCTAGAATTGGTGGAATATGTCAATTTCATCTAATTCTCCCTCTCCACTGCTTCACAGAGATAAGTCTCATTTCTTATACACACCACAACCTCTTTATAACACGATTGTCGGGGTCCATAGCTTAAACCATGTTAGTTAAACAACCGTGTTATATCCAAACAAAAATTTATAGATTATATTGAAAAATGACCATTTATGGTCATTTTTTAATATAATCTATGCATTTTTGGGCTGCATCTTTGAACCATGTTATACCCAAAACCGTGTTATAACGAACCGTGTTATAGAGGTTGAAGTGTATTGCTATTTAAGTTCCTTCCTTGCTACATGGAGAGAACTCATCCCTTGTTTCTTTACAATCTGTAACAACAAATTCTTGCCTCCAGCTGCCTCCCAAAAATAAAAAAAAAAAAAAAAAAAAAAAAAAAAAGATGAAAAAGAAAAAAAAAAAAACAAGGTCAAGTGATTCCTATTATCAGCTCAGATTTCATCCATTATTCCTTATACAACAAGCTGTCAACTTTGATGGGTTACCAAACATTTCAACATTGTTTGCAATCCACCTACTTTAGTAGGAAAAATTATGAGGTCTATTTCTTCCACATTCACTGGGCAATTTAAACCATTATTTTCATTGTTGTCTTCTACTCAGCTTTAGTGGCCTGCTTTATTATAAAGATATACTGGTCTTTTGGTGTAATTCTAGTTTGGATTTTGATTATGTGGTAGTATTGTTATTTGGATATTTTACCCTAATATTGGGCAAACAACCAGTTTAAGTACAGTCATGAAAATGACTTAATTCTATATACACATGTCTAAACCTATGACACTGAAATTAGTCAGCATTTTTGCTGGTGTGAAAAGAAATTACAGGTTCATTACATGAATGGCATATTTTACTACCTGAGTTACCAATATATTTGCTCTCTGGAATTTTCTCCTAGATGTTTTGGATGCCCAGTGACAAACAGTCAGTCTTGCCTGGAAATGTTAGTCACGTTTTTTTAACCCATTGTAGCAATTTATCTTTTCCTCCCCACAGGGCAGCTTGCCCCCTAGTGGCAAAGATATTCTGGGGTATCTTTTACCTATTTTTGTCTTTATGGGAACAGGTGGCTCCTTGATGTCGTAACCTCAGCAACTGGTTTCCAACCCCAGAAAACCTATACAGAAAACAATGACAGTTCAGAAAGATATTAAACCACTTCTAATAGACTTTCCCATTGAACAGTCACTAGAAAATCATAATACCTATCTTTCTCTAGACAGAAAGGGGTGTGGGACAAGATACTGTCACCTAGGCAGCTTGCCCCTTCCCCAACAACCCCTGAAACCTGGAAAAAAAAAAAAAGGATAACAAATCCCTTTCTTTTAGTGTAGACCCTTTTCATAAGAGGCCTGATGTGCAGGAATGCAAACAGAAAGTCTCAAAAATTGTCCTCCTTGTCAAAACTGGCAGAAAAGCTAGTGCGTCCACACATCTTAAATTGCAATATGATAAAATAATGACACACAGCCATGACAATTGATTTAAAAGTACACTGTGGAATATTAATGAATGATATTACTTATTAACACTCAGCATGCTAGGGTTAAAAATTCAGCAGACTACATAAAATTTGAAATATTTTTTCTTATTTTTCCTAGAAAATAGGCGTTGATATTTCATCTGGGAAAATAAGAAAAATATTTCAATGTATCATCTGCTGAAAATTTTATTGTCATTGGGAGTACTAAGCGTTAAAAGTACACTGCAGAATATTAATGCAAAATATAGTTTATCAAACATTACATTTGCAAATTGCATAAGGCTTTACATCTTATGCTGTCAGATTTTCATTGCTGTTTCATGCACCGGTTATTGCCTTATACAAAGATTCAAATTATACATCAAACCCTATTTTCTGGGAAACTGCAATTGCACAACTCACAGAAAAACTGACCGACTGGGGTCCACTTTCAGAGTGTACCCTATAATCAATTCATGAATCTGTCCATCTGTCCATGGTCAGTTAGTTGAAATGGGTGTACAGTAAAACCTGTGTAAGAGAGCCACCTTCGAGACTGACTTTAAATAGTGGTTGATGTGGAAAAAAGTTGTCTGTCTTATAAAGGTACATGTCATGTAATTTTGCTAGCAAAATTACATGACATGTACCTTTATAAGACAACCACCTTTCCACATCAACCACTAAGGTCAATTTCAAGGTGGCTGTCTTACACAGGTTTTACTGTAACTCTTGAACCATTGGGTTTGCAATATGCCGCTTTTCATTGACCGAGACAATGCCTAGGCCAAAAATATGAAAATATGGAAATCACTGTAGGTCTTCAACCATATGGGATACTTTAATAAAATTTTGTATACATATCAATGTTGATAAGAGGTCTAGCCAAAGGAATTGCCAATGCCACTTTTTACTGACTGGGCAACACTTAGGCCAAAATTGTGACAGTAAATGAAAGTGGCCTTAACTTTTGAACCATTAGGAATATTTGATAATTTCTTTGCAAATAAATTTATATGGACAAGATGTAGCCAAAAGGCTTGTTAAATGTCACTCTCCACTGACTGAGGCAATGCTGAGGCCAGAAATGTAAAAATATGGAAGTTGCTGTAGGTCTTTAACCATGTGGGAAATTTGATAAAATTTTGTATACAATATTGACAAGGTAGCCAAAGGAATTGCCAAATGACACTTCACTGAATGAAGTGATTGGAATGCTGAAAATGTAAAAAATGGAAATTGCCATAGGTTTTCAACCAGATAATAAAATTTTGTATACAATATTGACAAGATAGCCAAAGGAATTGCCAAATGACACTTTTCACTGAATGGAGTGATGGGAATGCTGAAAATGTAAAAACTGGAAATTGCCATAGGTTTTCAACCATATGTGATAGTTTTGATAAATTCTGCATACACATTAACCCTTAAAGCGCCAGTCACAACTATTGTCGTCTGCTTTGTCATCTGCTTGTGGTTTTAAAAGTGATTTCTGCAAACAGTGTGGACCCAGATCAGACTATCTGATCTGGGTCCACACTGTTTGCCTGTATGCAAAAATAGGTTTGATAAAGTTTGCAAGAATATTCAGCAGACGACATAAACAGACGACATTTTCAGATGCAGTTTTTCTTGGCGCTTTAAGGGTTAATATTGATAAGAGGCAGGTCATGCATCTTAGCAATAATGTCCCAATGCGTTAGTATGGGTGACTTAGGCATGTAAGTTTCTGTCCAGCCATTTGTTCGTCCATGTGCTTACTTATGTCCACCCTAAATGAAGTCTTCAAACTGTAAAACTTTACATTTAGTTTCATTTCACTGATTGTTTTATCTCATTGAACTAAACAAGGATGACAACTCTCACTCTTCTGGTGCTAGTACTAACCCTTGTCCTGCTGAATAAAATAAGATGCCATGCCCACTTCTAATTTTCAGCCAATCAGATTACTTGATCCAGGTTGTTGATACAAATTCAAATACTGAATGGCAAACAATGCAGATCCAGATCAGTTGGCTTCTTCAGAAGCCAACTGATCTGGATCTACACTGTTTGCAAAGGCAGGACATATCCAGGTTCAGCAGGACTAGGGTTAGCATTTTAGTGTGCATGTGCGACATAAACTTCAACAAAGCTCTTTATATTTTTTTAATCCATTTTGATCAGGAGACCCCCAAAATGGTAACTGGCAAACAGTGCAGACTCAGATCAGACAGTACATTCTGTGGTGTCTGATCAGGGTCTACACCCTGCTATTGCTATTCTGGTTTAAAGATCAGTTGTGGTAGAAGAGTCCACTAGATGTAAATGGGTTAATATGTCTATTAACAATTTTATGTTCCATCTGTACAAACAACTGCAGTACCTTAGTAACAAAGTTACCGTAACCTTGGTCCTGCTGAATCCAGATATGCCCTGCCTTTGCAAACAGTGTACATCCAGATCAGTTCTTCAGAAGCCAACTGATTTGGTTCTACACTGTTTGTCATTAAGTATGTGAATTTGTATTACAAACTGGATCAAGCAATCTGATTGGCTGAAAATTAGAAGTGGGCGAGGCGTCTTAATTTATTCAGCATGGCAAGGGTTAATTATTAATCCTCAACTGATGCAAATGATTCTCATAGGTTGATGTATCATTAAACCTGACCTCATCAGTATCATTATCATATATTTGGAATGAAAACCAGACAGCATGACATGTTACACAATATGAAATGGCACATGAAAAATGGGCCTTTATGCCATATGATGCACAATGCATGAAAAGGGCCCTTCTGTAAATTGGGGACAATGCAGGCCCTGATCAGCCTGGGCCTTCGTTTTCCATATACAGAATCTGTGAATAGGTTGGTATATATTGACAAACAGAAAATGCCCAGATTAGACTGCACAGATGCGCATGCTGATCTGGAACTATGTTGCCCGCATATTGCATAAGGGCCCTTTTGCCATGCTGTGCATCATATGTAAATAGTGAAGAACCAGATCAGTCACTGTCTCCTAATAGAACCAATGAACACTGCAGATGTATTAACAAAGAGAAGGCCTTGATCAGACTGCATTGATGCATAAACTGATCTGCACCTTTGCTGTTTGTCCATCACATAAGGGCCCTTTTCTCATATTGTATATCATGCTGATATGTACCCAATGGTTTCACAATAAATTTATCTGCTTGGCTCAAGTGTCCTAAGATTTGTGTATTTACCCTAAATATTCCTCGGACCCATCAATACCCGGACTGGTAACTATAGTGCTAATACCTATTTTATCGATATGATGATGTCGTGGCTATGATTTTACCAGTTACCGGGTTTCGTCTGGAATGTGCGAAAATCCATCGGGTAGAAAGTGATAATTATCCGCAATAAACAACCACATATAAGTGTTATTTGTGAACAATATATCAACCATCATGAAAAGTTAGTACTATATAGATGTAATTGTTTTTTAACTACATTTGTTGAATATTGGTAACATACTTTACAAATTTCGGTGGAGTTTCCAAACACTGTTTTGTGAATGAAGCCGTTCGTCGAAGAAAAATGGCGACCATTGTTGAACTGTACTCGCATTAGTAGAGCCTTTTAATGTATGTCCTCGTTAAAATCAATTATAAATTAAACTTATTCAGAAAGAAAAAAACTAGCTTTGTTTTCGAAGTTGTTTTATGAGCATATTATTTTTATTACTACTTCAATGCCAATTGAAATATCGGCTGGTGAAAATGTCAATTTCTCGAATTCGACCAACAATTATCCGCGATAATGAACCTCATATAAGTGTCATCTGTGAACAAAACATCACTTATCATTCAAATTAAATACTATGTAATAATTATTTTGTTTTTTAATCATATTTGAATATTGAATATTTTTTGAATCATAATTGAATATTGATCACACATATTACAAACTGCGATGGAGTTTCCAAACACTGACTTGTGAATGAAGCTATTCGTCGAAGAAAAAATGGCGACCATTGTTGACTAGTACTAGCATTAGCAGAGCCTTTTAATGCTTTTTCTCGCTAAAATCAACTATAAAACCAACTTTTTTAGAATAAACTAGCTTTGTTTTATTGCTTTATCAGCATATTATTTTCATAACCGTAATAGAAATTTGAAAAGTCGACTGTGAAAATGTCGATTCTCTCGAATTTGACCCACATTTTCTAAAACGAGTATGTGCAAAATTCGGCGATTATCTATGTTAAAAGGAATCAGTTGAATAAAATGTTATTAACATATAACGGACCCAAGATGGATTTATTGCTTTATAATAATTTTAACTGGCTTAATTAAAAATAAATGTGTTTAATACTAGTTTAATATGGGTGGAGTTTGCAAAATATAGATTCCGAAGTGACGTAAGCATCACCAGCACCCGCGACATGATAATTAACGGAAACGGACAGTAGCAAGTCCGGGTATTGATGGGTCCGAGATATTCTGACAGTCATATATGAGCAAACAGTTTAAGAAACAACAGTTACTGCATTAAAAATTAAATTTAGCCTCAAAAACTATGAAATAAAGTGTTTGATGTTTTAGGATATTTATCTTAGTCAAATGGAATTGTTCCAATTTTATGATAAAGAAAGTATGTGGTTAAGGTTTCACATTATTTAGAATTAACCCATTGTAGACTGAATAGATTCTCCCACACTATATATTGGAAGAGTCCAATTTCAATTTTAGGTACATCTGGCTATGAGATTTACATATTCCTAGAGAAAAATGGCTAAACTATTTGCAAACAGTGGAGACCCTGATCAGATGCCGCATTCTGTGGTGTCTGATCTGGGTCTGCACTGTTTGCCAATTACCCTTTTACGGGTCTTCAAAAAAAAATCTTTTAGGAATACCATCAGAGTGTCAAACAGTTTGGATCTAGATCAGGCACGACGTTTTGTCGGGCCTGATCTAGGTCCAAACAGTTTGCAAAGGTTATCAGCAGACAACAAAAGTTGCCACTAGTGGGGAAAGAGCTAAGTAACAATCCCAACATCTATTAGTTCAGGTAGCTTCAGAGCTGTTACCTTATTCCCAGTAAGATTTCAGTCAGAGGAGTCTGTCAAACAGTGTAGACCCAGAGTTTTATTGGGGTCTACATTGTTTGTCTATATGTCACAACTTTTACATGCACAATGAGGTTGTCTGAAGGCTTGTTCATAGTTTAGGCTAATTATAGTAGGGAGTTAAGGCATCAAAATATTTAGAGTAAATACGGTCATTTTTTGAAAACCACAGACCAAAAATAAACTTTGCAGACAGTGTAGATGCATGTGAGATAGCACATAATCAGTTGGGACTTAGCCATCTTATCAACAGGATCTACACTGTTTGCCACATACACTCCTTTTAGAAATAATGGGACTTATCCAAATTTACTTGGAGTCTATTTTTGATACTTAACGCTTAGCACTCTGGGTAAAATTTTCAGCAGACGACATTTTGAAATATTTTTCTTATTTTTCTCAGAAAACAGGATTTGACATTTCATGCAAATTGTCTCCTTAGGAGACAATTTGCATGAAATGTCAAATCCTGTTTTCTGGGAAAAATAAGAAAAATAACATCATTTTGTCGTCTGCTGAAAATGCCCAGAGAGTGGTAAAGGTTAATGCTCTACATGCTGGGTAAAAATTCAGCAGACAACATTCAAAATATATATCTTTTTTTTTTTTTTTTTTTTTTTTGTACCAGAAAATAGACTTTAACATTTCATGCAAATTTAGAGACAATTTGAATAAAAATGTCAAAGCCCATTTTCTGGAAAAATAAGAAAAAAGTATCATCAGTTTGTCATCTGCTGAATTAACTCAGAGAGGGATAAATGTCAAGGATGAAAGGTAGTCAGGAATATTGACATTCACCCTGTTTGTTTGAAACTGGTCAAGTAGCATTCAATGTTTGTTTGACACTAGTCCAATAACATTCAATGTTTGCTTGAAACTAGTCTAGTAGCATTCAATGTTTGTTTGAAACTAGTCAAGTAACATTCAATGTTTGTTAGAAACTAGTCCAGTAACATTCAATGTTTGTTTGAAACTAATCCAGTAACATTCAATGTTTGTTTGAAATTAGTCAAGTAACATTCAATGTTTGTTTGAAACTGGTCAAGTAACATTCAATATATGTAGTACATATGTTTTCTAATAGTATAAAGACTCTAAAAATTTGGACACTGAAAAACTTAACTATACTGTACTTAAGAGTTGAAGAAGCTCATTTGACTATTTGATGGTGTGTATAAAAACTGACAGCTAAATGGCAACAGTGCAGAACCTGATCAAAATACTTTAGAAGATTATGATCTGTGTCTGTACTGTATGCTCTGAATGATGATGAACATAAAGTAAACTGAACAAATGGCTACAGTTTTAACTGAAATTGTCATCTTTTTATGTCGTCTGCTTAATATTCTTGCAAACTTTTCAAACCTATTTTTGCATACAGGCAAACAGTGTGGACCCTGATCAGACTGCTCCTATAGCTGTGAATTGTCTGCCAAGCAGATGATTCATGTGAAATGTCAAGACCTATTTTCTGTGAAAAATGATAATAATTTTTTTTGTTAAAAGTGTCCTCTGCTGCCATTGTGAATGGCATGTTAAGGGTTAACTTAAGGAATGATTATGAAACTGGGCCCAGGACCTATTCTCAGGGATAAGAACATACTAAGCAACAGGAAGTTAGAGAATGATCAGTAGAATGGCTTAATTTGGATAAACTAATAGAAATTTACCAAAGCAAATGAAACGCATGTATTTGAAAAGTCTTTTATCATAGTCAAAATTTTTTTCTATGAAATTTGTCGGTTATTGTATATGATCTTAGCTGTGCTGCCGAAATAAATGCCTGTTTGAATTTCTTTGTAGTTTTTCATTCATTGTAGTAAATGATCACTTTAATACTGTATTTACCGTCACAGGTTGAAGCATTCTTTTGGACATGCTTCTTTGACGGGGTATTAGTTTGTGAATTAGTGTTAACAAAAGGTAATATTTACAATAATACGAACCTTTACAACTACTTTAACATTCTTCATGCTGTGTAAAACTTTCAGCAGACAACAGTCTGAAATTTTTTTTTCATTTTATCCAGAAAATAGGGTTTGTCTTTCATACAAATTGTTTCCTAAGGAGATAGTTTGCATGAAATGTCAAATACTGTTTTCTGTGAAAAATAAGAAAATATCAGTTTGTCTTCTGCTGAATTTTCCCAAAGGGTGCTTAAGGTTGATAAGACAAAATTTTTGCCTGGCTGGGTCATATCTAAAGTAGAATTCAGTAAATTCAGCATTATTGGAAGGTGTTGGAGGATTTCTAGGTGAATATAACTATTTATATTGTTTTTCATATTACTTGTACTGTACTTATTAAAGCACTAATCACACTTGCACCATAAGTTTTTTTTTTATTATTTTGCAGAGAAAATAAGGCCTGACAGTTTTTATGAACATGAAACTTAAGTGTTATTTTCTCTGAAAATAATGATGAAAAAATAAGAATGTCGTCTAGTACAATTTTGCTAAGTGCTTTAAGGGTTATTTATAATAATTTATTATAGTCAAATTTTTGTATTTAATTAAATGGCGACATGTAATTATACAGATAAATATGCCTCAGTAAACAGTGTAGACCCTGATCAAGAAGGAATTCTGATCTGAGTTTGCAGTTTCACATTTTGTCAAAATGTTTTTGACTGGTCAAAACATGAGGAATACTCAGCATAAGTATGGTAAAAGGTTAACCCATTGTAGTCGGAAAACCCGTAAAAGGGTAAATGGCAAACAGTGCAGACCCAGATCAGAAGCCGCAGAACACGGTGTCTGATCAGGGTCTCCACTGTTTGCAAATAGTTTAGCCATTTTTCTCTAGGAATATGTAAATCTCATAGTGGGACTTACCTAAAATTGAAATTTGACTCTTCCAATATATAGTGTGGGAGAGTCTATTCAGTATACAATGGGTTAAGAGGACTGAATTCACTTGACAGATTTTCTGCCATTTTTCAGAAGGGATGCTATTTTTGTGACTTTCTGTTTGCTTTTTTGCACAACAAGACCTTTCTGAAAAGGGGTCTACTATAATTCAAAATAATTTCATGAAAAGAGGTCTACTCAAAAAGGAAAGAATTTGCTTCTCTTGAGGCTCTCTCTAATATTGTCTTAAATGTCAAAACCTGTTTTCTGGAAAAAATAAGAATTCAATATGTTGTCTGCTGAAATTTTTACCCAGAGTGCAAAGCGTTAAAGAGATTCTGTATGCTGGGCCTACTTTTCCATCAAACAATCACTTATTTTTGTGCAAGGACCAACCTAGAATTGATCCTTGAGAAACATACCATACAACTGGGGCCAGTTGTTCAAAGCGTCGTTAGCTTAACGAGCTCGTTAAGGGTCATTTCGTTAACTGTTTTAGCAGATTCAATATACAATATTCTGATATTTTTTGCTGAAAAAATGTGAGTAGCTTTTGCACTGCAAAAGCTACTCACATTTTTTCAGCAAAAAATTTCAGCATATTTGTGTATCACTCCATGTAAATTTTAACGAATCGTTAACTAACGACGTCGTTAGCTTTGAACAACTGGGCCCAGATCATTTAATTTTATATAAAATTTCTTAAATTATTATTATTAACCTTTACACAGATTCAGCAGATGACATTTTGAAATAGTTTTCTTATTTTCCCCAGAAATAAGATCTGACATTAAAATGTCAGATCCTATTTCCTTGGAGAAATAAGAAAAATATTTCAGAATGTCATTTACTGATTTTTTCCCAGCATGCTAAGCCTTAAAATATTTCCTGTGCAAATAAGTGGTCTTTTATAGATGGGGCTGAGGAGATTACTAATTATTATTATAGTACCGGTAGTTACCCTAAGCAGTCAGGCAGACAGACCAGAGCAAACAGTGTAGACCCAGATCAGACACCACAAAATATGGCATCTGATCAGGGTCTACTCTGTTTGCCACTCATCCAGCAGTTTTTAGACACATCAACAGGTAGTAAAATGGACTTACTCAAACTTTTAGACAATTAGGGTAAGAATTAAGGTGAATATTTCAGGTAAATTTAATATTCTCAATCATATATGCATTCATTCAGGGGTAGCATGCTTTTTGACAACATAATTGCTGAGGTTAAAGCAATCAGTTTATCCAGATTATCTGTTAAATCTTATTAGTAATCATTTTTTCAACTGCAACACTTTTTGATCACTTGTAAGATTTAAGGTAAAAAGTAACTGGAGTTGAAACCATCTAGACAAGGTACCTATGCTTCGCCTTGTCTGCAGCATTAGAGTTACAGAGGGAGGGGTCAGGCCCTAACTTTTCAGTCACTTATTTTATCACATAAGATTTAACAGTTACCTCTCTCTTGGCAAATACAGAGATGACAAACTGAAGATATTTTTCTTCTTTTTCCCAGAAAACAGGATTTGACATTTCAAGCAAATTGGAGACAATTTGTTTGAAATGTCATATCCTGTTTTCTGGGAAAAAGAAGAAAAAAAAAATTCAAAGTCATCTGCTGAAAATTTGACCCAGTATACTAACTGTTAATGGACTGGGACCACTCAGTTGATTTTCCACCATTTAAGAGACACTTCTGTGACTGCCTTTTAAAGGAGCAAATTCTTTCCTTTTTAGAATAGATCAGTTTCAGAAGGGAGGCAAAAACAGATTGACAGAATTTCCTACTCTCCCCTGAAAGTTTATCTATTTTCCTTTACTAAAAAGGTTGAACCACACCTTTTATTCTATCAATCTGTATGTTACTGCAAACGGTGTTTTCCCTCAGTATTGAGACACCTTAACTCATTACAATATTTTGTGTAAAAGTTGAATGAATCTAATTTTCTACCCGTTGATGTCTAAAAACTGATGGAAGAGTGGCAAACAGTGTAAACCCTGATCAGATATATTTTTTACCACAATACATATGAAAAGGCCCAGATCAGCCTGCACAGCCACCCTGTCTGATCAGAGGACCTAAAGTATTTGTCAATATAATCTAAACAGAGATAATGTACCATATTGACCCTAATGGGTTAATGTGTCCTTAAACCCAAGCTCATCATCATCATTATCACCATCAAGATAATGATTTTGTAAGTGGAGAACAAAGGCCCTGATCAGACAGCCCCGATGCTCAGGCTGATTTGGGCCTTTAACCCTTAAACTGCCAATCACAACAATTGTCGTCTGCTTTGTCATCTGCTTGTGATTTTAAAAGTCATTTTTGCAAACAGTGTGGACCCAGATCTAGGAGCAGTCTGATCAGGGTCCACACTGTTTGCCTGTAAGCAAAAATAGGTTTGAAAAGTTCAGCAGACGACATAAACAGATGACATTTTCAGATGCAGGTTTTCTTGGCGTTTTTAAGGGATTAGATCCGTATATGCAAGAAAGCTTATTTTCTTATGATGTGTCATATGTTAAGGTACAAGACTATCAATCATGTACTGAGCATACACATGCCTGCATTTTCCTTTGTTGCACACATGCTGCTCACAAGCATGCATGTCCATATTTGTATGCGCACAGGTATGCACCTACACACACAGGTCAGACTGACGTAACTTTGAGACCAACCATGCAGAACACTAGCTTTGTTTTGCGTAAATGGGAGATTTCATGGTTTAGTTACTCTTTTATTTAATTATTGAATTTCTGTTACTTTTAGAAATTGAGATGTCAACTCAACAAATGGGGCTAATAGCCTAGTTATTGATTTGCTGCTGTGAAAAAAAAAAATCGAAGGTAAAAGTGAATGCATAAGGGATGTTTGGAAAGAGGATTTTGTAATTTTTATTTATCTTCCCTATTTCAAGTATTTTAGTGCAAATAACTCTAATGGTTTAAATGTGAAAAGACAAGAAAATATTGAAACCTTAGGTTTTGTACCTTCATGGAGAATATTAAAGGTAATCATTTTAAATATATCTTTAGAGAATCTGCCTTTTTTCTGACTTTAACTTTTACCACACTGTGGGCAGATTCAGCATATGACACATTGATGATATTTTTTTCTTATCTTTCTCAGAAATAGGCTTTGACATTCCTGGCAAAGAAGACAATTTTCAAGAAATGTGAAAGCCTATTTTCTGGGAAAAATAAGAAAAATATTTCAAAATATTATCCGCTGAAAATTTTACTCAGCATACTAAATGTTAACTTTTACATGTTGAAATGAAATATTAGTAGAGGATATTTTAAAATATTTTTTATTTGTCACAGAAAATAGGCATTTTTAGGGATGGTTGTAGGGTGGTGTAAGGTCCTGCTGTACTTGCAACAGGTGAGGAAGGGGTGGGGGGACTCTTCCAGTATATAGTATGGGGGAGTTTATTCAGTCTATAATGGGTTAAGTGAAAGGTATCTTCAAGTGTATGTGAAATATACAGACTGAGATCACCCTGTACATCCACAGTCTCAGCAATGTCGACAGAAGCAGACAGTGAAGGCCCTGATCAGACCATGAATGCACAGGCTGATCTTAGCTTACAGTGTCCCAAGGGAATGAAATTCTTTCTATTTAGAGTAGACCCATTTTCCGATGGGGTAAAACAATTTGGACAAGTTTCCAAGTTTGTTCAGTTAACCCTTACCACTCTTTGGGCTAATTCAGCAGATGATAAATTGGTGATATTTTTCTTATTTTTCCCAGAAACAGGGTTTTACATTTTGTGCAAATTGTTTCCATTTGAGACAATTTTCACAAAATGTCAAACCCTGTTTTCTGAGAAAAAAAATGAGAAAATATTACATAAAGTAGTCTGCTAAAAAATTTACCCAGAGTCAGGTGGTAACAAGAGAATATACAAATAACATAGACTGGATGGTTATGGCAGAAACAGAGTTTCACAAATATTAACAGAATAATTGACACTTCATTACAAATGTAAATGAATATTTATGAACTTCAAAAAAGAAAAATGGTCAGCTAGGCAATTCATAAATAAGTCCTCATGGGGGATACCTTCACTTGATCACAGAGCTATCTGTTTTTGGCAACATGTTTGATAAAACATTTTTTGATGAGAAAAAAAGATGTTGACAGATCTTAAGTGCAGGATGATTTGGGACAATTTGGCCAGCCAAAACTGTAGGAAAATTTGGCCAAATTAATATTTCTCAGCAGTTTTTCCTGTTCCTATTCCTATTCTTTTGATCATGTATGTCATTTCTTGGCTTTGAGGAGTGACAAAAAAAAAAAAAAAAAAAAAAAAAAAAAAAAAATTGATCCAATAGGAGATTATACAGCTCAAGCAATTTCTTCATTTTCTTCCAAAAAAGCATCGCCTAGTCTTTAGAGGGTTAGGGAAGACAAAAAAAAAAAAAATAAATAAAAATAAAAAAAAAAAATAAAGAAATAAAATACTTAGATACAATGTCTTTACAATTAAAGGGGTGATGATAAGAGTTTGTTTCTTTAGAAAAAAAGGCAATTAGGAAAGCAAGGAATCAACAAATCAGTTAGCCAATCAACCATACTTACAAAAAATATACATGTACTCATTAATCTTGTTTTCCAACAAATTTAAACAAAATCATTAAATTTATCTTTTTTATTATCAATTTTTACTAATTTGATACTAAAGAATTTTGGCTGGCCAGAATATCTCGGACTAAAGTAATAATACTGAAAAAATAAAACTTCTAATTAAATAATTTCTTCTTTAAAATTTTCCTTCCTAAAAGTAAATCAATACTGTATATTAGATATACACCTTAAAACATTAAATTGTCCATTTGAACTAGCCATCATATTAATCTGGCCAAATTGTCCTACCCAATATTTTTGGCTGGCCAAATTGTCTGGGCCAAATAGTCCCCTGGCCAAATTGTCCTAGATTTGTTGTAGACATCACCACTTTTGACAATTGCAGGACAGAGTTGCCTTCTCTGAAAGTGTATCCATTCCCTTTAACCCTTAACCCTTGTCCTTCTGAATAAATTAAGATGCCACGCCTATTTCTATATTTCAGCCAATCAGGTTACTTGATATAAATTCACATACTCAATGGCAAACAGTGCAGATCCAGATCAGTTGGCTTCTTCAGAAGCCAACTGATCTGGATCTACACTGTTTGCAAAGGCAGGGTATATCCGGATTTAAACTTTAGAGCACCAATCACAACTGCAGCAGACAACATTTTGAAATATTTTATTATGATTTTTCAGAGAAAATAAATCTTGACATTTCATGCGAATCAGCGGCTAAGCAGATGATTCATGAAATGTCAAGTTTTATTTTCTCTGAAAAATAACAAAAATAAATTTAGGAGGTTGTCTCCTACAAATTTTTCTTGGTGCTTTAAGAGTTAATAACCCTTTGTCAAAGTCATTACTTATCATGTTTTCACACATAACTTGTATTTAACAGTGTTTTAACAAGAGATTTCTTTTTACAACATAAAAAATACATTTGTTATACTATTATTGTCAAGTGGTATTACTAATAGATCTTTAAATTGTTTGGCATTATTTTTCTACCTTACAAATTCAATGTATAACAATAGTATTAGATAGAAGATTGTGTTTTAAATATTGTTTTGCCTCAATACAAAGATGAGTAAGATAATATAGTACAGTTCAGTTGTTGAAGATAATAAGTTTTATATTTCACAACTAAAACCCACAAAGATTAGCGAAGCTATCCCAGTTCAAGTTTCTCAAGTGATATCCTAACAAGGTGACCATGCCACCAACTCAGCTGTGATTATAAATTCTCAAGGTAACTGGGTTCGATATTCTGTCAAATTGACCAGGACATCTTTACATTTGTAAGGCCTTTTTACCCATTTACAACAAGTGGACACTTCTGACACAATTCTTTGGACCGGTCTATTTCCAATAGCAGGGTGTCTGGTTAGTTTTTGATATTTCCATGTTTTATAGAAATTCCTGTATTTATCAATAATGCAAATGCATTTTGCATTGTCTGCTTTGAGTCTGCACTGTTTCCCAATTACCCTTTTGGGGATTTCCAGACTAAAATGGGTTAAATAGTATTTCAGTTGATATACAAGTATTCCAATTTTGCCTACTCCCTTTTTTTGTCTGCTGGCTTTTTGTCTACTCCCATTTTGCTTACTCCTTTGCTCGAAGACCTACTTTTTTGTCTGCTGCCTTTTTGTCTACTCCCATTTTGCTTACTCTTTTGCTTGAAGACCTACTCACAAAGTGAAAAGTACATAGTGTCAGCAGAAAAAATCTTTGAAGCACCTAGAGGATAAAGCCAGTGTTGTATTGGCGTGTATTAATCAACAACAACAACAACAACAATTTTGCATCCACTTAGAATATATCCAAGGTCATCTTTATGGTTTTATATGGCCTTTTGAATGGTATTTCAGTTGAGGTATTCCCATTTTGTCTGCTCCCTCTTTGCTTTCTGCCATTTTGCCTACTCCCATTTTGCCTACCCCCATTTCAATTACTTCTGAATGCAACTTTATTCCTTTTTAATCCAAGAAGGGTATAGTATACTTTTATAACTAGAAAAGCAGTAATAGGTTATAATCATTTGACATTTTCTGCTGTCTTCAGTATAATTACATATTAACTTGCAGAAACTACCCTTTTCTTTCACCATAGAGTCTCCAGTTTTTCAAAATGCAGCAAAACCACTACATAATAATGTCACATATCATGACATCAAATAGATTCAAGTATTTTGAGTAGATGCTGTAATATCTCAAAATTTTCATAAATTACCAGGGGCAACCATGTTCTGTTATGATAGAGCCAGTCTTAAGGTGCCTTCTGTGAAAATGTGTACCATATATACCCTAAGAATTGAGACAGACAGGCCTGAGCAAACAGAGAGGACCCAGAGCAAAAATGCCACAGAACACAGCATCTGATCTGGGTCAGCACTGCTTGCCACCTAGCCAACATTTTTTAGACAAAAGAGCAGGTAGTCAGATGGATGTTCAAATTTCAGGACACTTGTGGTAAGGGGATAAATTGCCCAAAATCTTTTGGTAAATAAAGTATATAACATCCTCCAAGAAAGGATGTTACTAAATTCTCAGAATTTTCCACAAGGACTTTCTTTTACATTTATTTCATTTTCACATGAATTAAATCCAGAAAGAGGTGGCTAAATCAATTTTATGGGTACCAAATCTCCATCCTAGGTTCAGATGTTGTAAACAAAACTGCAAAATGTTGATCCCCAACTCAATCTGTGAAACATCACGGAAAAATGTGAAAATCAAATTAAGTCACTGTGGTGAAACAAGGATGAGCTCTGATGGCAAGTAGAGTTAAATCACTGTGATGAAAAATGGATGAGAGCTGATGGCAAATCAAATTAAATCACTGTGATGAAACAAGGATGACAGCTGATGGCAAATCAAATTTAAATCACTGTGACAAAACAAGGATGAGAGCAGATGGCAAATAAAGTTCTGTCATTATGATGAAACAAGGATGAGAGCTGATGGCAAATCAAGTTAAATCACTGTGATGAAACAAGGATGAGAGCTGATGGCAAATCAAGTTAAGTCACTGTGATGAAACAAGTATGACAGCTGATAGCAAATCAAATTAAATCACTGTGACAAAACAAGGATGAGAGCAGATGGCAAATCAAGTTCAATTACTGTAACGAAACAAGGATGAGAGCAGATGGCAAATCAATTTCTATCAATGTGATGAAACAAGGATAAGAGCAGACGGCAAATCAAATTAAATCACTGTATGGAAACAAGGATGAGAGCTGATGGCAAATCAAATTAAATCACTGAGACACAAGGTTGAGAGCTGATGACAAATCAAGGTAAATCACTGTGATGAAACAAGGATGAGAGCAGATGGCAAATCAAGTTCAATCAGTGTGATGAAACAAGGGTAAGAGCAGATGGCAAATCAAGTTCAATCACTGTCATGAAACATGGATGAGAGCTGATGGCAAATCAAGTTAAATTACTGTGGCAAAACAAGGGTGAGAGCTGATGGCAGCTTGAATTTAATTACTCTGATGAAACAAGGATGAGGGCTGATGGCAAATCAAGGTAAATCACTAATGAAACAAGGATGAGAGCTGATGGCAAGTCAAATTAAATCACAGTGATGAATTAATGATGAGACCTGATGGCAATTCAAGCTAAATCACTATGATGAAACAAGGATGAGAACTGATGGCAAATCAAGTTAAATCACTGTGATGAAACAAGGATGAGAGCTGATGGCAAATCAAGTTAAATCACTGTGATAAAACAAGGATGACAGCTGATGGAAAATTGAATTAAGTCACTGTGATGAAACAAGGATGAGTGCTGATGGCAATCAAGTTAAATCACTATGATGAAACAAAGATGAGAGCTCAGATGACACAAATCAAATTAAATCTCTATGATGAAACAAGGATGAGAGCTGATGGCAAACACTTCAGACATAGACTAAAGAAACCCCAACTTTTTAAGGAAATAAAGTAAGAAAAATCTGAGACATTAGTTTGTTTTTAGTCTGTTTTCTTCAGAAAATATTCAAGAATATTATTTTTCTTTTGAAAATTGCATTATCAATTTTTCATCATGTCTCAGAGCATGGCATTTGCCTCTCATCTAGCAGTTTGGTTTTTAAACACATCAAGAGGCAGTGAAATGTTCAAATTTTAGGACAAGTATGATGAGGAGTTAAGGTGTTTGAATATTTAGGGTAAATATGGTAGTTCTGTTGTAACATCCCTTGTCCTGCTGAATAAATTAAGATGCCACACCTACTTCTAATTTTCAGCCAATCAGATAACTTGATATGGCTTGTTCCTATAAATTTGCATACTTAATGGCAAACAGTGCAGATCCAGATCAGTTGGCTTCTTCAGAAGCCAACTGATCTGGATCTACACTGTTTGCAAAGGCAGGGTATATTCGGGTTCAGCAGGACAAGGGATGGGATAGCATATGATAAAAACCTACAATAAGACCTGTGTGACTAGCAAAGAATCAGGTCAGCCTGTACATCCACCTAGTATGGTAAGGGTTCTCCTTTATCCCTCTTTGGATAGCCTAGAGGCTGTAGAAGGCACATTTGATCAAGGAAGACTGATAGACTGCACAAATATGCAGGCTGATCTATGTCTTTGCTGGGTGCACATGTCTTATTGTAGATTTTGTCTTGTTCTGATCCATATATAGATGTATATTACTGCTTTGCAGAGTTTTAGCACCTTATCACCATCCCAAAATGACAGACACACTGTTGATGAACGTTAAAAAAAAACAAAACAGTAAACATAACCACATGAAACTAAAAGGAATGGTTAGGTTTGCCCATCTGAGTTCAGAGTACTTGGTTGTTTTCCTAACTCCTTAAAGTGTTAATCACAATTGCAGCAGATGACATTTTATTTTATTTTATCTGTTTTTCAGAGAAAATATGGCTTGGCATTTTGTGTGACTAGGCTGCCTAGCAGATGATTCACATTAAATGCCAAGACTTATTTTTTGCCTAATCACAACTGCAGTAGATGACATTTCAATTTTATATATTTTATTTATTTTTTCAGCAAAAATAAGGTTTGGCATTCCATGTGAATCATCTACCTAGCAAACAAGGCAAATGGTTTACATGAAATGCCAATTCATATTTTCTCAGAAAAAAAGAATATAAAAAAAAAGAATGATGTCTGCTTCAATTTTTCTTAGCACTTTAAAGGTAAAATGTATTAGAGCTATATTTTTATTAAATTATCTCATCACCTCTGTCTGTTTTTTCTCTAAACTATACTATTATTGTACACTGTTCTAAATCGATGTCTCGAAATGTTTGTCAAAATTATTATAATTGTCTGTTTTGCTTTGCTTCATTGATTTTGTTCATATATAGATTACACCTTTATTATTGCTCTGCAAACACTGTATACTCGTGAGCCAAGCGGATGTATTTTTATTTCGGTGTGATTTTGTGGTGCTAAAATTATGGTGCTTTGTAATTGCTGGCAAAATGAGGAAACTCAAAGTAACAGGAGTGAAATGCAGGTATTTAACCCTAACCTCTCCATGGGCAAATTCAGCAGATGACAAATAGGTGATATTTCTCATATTTTTCCCATAAAAAAGGCTTTGAAATTTCATGCAAATTGTCTCTAGGAGACAATTTGCATGAAATATCAAAGCCTTACTTTTTTTTGTGTGTGTGTGGGGGGGTGGGGGGGGGGGGGTGGGGGAGTGAAATAGTACAAACTGTCATCTGCTGCAATTTTTACATAGCATGCTAAACATTAACCATTAGCATTTTGAAGCTGAATAAGCAGATGACAATTTATGAATATTTTTCTTACTTTTTGCAGAAAGTAGGACTTGAATTCTTAAGGCGACAAGTCAAATGCAATACCAAGTCCTATTTTCTGAAATAAAGAAAAATAACAACCAAAAAAAAAACAAACCTATATTAAAGTGTTCTCTGCTAATATTTAAGTCAACATGTTTTATGACGGATAAGTTCAGCTCTTCAACGCTGGATTCAGCAGACAATTAATATATAATCCTTAAAATGTTAATTACATCAGCAGATGACATTTTTATTTTTTTTTTTTTTTCAGAGAAAATATGGATTGACATTTCATGTGAATCATCTGCCAGATCATATTTTTCTCTGAAAAAAAAAATAGTATAAAAATAATTAGAATGTCATCTGCTATAATTTTGCTTGCTTTAAGAGTTAAAGCTCAACACAGAATTGCAGCAGATATTCTCATATTTTTCATGTATCATCTGCTAAATAAAATGAATGCACTACTTTCCATTCTTACTTGTTTAGCTGAAGAATGGAACCAAACAATGTAAATTTTTCTCTTTTTTTTTTTTTTTTTATATCTTGGGAAATGGGCCAAACTTCCTTCTCATTGAAAAAATTTCTAAAACCCTCAGATTATTTTTATGTTGACATAAAATCTTGATTTTATGGGTATTTGAAACAGATGAGTAATTTTTAACCCTTGTCCTGCTGAACCCGGATAGACCCTGCATTTGCAAACAGTGTAGATCCAGATCAGTTGACTTCTGAAGAAGCCAACTGATCTGGATCTGCACTGTTTGCCATTCACTATGTGAATTTATATCAATAATCTGGATCAAGGAATCTGATTGGCTGACAATGAGAAGTGGGTGTGGCATCTTAATTAATTCAGCAGGACAAGGATTAAAGTCTACAGTATTTTCCCAAGTTTAGTGGAACCTCTTTATAAGGTAATTCATTATAAGACTGTTTAAGTTATAAGACTGTTTAAAGGTGGACCCCAAAAATGTTGTATCCAAACAAAAAGTATATACAGTCGACTCTCGTTATCTCGAATTCCAAGGGACTATCTGAAATACTTCGATATATCCATACCTCTCGACATATCAGATTTGCAGAATTGAGGAAAATTCGCAAAACTACATTTAACAAATATATATGTAATTGGACTCTTGAATTTAGAGATATATTGAAAATATTGTGGAAAAGAGGAGAAATTGCTCTTTAGAAGTGATTTCTCCTCTTTCCATAATATTTTTATTACCTGTTGTTTGATTTTCATGTTTAGGCAGGGACCAGATTTTTACATCGAGATAAGCTGTTATTCGAGATAAGCGAGGTTGAGATAACGAGAGTCAACTGTAGATTATATAGAAAACTGGCTATAATGGTCATTTTTCTATATAATCAGTACAGTTTTGTAAGGTCATTTTTCTAAATAATCTACATTTTTGCTGGATACAACACGGTTGTTTAGGGAACGTGGTTTTTGCTTCGGATCCCAGCAACAGTGTCATGAAGAGGTTGTGGTGTATTCAGACATACATGTTTGTTTGTTTGTGTTGAGGTTTTACGGCCCAGTCAACCCAATGGGGTCATGTCGAGTGCGGTCAATTTACCTAACCACACGTTTACTGGGCAGGCTTAGTCCTCTAAGCAATTAACCAGTATTGTGCACATTCTTTCACCAGAAACTGACAACTGCCCTTCTTGAATCAGCGGAAGGGAAAGAATGACCATAGAAAATATTTCACAATCAATCTCCACAAAAGAATGTTGCCAACCACGGCGGGGCTTGAACTCCTGACCTCCTGGTCTCCAGTTGGACGGCGCATCCAACTGAGCCACCGAGGCCGGCTCAGACATACATGTAGGCCTGAGCAAACAGTTGAAGAAATATCAATGAAAAATCAGAAAAAATTGCATAGGTCAGAGAAACTTTTTGCCAGTTTAACCCTTGTCCTGCTGAACCCAGATATGCCCTTCCTTTGCAAACAGTGTAGATCCAGATCTGTTGGCTTCTGAAGAAGCCAACTGATCTGGATCTGCACTGTTTGCCATTAAGTATGTGAATTTATAGCAACAGTTAGGATCAAGTAATCTGATTGGCTGAAAATTAGCAGTGGGAGGGAGTTGCATCTTAATTTTTTCAGCAGGACAAGGGTTAATTAGGGATAAATATTTTAGAACAAAGCAGAAAAAAGGAAAAAATATTTCTGATAAATAAATTTCGGTCACAACTATTGTATTTTTTAAATTTAGAATAAAATGCCAGGTAAAAAGTGTCTTTTCAAGTCATGTAAAACCAGCCTCGATGGCCCAGTTGGATGCGTGTTTGACTGGTGATCAGGAGATTGCGGGTTCGACCCCCGCAGTATCAGCAACATTCTTTCATAGGGATTTGATCATGAAATATTTTCTGTGGTCATTCTCTCCCTTCTGCTGATTCAAGAAGGGCAGTTGTCAGTTTCTGGCGAAAGAATGTGCACAATACTGGTTAGAGGATTAAGCCTGCCAAGTAAAAGTGTGGTTAGGTAAACTGATCATGCTCAACATGACCCCATTGGGTTGACTGGGCCGTAAAACCTCAACACAAACAAACAAACAAGTCATGTCAAAATGATATCAGTCAAATTGCACAGATGCCCAAGTTGATCTATGTCATATGGGTCAGAGCATTTTATGTATCTAATAAGTCTCTTTGTCTATTATGGCCAAATGGACAAAGCCTTATTGGAATTAGAATGGTCAATAAATTTAAATAACTAAATTGAGTTTATCACCATGAATCTTAGGGGACTGGATAGACTCAATAAATTTTCTTCCACTCTTGATAAGAAAGGTGACTTTGAAAATGGGTCTGTATGTAGTGAAATTACAATAGCCAAAAACTCCTTATATTTACATCTTTTTTACAATTTTAACCCTTAACCCATTACCACTTTCTAGGCTAATTCAGCAGATAACAAACAGATTGTATTTTTTTTTTTTTTTTTTTTCTTCAGAAAACAGAATTTGACATTCCATGCAAATTGTCTCCTGTGGAGACAATTTGCATGAAATGTTGAATCATATTTTCTAGGAACAATAAAAAAAAAATTCAAAATGTCATCTGCTGAAATTTTTATCTAGCATGCTAGATGTTAGTGCTAATAACAACTGCAGCAGATAACACTTTTATTTTTTTTTTTCAGAAAAGGTAAGGCTTGGCATTTCATGTTATTCACATGAAATGTCAAGTCTTGTTTTTTTTGTTTTTTTTTTCTGAAAAAAAATTATAAATACAAGAAATAGAATGTTGTCTGCTACAATTTTGCCTAGCATTTTATGGGTTAAAATTAAGTGATACATTTTAAAAGAAAAAAAAAAAACAAAAAAAGGTATTTGACTTAACTTTGACTTTGACTAATTTGAGGGTGTATGAATAAAGTTGATGGGTAGATAAAAAGAAACTGCTGTAAGCATTTCTTGGTTAATTTACCATCATTTTTTGCTGGAGAGAAATTATGACAAACTATATCAGAATCCTTGATTTTGTTTTTAAAGAGACCATTAGTCAAATTACTTTTAGCTTTTTTTTATGACTGTATAACCATTCAAATTCTGATGTAGTATGAAGCTGGATTAATGATGATCATTAACCCTTGTCGTGCTGAGTAAATTAACATGCCACACCCACTTCTAATTTTCAGCCAATCAGATCACTTGATCCCGATTGTTACTATAAATTCACATACTCGATGGCAAACAGTGCAGATCCAGATCAGTTGGCTTCTTCAACACTGTTTGCAAAGGCAGGTTATATCTTGGTTCAGCAGGACCAGGGTTAAACCGTAGAGTAAATAAGGTTTGATATTTCATGTGAATTTTTGGCTTAGCCCTTTTTTCTTCAAAAATTTTGAGTTAATGTTTACCAAATTTGCCCTAAAGACAAGTCTGAGTGAACTACGTACGACTCAGATCAAATTGCTTCATTAACCCTTGTCCTGCTGAACCAGGATATACCCTGCCCTTGCAAACAGAGCAGATCCAGATCTGTTGGCTCTGGATCTGCACTGTTTGTCATTTAGTATGTGAATTTATATTAACAACCAGTATCAACAATCTGGCTCAAGTAATCTGATTGGCTGAAAATTGGAAGTGGGTGTGGCATCTTAATTTATTCAGCATGACAAGGGATAAGATAAGTATTGCAAGGAGTTATGGTGTCCGAATATTTAAGGAGAGTTAATAAACAAACAAAACAAAATTAACTAATTATAAACACTTTGGGACATTGCCTCTTGGGGCATTGCATCAGGCGTTAAAATACCTTAAGTATGTTTTATCCTATTCGAGTTCCAAAACCTTGTACCTTATGGTTATGAGATTTTATTTGATGGTTTAGTGTCAGATCTATACTTCAAACTAGATACCAAAATAACCATAAGTATTGGGACAGATCAGATCCAGATCAGACATATGTAGAAATTGTGGTGTCTGATCTGGGTATGAATTGTTTGCCACTCATATTTTAGACACATCAACAGGTAGTTAACTAGATTAAACAAATTTTAGGACAAATATGGTAAAGTGTTTTAGTGTTCCAATATCTAGTGTTTACCCTTGTCATGCTGAACCCTGATATATCCTGTCTTTGCAAACAGTGTAGATCCAGATCAGTTGGCTTCCAAAGAAGCCAACTGATTTGGATCTGCACTGTTTGCCATTAAGAATATGAATTTGTATCGACAATTTGGATCAAGTAATCTGATTGGCTGAATATGAGAAGTGGGTGTGGCATCTTAATTTATTCAGCATAACAAGGGTTAACATGGTAGACACAAACAGATTTCAGTGTTATGTAAATCAGATCAACTGTCATACATGTACCCATAATTAGAAAAAAATGTTTTGTGAACAAGAGATTCAAAAAAAAAATGCAAGACAATATACAAACATAAAATATTTAAATTTGCTGCAAATTTCTCTTTTCACATGAAACAGTCACTGTAAATGAAGAAATATACCTGTTTGATTCACTGCAACGATAAAAAAGAAAAATACATTTTTCTGAGATGAAAAGATTAAAATAATGGGGTGCATCATTTAGAAAAGGGTACGAGGGTATTTAGAAACAGTGAAGACACTGGTCAGTTTATGTGTCCTTACAGTCCAGTCAAAGCCTGCAGTGTTCACCGCATGTGACTTTTTAAGATATTGATCTTGTGTGGAAGAGTGGACAGTTGATGAGCAGAATGCCCTGTGTGAGACTGTTCACTGGTACCTTTTTAACTTATTTATTTAACCCTTGTCCTGCTGAACAAATTAAGATGACACACTCACTTCTAATTTTCAGCCAATCAGATTACTTGATCGAAGTTGTTCATACAAATTCAAATACTTAATAACAAACAGTGCAGATCCAGATCAGTTGGCTTCTTCAGAAGCCAACTGATCTGGATCTACACTGTTTGCAAAGGCAGGGTACATTGTATATCCGGGTTCAGCAGGACAAGGATTAACATTTAGCCTGATGTATTTAAATATCAACTGGGTATGTTTCAGTTTTTGTCCCATTTTCTTGAAAACAAGTATAAGTGACCCTCAAAATCACCCTCAAAATCACTTATTTGTCTTCTTATAATTTCACCTAGGGAGTATTAACCCTTAAATGCTAAGCAAAATTGTAGCAAACAACATTTATTTTGTTTCACATTTTTCAGAGAAAAAAAACAATTCACATGAAATGCCAAGTCTTATTTTCTCAGAAAAATGCAAAACAAAAAACAAAAATGTTATCTGCTGCAGTTGTGATTAGCACTTTAAAGGTTAAAGGCTTATTTTGTGGATGTTGTTTAAAATCATCATTCGAGTGTCACAATGTATAAAGTCTTGAAACAGATTAAACCAACATAAAAATCTTTTAGTATAATTTAAGTAGCAATAACATAATTATGTGAGGGCAGTGCCGGGAGAAACCTGCCCATACAATGAACAGAGAAGACTGAGGGCACACAGAACAGAAAAGATGTCCTGTGCAATTTTCAGTTTTGTTTGTACAATTAAAGAAATAATTTTCTTGTTTTTTGGGTTGTTTTTTTTTTTCTTGTTATTTTATTTTATTATTTTATTTTATTTTATTTTTTATTATTTTTTTTTTTTTTGCAGTTCATTGACTAGGAATGCATTTGGGCCATGTAACCACCTTATTTTCTGGTAAAAATTAAAAAAAAAAAAATGTTTCAGAAATTTTTACCCAGCATGTTAACCCAATAACCCTTGTCCTGCTGAATAAATTTAGATGCCACACCCATTTCTTATTTTCATATTTTCAGCCAATCAGATTACTTGATCCAGATTGTTAATATAAATAATGGCAAATAGTGCAGATCCAGATCAGTTGGATTCTTCAGAAGCCAACTGATCTGGATCTACACTGTTTGCAAATGCAGGACATATCCAGGTTCAGCAGGAGGACTAGGTTTAAGCATTTCCCAGAAAATGGGCTTTGGCATTTTATGTAAATTGTCTCCTAAGAAGACAGTTTGCATAAAATGCCAAAGCCTATTTTCTGTGGGGGGGATGGGGGGGGGGGGGGAATTCAAAATGTCATCAGATTCTGCTGAAGAGTGTACCCAGCATGTTAGGCTGTTAAGCATACATCTTACATGAAATGTGCAGTATTTGCTCTCCACTAGACTGGCTCCCGCCTAACTGATACATAAATCAACATAAAAACTATTCATTTTTTACAAAATTCCAATCTTTTGGAATGTCCTTTTCTCTGATTTTGCTGATCAGTTAGGCTATGAGTTTCTGACTGGTGAGGGAGATGATATGTGTAGAAAAATAGTCTAGGAGGAATATTTTACCTTTGTTAGATTAGATATGTAAAACTCATAGCGTGGTGCCAGGCTAGCTCTTCACTGATACCTTCAACAGTATCCAATAAATCTATAAATAGATTTTTGTTTGAAGTTCAACGGACAAATCAACACCATTCAGGTAATGTGGAGCTGATCAGGTTACCTAACCACACTTTTTTCTGGGCAGGCTTAGTCCTCAAAGAGGTTAACCATTACTTGTGCACATTCTTTCGCCAGAATTCTTGAATCAGTGGAAGGGAGATAACAGCTATAGAAAATATTTCATGATCAATGGCCATGAAAGAATGTTGCAGGATTCGGCAGGGATCGAATCGCAACCTCCAGATCACCAGTAGGACATACATCTGACTGAGTCATCTAGGCTGGCCTCTATAAACAGATAGTGAAGGCCCTGATCAGACTGCACAGATACACAGTCTGAGCTGGGAAGACACTGTTTTGCTTTGCATGGCTCATATGGAAAAGAGATATTTATAAGATAGGTTGTATGCTTTTCCTGCAATTGGTTTTAAATTGATTTTTTGGGTCTGAAATTAAATATTAATACTAACTTGCAGCATGCTGGGTAAAAATTTCAGCAGAGATTTTGAAATATTTTCTTTCTTTTTATTCCAGAAAATAGGCTTTGACATTCATGCAAATTGTCTCCCATGGTGACAATTTGCAAGAAATGTCAAAGCCTATATTCTGGGAAAAATAAATGAAAAATATGATCTATTTGCCGTCTGCTGAATTTTCCCAGAGAGTGGTAATGGTTAAAATATACTCCATTGTACTGTGCAATATGATATAATATTATGTACTAAATTAGATTTAATTGTCTGTTAAAGTTTATGGTTTTGCATTATTGCAAAATAATTATTTAATGAATTTGACATTTAACTTTTTGGATCTCTTTAGGCAAAATCAGCAGTCGGCAAATAATTGATCTTTTTTTGTTTCTTTCCTTTTTCTTTCACAAAAAATAAGGTTTGCTATTTGATTCAAATTGTGATTCTAATAGAAGATTTGAATGAAATGCCGAGATCTATTTAATAAAAAAGTGTCAGAATATTTTCTTTGTATTTAGATTCAGCATGCTGAAGGTTAAACAGAATAGAAAATACAGTAGCAGTTCAGTTGGTGCAGGTCATTTCTCAAATTAAGAATCCATCAAATGTGTCCCATATGTCAGCAACTAGGGCCCAGTTGTTCAAAGCTAACAACTTCGTTAGTTAACGATTCGTTAAAACTTTCATTGAGTGATACGCAAATATGCTGGAATTTTTTGCTGAAAAAAATGTGAGTAGCTTTTGCAGTGCAAAAGCTACTCACATTTTTTCAGCAAAAAATATCAGAATAGTGTATATTGAATCCGCTAAAACAGTTAACGAAATGACCCTTAACGAGCTCGTTAAGCTAACGACGCTTTGAACAACTGGGCCCGGATGAATTTAATGCTTTATATGCTGGGTAACATTTTTTTTCAGCAGACAGTTTAAAGAATATTCTTATTTTCCCTGAAAAGGGGGTTTGACATTTCATGCAAATTGTCTCCTAAGGAGACAATTTGCATGAGATGTCAAACCCTATTGTCTAAAGGAGAAAATCAGCACTTTGTTGTCTGCTGACTGTGTCCAGAGAATGCTTCAGTTTAAGTATTCTCAAAGTATAGAGCAGTCAGTAGCACTGTCTGCAAATCCAGGGATCCCAAGTTCTTAATCTTAGCTCTGCCATATAACTTGGATGGAGATTGATCATGAAATCATTTCTAGTCATTCTCCCCCTTCCACTGATTCAACAAGGGCAGTTGTCAGTTACTGGCAAAAGTTTATGCACAAGTACTGGTTAACTGCTTAGAAGACTAAGCCTTCCCAGAAAAAGTGTGAATTGGTTTTCTTACCAGCTTGGCATGATCTTAACAGTGTTGACTGGGCCATAAAACTTCAACACAGATTCTCAAAGTAAGGCTTGACATATAAATATGATCTTAGAACATTTTTCGAAAAAATAATAAAAATGTATCACTTTAACCCTGGTCCCCCTGAACCTGGATGTGCCTTGCCTTTGCAAATGGTGTAGATCCAGATCAGTTGGCACTGATCTAGATCTTCACTGTTTGTTATTAGTATGTGAATTTGTATCAACAACCTGGATCAAGTAATCTGATTGGCTGAAAATTAGAAATGGGCATGGCATCCTAATTTATTAATCCCCCGCCGCGAAGTGGATGGGGGATTATAGAAATGGCCTTCATCTGTCCATCTGTCCGTCTGTCCTTCCGTAACACTTTCTTGTCCGCTCCATATCTCCTGAACCCTTTGAAAGATTTTCATTAAACTTTGGTCAATGTTTGCCTCAGTAAGTTGATGTGCAGAACCCATAATTTAAGTCAACCATGCCAACTCAAGGTCAAGGTCACAGGTCAAGGTCATGGGTTTGAGCCTTGAATTTTGTGTCCGCTCCATATCTCCTATACCCCTGGAAGGATTTTCTTTAAACTTTGGTCAAATGTTCACCTTAGTAAGACAATATGCAGAATCAATAACTCAACCATGCTGACTCAAGGTCAAGGTCACAGTTCAAGGTCATGGGTTTGAGCCTTGAATTTTGTGTCCACTCTGTATCTCCTTTACCCCTGGTAGGATTTTCTCTCAACTTTGGTCAAATGTTCACCTCAGTGGGACGATGTGCAGAACCCATAACTCAGCCATGGGGACTGAAGGACAAGGTCAAGGTTTAAGATCACGAGTTTGAGCCCTGAATTTCATGTCCAGTCGATATTACCCCTGGAAGGATTTTCTTTTAATTTTGATCAAATGTTTGCCTCAGTGAAATAATGTGCAGAACCCATAGCTTAACCATGCAGACTCACAAGGTCAGTTCAAGGTCACAGGTTTGAGCTTTGAATTTAGTGTCCGCTCTGTATCTCCTTTACCCCTGGGAGGATTTTCTCTAGACTTTGGTCAAATGTTCACCTCAGTGGTACAATGTGCAGAGCCCATAACTCAGCCATGGGGACTCAAGGACAAGGTCACAGTTCAAGGTTGTGAGTTTGACCCTGAATTTCGTGTCCACTCGATATCTCCTTTATCTCTGGAAAGATTTTCTTTTAATTTTGGTCAAATGTTTGCCCCAGTGAAATGATGTGCAGAACCCATAGCTCAACCATGCAGACTCACAAGGTCACAGTTCAAGGTCACAGGTTTGAGCCTTGAATTTTGTGTCTGCTCTGTACCTCCTTTTCCCCTGGGAGGATTTTCTCTAAACTTTGGTCACCTCAGTGTTCACCTCAGTGGGACAATGTGCAGAACCCATAACTCAGCCCTGCAGACTTAAGGTCAAGGTCACAGTTGAAAGTCACGAGTTTGAGCCTTGAATTTGGTGTTGGCTCCATATCTCCTTTACCCCTGGAAGGATTTTCTTTAAACGTTGGTGTCAAATGTTTGCCTCAGTGAAATGATGTGCAGAACCCATAACTCAGCTATGCTGACTCAAGGTCAAAGTCACAGTTGAAGGTCACCAGTTTGAGCCTTGAATTTTGAGGCTGCTCCATTGCCATTCAGACTGCCTTGTTAAATTTGGGTCAAATGTTCGCCTTAGTGAGATGATGTGTAGAACCTATAACTCAACGATGCAGACTCAAGGTCAAGGTCACAATTGAAGGCCATCCGTCTCTTTCTTGTTCGCTCCATATCTCATGAACCCTTTGAAAGATTTTTTGGAACTTTGGTCAAATGTTTGCCTTAGTGAGGTGATGTGCAGAACCCATAACTCAAGCTTGCTGACTCAAGGTCAAGGTCACAGTTAAAGGTCACGAGTTTGAGCCTTGAATTTCATGTTCACTCCATATCTCCTGAACCCTTTGAAAGATATTTATTAAATTTGGGTCAAATGTTTGCCTTAGTGAGATGATGTGCAGAACCCATAACTCAACAATGCAGACTCAAGGTCACAATTGAAGGCCACCAGTTTGAGCCTTGAATTTTGAGGCCGCGCCATTGTCATTCTGCGGTGGGGGATATAGCTGTCCTTCAGACTGGCTTGTTCAACATAACAAGGGTTAATTTTGTTATTTTCTCATTTCTGTGCAGTCTTGTAAGAATTAGTTATCATTTAGCACTCTGTAGGTTAACTCAGCAGACAATAAATTACTCATATATTTTTCTTACTTATCCCAGAAAATTGGACTGGGCATTTCATTCAGATTGTCTCCTCTGGAATGAAACATTAAATCCTATTTTCCTTGACAAATAAGAAAATCATTTTTTTTTTTTTAAATGTCTGCTTATTAAATTCAGCAAGTTAAAGGTTAACAGGTTAAGGCTTAGCGCATAATAAAATATTTTTTTCCAGAAAAACAAGATTTCACATTTCAAGCAAATTGTCTCCAATGGAGACAATTTGCATGAAATGTCAAATCCTGTTTTCTGGGAAAAATAAGAAAAATATCGTCAGTTTGTCCTCTGCTGAATTTGCCCATAGAGTGGTGAATGTTAATGTTTAACCAAGTCCTGTGTTGTTTACTATTACCTGTGGGACAATTCAAATGAAATTCAAACCTGTGTTTAAGGAAGATTAATAACTCTAGGAGCACCATTTTAAATTGTAACAACTGACATGCTAAACTATTTCTTTTTATTTCCCAAGTCTTTCTTTTATTTTTATCAACAATCATTGGACCTATTCTGGCATCCTGGAAAATTGAATTCTGGTTTGCTAGTACTGGGGCACATGTGCAGCCTTGCAAACTACATTGCTGTCATATGAAGAGGCCAATGAAAAAGAGACTTTGATTTTCATTATTTTATTTGTTCTTTGTCCACTTTTATAGATTCTATTTGACATTTCATGGGCATCGTCTGCTAGGCAAAATGAAAATAAAATAAAAAAAATCCTTGGGAGAAGAAACTTTTTGCTGTTATATGAGGGTTTGTGGGTGGTACAGGCTACTAGCCATAAAAAGTCTCCTTGTAGACTGGCTCCAGTCTCCAGTCTCCAGTCACTAAATATTTATTATTATAATCCTGTTTGATAATGCACTAACATAAAACCAAATAATATCATGACTATAAAGCCTGGTCACTAGTGACCAGCCTTTATAGTCATGATATTATTTAGTTTTTATTTTAGTGGATCAAACAGTATTATATATTTAGTCACTGGAGACTGGAGCCAGTCTATGTCTCCTTGTACTTCATCAGAGTGAAGTTTTTTATTTTTATTCTCCTTGGGATAGAAAAATAGTCTTGACATTTCATATGAATTGTCTGCTTGGCAGATGATTCACATGAAATGTCAAGACTTATTTTCTATGAAAAATAATTAAATAGTTATATATTTAAAAGTTTTATCTGCTGAAGTTTGTGATTGGTGCTTTATGGTTTAAGTAATTTAAAGAATCCCCAGGCTGCCAGTGGTTAAAATTTTAGCTAATATATTGCTGATCAGTAAAATTTTAACCCTGATATCATTAGTCATTTAAATCTCATTGATATTCTAAGATGGTGGCAACTGTTGAGAGATATCCACTGTATGTCAGTGTGTCAGCTACATGGACTCTAAATGCCAGAAATATTGATGGTCAGTAAAATCTTAGCCTGATATTACCAGCCACTTAAATCTCTTTGACATTCTATGCTGGCACTGGCTGCTATTGAGAGATACATATCCACTGTATATCTGTGTCAGTTACCTGGACTCTAAATGCCAGAAATATTGATGATGGGTTATAAAACTTGATGTTAAACTCAAATCTGCCATAAAGTATGTTACCGTAATGTCATTATTGCAATAAATACAGATGATGAGATAGTGGTAATCAATAACCTCGTCAATATTTCATGGAAACAGATTTTTCATTAGTCTTCTTTAATGCTTAGCACTCTGGGTAAAGTTTTCAGCAGACAATAACATTTTAAAATATTTTTTCTTATTTTTCCCTAGAAAACTGGATTTGATATTTCATGCAAATTGTCTCCAATGGATACAATTTGAAAGAAATGTCAAATCATGTTGTATGGAAAAATAAGAAAAATAATTGTTAATGTTGTCTGCTGAAATTTACCCAGCATCCTAAGCTTTAAGTCTGTTTTATGTTATCCCATATGATGATTAAGGTGACATTACTGGCATTGACATACCTGGATTCTGATTTAATTCATGATCATGTATTTAAAGGTAAAACTTAAAATATAGTCTATTAAAAAAAATGATTGCTTTGAATGATGAGAAGTAATCCTTAGTGATTTATCAAAGATTAACATGCTGTGTAAAAATTTCAACAGACAACATTTCAAAATGTTTTTCTTATTTTTTTCAGAAAATAGGCTTTGATGTTTCATGCAAATTGTCACCTATTTGTAATATTTTTCTTAGTTTCCCCAGAAAACTGGCTTTGACTTTCATGCAAATTGTCTCCTAATTGTTATATGTTTTGTTATTTTTCCAAGAAAATAGGGTTTGATATTTCAGCAAATTGTCTTCTAGAGACAGTTTGCATAATGTCAATCCTTATTTTCTGAGAAAAATAAGAAAAATATTTCAAAATGTCATCTGTTGAAATTTTTATCCAGCCTGTTAAGGGGTTAAGTTATCTGGTACCAGCTTATCCAAACTATGAATAATGTGACATTATTGACATATTTGGATTCTGATTTAATTTAGGATTATATATTTAAGGGTAAAATTTGATTTATCACTTAGAGTATATTGTATTCGACCTACTATACTATGTGCTTAGGTTTTACAAAATAACTGGAAAAACTTGTAAAATATAAAGGCACACATTAAAGAAAGATCAGCAGAGGACTTCATGAGGGGTGTACTAAATGATGCCTATTGAATATTTTTTCTGACTTTCTTTATACAAGCATGTTTTGGGTACTCATTTGAAATTCAAATTCAAACAACATATGCTATGCCCTTCATGAAGTCCTCTGTTGATCTTTCTTTAATGTGTGCCTTTATATTTTACATTTTTTTTCCAGTAATTTTGTAAAACCTAAGCAACACTTTAAAGTAGATAAAAATACACAGGCTGTAATTTGAACACTCGTGCACTATGAAATTGCTTGACTGTGAGCTAATAGGTGTATGTGTGGTAATTAGTTAAAATATGGTAGTCTGTGAAAAAAAAAAGTAATTGCCAAAGTAATCCAAATAGTGATTTTATTAATCAAATATCTATCTGATGATGTCATAATAATGTTTATGCACTTTACCATAAATTGTTCTGTAGACATTAAAGCATACTTGGGTAATTTGTATTTTAGAGTACATACTATGACATGATGTTTGTTTTTGTTTTTTTTTTTGGTTTTTTTGAGAAATTAGAAGTCGGGGCCAAGTTGTTCAAAGCTTCATGATAGCATAAAGGGAATGGAAAAGGGGTCTAATTTAAAAGGAAAGAAGGAAAGAATTTGCTCCCCCACCCCACCCCACCCCCCAACTACCTCCACCCCTTGGGCGCAAATTCTTTCCTTTTAGACTTGACACCTTTTCACAAGGGGCTTTATAGCCAGGAAAGCAAACAGGAAGTCACAAAAGTTGTCTCTCTTGTAAAACAATTTTGGTAAATCTACCAAATGTATCCAGTCCCATTAACAACATGTGGAAAAAAAAACCCCAAAAAAACAGCTAACTGTGGACCACTTTATTAAACTAATGCTGCTTTGGCAGCATAGCATATAGGTCATGAAAAACAGAAGTATTCAGCTGTTAAGACCACTCGGCTATTAAGAGCAGCTTTTTCCAGTCCAAAATGATTTGTTTCTTATTATTTTATATTCAATATTAACCCTTGTCCTGCTGAACCCAGATGTACCCTGCCTTTGCAAACAATAGATCCAGATCAGTTGGCTTCTGAAGAAGCCAACTGATCTGGATCTGCACTGTTTGTCATTAAGTATTTTAATTTGTATGAACAACTTGGATCAAGTATTCTGACTGGCTGAAAATTAGAAGTGGGCATGGCATCATGATTTATTCAGCATGACAAGGGTTAAGACAGCCCCAGTAAGACCAATTTTAGTCAGTCCCAAAGATGGTAGAAATTGGGGAATTTTATTGTATGTGAAATGTAGAGATTCGGGTCACCTGCACTTCTGTGCAGTCTCACTGGGACCATTGCTGGCCATTGATACAATGTGCAGTATCAAATAAGCCAAGACCTTGATCAGACTATGAATATTAGAATATCTTTTTGCCATACTTGATAGTCAAGTGCCAACCATCTGAAACAGATTAAGGAGGGAGGCGTCATTTAGTCTGATCTTTGTGCAGTTAAAGAGAGAAGTCTATTTTACTACATGTTGATGTGTGCAAAAACTGCGGGATGAGTTGCAAACAGTGTAGACCCTGATCAGATGCTGCATTTTGCAGTATCTGATCTGGGTTTGTATGGATTGCTCAGGCCTGTCTGTCCCAGCAGAGTAAATACTGTATAATTTATGCAATGGAATCTTAACTTTCAGGTTGAAATGATGTTTTAACTCCTTTGCTGCCAAATTTCAGATGACATTTGTCGTCTGTTTTTTTGTTTTTCTTTTAATAAACTATTGTTTGGAAAGTTTATATGTAAAGCTGAAAGACTGAATGCCAAACAGCGTAGATCCAGATGAGACGGCTCATTCTGAGTCGTCTCATCTGGATCTATGATGTTTGCAAAAGCCTTTTATTATCGCCTATGGCAGTGAAAGAGTTAAAGTAGAAACCTACTTTTAGTTTGTTATAACTGTAAAATTATGGATTTATATATTAACAACTTTCAATAATTAATAGAAGAATATAGTCTACTTACACTCTATGATGATTAACGTGCTGATTATTCAGGGTAAAACTGGTAAGTCTCATAAATAAAAATTTTAGGAATAGTATCATTTTAATTTTTACATGTTATTAACTATTATGTCTGTGTATTGCAGGTCATTGTCTATCCCTATGACCGCCGTTGGACCTGGAAGCCATTGCAGCGAGCCTACAGACAGAGATACATCAGAGAACTAAAACAAGTCAGAATGGCAGAGCTTAAACGGAGTGAAGCCATTTTACGCAACCTTGCACAGGAACTACTTACAGAAGAGGAGTGCCATCAATTTAAGCAAGCTTTACATTATTTTCGCGTTTCCCATTCTGTCACGACTTTGTGCCAGCAGTTGAAGCCTGTGATAAATACAACCCAAAAAATTCTTCTTTTGGTGGAATTAAGCAGCAGAGTACCTAAACATCTACAAGAGGACTTCCATAGGTTATGTAGTCTACAATATCCTAGCTATGACACATATTTAAAAATATTCACCAGTGGAAATGCTTCAAATGAAATCCCAAAAATTATTGCTCAAGATTCTTCGGGGAAGTTTAAGATTGTTTCCAAAGGAAGTGAAAAGAAAGTAATGGTTAAATATAACAATCAAAAAAATATATACGAACTTCATTCTCTACCTGGTACCAGTGTCACAAGTGGAGTGTATAGTGACATAGGTGATGATGATGAGGAGGAGGAAGATGAGCTTGATAAGTCTGTCATAGTAGATTTTATACCCAAAGAGCCATCAAGGCCAGGTACACCAGTATACCTAAAAGGTAAAAGGAATGTTCATCGTGTAACTTTAAATCGGCATAATGATGGTACGTTAGGATTTGGAATAACTGGTGGTAAAGAATATGGTACTGAAATTGTCATCAGTGTGGTAGAAGAAGGCGGTCCAGCAGACAATCAGGTGAATAAGTTGTTACATACAGTCAAACTTCAATGGCACGACCACGGAAATTTGTTCTAGACATGGATAGTTCAAGCCCTTAAGAGTTTATCATACTCCCGGTCTGGAGGCAGATGGCGATAATTTAGGGCTGTCTTTTTGATAGAATAATGGTACTATATTTGATCTAATTACCGCACATACCCCTATAAGCGCACACTCATGAAATTCCGTAGTCTTATTACAGCCAGTGTACTTTTTATTTACTTTTTTATAAAGGCATATGTTGTGGGTTCTCATTTGAATTGCATCGACTTGTCGATGCAATTCAAATGAGTACCCACAACATATGCCTTTATAAAGAAAATCAGAAAAAAAATCGCATAATCATCATCAAATAAGTCCTTTTCTGATCTTTTTATAGTGTATCCTTAATAAGTATAGGTACATATTTTATCACATCTGAGTGTTCCCAGTAATTTTGAAAAACCTAAGCGCACAGTGCGGTAATTAGGTCGAATACGGTATGTTGAATGTACTCATTAGAATTGCCTCAATGGGGCAATTCTAATGAGTACACACAACATACATTTTCATAACAAAATAAAATTTTCCCAGAAATATCCCTAAATATTTGTTTTCTTTAGTGATTAGAAGAATTTCCTTGGGCCTTAAAAAGGAGTTCTAATCAGCCACGGCAAACAAGCTACTGATGTACGAGTCATTGAAGTTTTACTATATATGTGTTTTCCAGTACTTCATGTTCTTGCTCTTTGGCCTTCAGTATTTTAGGAATTACCATATTTACCATAAATATGCAGGCACTTTAATTCCACACCATACAGTCAAACCTGTCTTAAAGACCACATGTATTAGGCAATCACCTCTATCATGAGACCACTAGTTTTCTGCTTTCCCTTAAGTGCTGGCTTAACCCAGGTTTGACTGTACTTGTCTTAAGGGGAATGAATAGACTTTTAGGGGCAGTAACTCTGTATTTTTTTTCTCTTCTGCAAAGGGGTCCACTCTAAACGGAAAGAATTTGCTCCCCTTGGGAACAAATTCTTTCCTTTTAGAGAAGACTCCTTTTAAAGAGTCTTGGTTTGCAGGAAAGCAAACAGGAATTTACAAAAGTTACCTCCCTTGTAAAAATGGCTGAATGTCTATAAAGTGTATCCAGTCTTCTTATAATTTAGCTACCTGGGCCCAGTTTTTCAAAGTATCATTAGCTTAACAAGCTTGTTAGTGGTCAAAATGTTAGCTGTTCTAGTAAGTACAATAGCTAATTCACAGGTATTTTAGCTAAAAAAATGTGAGTAGCTTTTGCAAATGCAAAAGCTGCTCACATTTTTTCAGCAAAATTATTAGCATTTATGCCATATTTAATGCTCAAAGTTTTAACAATATGTTAACTAATGACATTGTTAGTTTTGAACAATTGGGCCCTGATGAGGTGTCTAAAACATTGTGATGGCATGGAAAACAGTGTAGATGCTAATCAAACTAAAAACAGATAAATAATTAATTGAAAGGTTTGGCTAGATTCTGATAAAAAAAAAAAATCATATAAAAAATATCAAATAGTCAAATGAGCTTCTTTTTTTTTTTCAGAGTAAATTCAGTAATTAGTTATTGTGTCCTAGTATTAGGAAATAATATGATATGTATTGGGGTAATTATGGTATTTTTTATCTGTGTAAATCGAGCTCCATAGGGCAGTCAGTAGCATATTTGGCTGCAGATCCAGGGTCACAAGTTAAATCCCAGCACAGCCGCATAACTTTAGTGCAGATTGATCATGAAATCATGAATAGAATAAATAAATGACTGGCTTGACATGACCTTAACAGTGTTGACTGGACCATAAAACTCCAACTCCGACTCAAATTATCTTTTACAGGGTTTAAAAGTGGGTGACAAGATTTTAGAAGTGAACGGACATTCATTTTATGGCATGACCCATGCAGAAGCTGTGACAATCATGAGAAATGCATGGAATTTAATCATGTATTTAGAAAGTTCAAGTAAGACAGAGAACACAGCATGGTATGGAGGTAGGTGTATTTTAATAATCTTCATCACTCTGTGGGCATATTCAGCAGATGACAAATTATGTTCCCCACCATAGGGGGTGGGGGACATATTGTTTTTTGTGTGGATCCTGTCGTTGTCGGCATCCTTGTCGGCGTCGGCGACAGCATAGCCTCTTGTCTGCACTCTATCTCCTTATTGAACAGATGGATTTTGGCCAAACTTGCACAAATTTATCATTGGGTAGAGGAAAAATGCTGATTAGATTTTGGTGACCTTGACCCCATTTTCAAGGTCACACAAGGGCTTAGATGTTTGGGAAATGGCTTGTATTCTCCATATCTCCTGTAGGAATAAATGGAATTTGACCAAATTTGCACATCTATATTGCTGGGAACATGTAAAAGAACTGATTAGATTTTGCTGATTTTGATCTTATTTTCAAGGTCACATAAGAGCTTAGATTGTTGGAAAATGGCTTGTCCACACCCTATCCCTGAATGAATGGACCCCATTTTCAAGGTCACACAAGGGATTAGATTGTTGGAAAATGGCTTGTCTGCAACCTATCTCTCCTGAAGGAATGGATGGATTTTGACAAAACCTGTACATCTATATCGTTGTGACATGGAAAAGAACTGATTGATTTTGGTGACCATGACCCCATTTTCAAGGTCACACGAGGGCTTATGTTCGAAAATGGCTTGTCTGCACCTTATCTCATGAAGGAATGGATGGATTTTGACCAAACTTGCAAAGCCGTATTGTTGTGACATGGAAAAGAACTGATTAGATTTTGGTGACCAAGACCCCATTTTCAAGGTCACAGGATGGCTCAGATTGTTGGAAAATGGCTTGTCTGCACCCTATCTCCTGAATGAATGGGTGGAGTTTGACCAAACTTGCACAGCTATATTGCTGAGGCAGGGACAAGAACTAATTAGAGTTTGGTGACCTTTACCCCATTTTCAAGGTCACACAAGGGCTTAGATTTTGGAAAAATGGCTTGTCTATTCCTATCTCCTGAATGAATGGGTGGAGTTTGACCAAACTTGCACAGCTATATTGTTGAGGCAGGGACAAGAACTAATTAGATTTTGGTGACCTTTACCCCATTTTCAAGGTCACATGAGGGTTTAAATTTTGGAAAATGGCTTGTCTGCACCCTAACTCATGAAAAAATAGATGAATTTTGACCAAACTTACACAGCTATATTGTTGTGACTTTGATCTTGTTTTCAAGGTCACACAAGGTCATACAAGGTCTTAGCACAGATATATTATTGGGACATGGACTGATTTGATTTGGGTGACAATGACCCCCTTTTCAAGGTCATATGAGGTCTAAGAATGTTGATAAATGGCTTGTCTGCACCATATTGCCATATTTGTTTAGGGTATGTTACAGACATTTCTATTTCCTCTGAAAAGAAGTATTTAATGAAAGGCTAAATTATAACTGCACCCCCTCACCCTCCCCATTGAACACACACACACACATACACACACACACACACACACACACACACACACACACACACACACACACACACACACACACACACACACACACACACACACACACACAAAATAGAGAAAATTATAAATACGATCTATTTCAACAATATGTCTGTTCAAACTGGTGGGGGAACATACGTTGTCCTCTGAAAACACTGTTCTAGTTGATATTTTTCTTATTTTCCCCAGAAAAAATAGGTATTGGCATTTCATGCAAATTGTCTCTTAAGGAGATGATTTGCATGAAATGTCAAAGCATATTTTCTGGGAAAAATAAGAAAAAAATATTTCAAAATGTCATCTGCTGAAATTATTTCTCAGCAGTGTAGGAATAAACCCCTTATGCCATGCAGCCAAGGCCCAGATCACCTTTAACGCCTGCCCAGTAAACGTGTGGTTAGGTAAACTGACCACGCTCGACATTGGGTTGACTGGGCCGTAAAACCTTAACACTAAATATTTAACGCCAGATAAAATGCTGTTTCAAACCTAAATATATGGATATTTTTCTAATTTTTCCATGAAAATATATGTTGTAGGTACTCATTAGAAGCACATTGACAACATATGCTTTCCTTGTCAACAAATGTTTTTGTGGAGAAATGAGAATAATTACTTTCTGGGTACTCCTCTTCTCTGGAACTGTGAGTCCTATTAGGCTGTACGTTGACCACTCACAGAATCAATGGATACTGTAGATATGAGCCACCGCATGACAAAATCTACAAAATTGCATATGCGCCCAGCAAAGACTCAGATCAGCCTAGGCATCTGCCCAGTGTGATCAGAGTCTTCGCTGTGCACTCAATGTGTAGCTAAGGACCCAAGCTTTCTTCATGCGGACAGTGAAGACTCTGATCAGACTTGGCGGATGCCCAGGCTGATCTGAGTCTTCGCTGGGCGCACATGCCTTTTTGTAGGTTTTGTCATGCGCTGGCTCATACAGCCAGAGCTAAGGCATCACCAACAGAGCTTTCTTCCTCAGACCTCTCGTTTTATCTGCAACAGGCAGTTTAGAGCTAAGATTGGTCTCATCAGCCATCTAAGAACACACAAATAATAATACATCACACAGTTGATTAGGTTGGTCATTGTCAGTAATGACAGACGAACAAGAACGAGGTTCATGTAGCAATGAACAGAGCACACTATGATCAGAGTGCATTGATTTGTGCCTTGGCTGTTCAAGTGTGACATAAAGTCCTTTTTCTGCATGTTGTGTATCAGTTATTATAGTTTCTTTCAATACATTTTGTGCTCACCATTGATTTTCTATGCTATTATAGGAAATGTCTGGTGTCATGGGGCAACAGGCCATGCATGCAGCTGCAAATAAAGCATACAGGAAATAATAATAATGATACTCAAACTACATACATCAAATATTTTCTGGATATTGCAGCTTCTACAACTTGGCTGCAAATGTGAAAGAAAAACAAAGAAAGAAAAAAATAAAGATACATTAAAGATCTCAGAAGTTAACACTTAAAGCGCTTAATAAAATTGTAGCAGACAACATTCTTAATCTATTTTTTATAATTATTTTTCAGCATTTCATGTGAATTGTCTGCTAGCCATGTCTTATTTTTTCTGAAAAATTCTCACACAAAAAACATCAAACAAAACGAAATGTTAAACAGTGTATTGTGTCTTAGTTCAAAAACAGGAAGATTGACAATATAGATACTGATGAGGCAACTCTGTATGTTCATCTATCCATCCATCTCTTATATATCATTCCATAATATTTCTTTTTTCATTTAATTTTCTTTAGTGTATTTTTTGTTCCAGGTGGTCTGATTTACTGTTAAGGGGAAAGATACATTTTCAGGGGAGATAACTGTCAAATTTGTATTTGCCTACCTTCTGAAAAGGGGTCTATTGTAAAAGGAAAGAATTTGCTCTCCTGCAAAATTTTCCTTTCAGATTAGACTACTTTTCAGAAGGGGGTTTGGTGTGCAGGAAAGCAAATAGGAAGGCACAAAAGTTATCTCCCTTGTGAAAAACGTTGGTAAAATCTCCAGGTGTATCCATTCACCTTAATCTGTTGTGTTGCAATGGCACAATGGCTTATTTAGTATAATGTCCACTTTGTGACCGGGAGGTTGTGGGTTTGATTCCCGGCTGAGTCATACCTAAGACTTTGAAAATGACAGTAGTTGCTCTTTCACTTGGCTCTCAGCATTATGAAAGTAGAGCTAGAACTGGTCAGCCTGGTGTCAGTGAACCCATTGTATACTGAATAGACTCTCCCACACTATATATTGGAAGAGTCCAATTTTAATTTTAGGTAAGTCCGGCTAGGAGATTTACATATTCCTAGAGAAAAATGGCTAAACAATTTGCAAACAGTGGATACCCTGATCAGATGCCGTGTTCTGCGGCATCTGATCTGGGTCTGCACTGTTTGCTAAATACCCTTTTATGGGTCTCCCGACTACAATGGGTTAAATGTGACTGGGTATGTGTCTGAGGCATAATTTTTCAGTAAAGGAGCATTAGTTTAACCCTAGCCCTGCTGAACCCGGATATGTCCTGTCTTTGCAAACAGTGTAGATCCAGATCAGTTGGCTTCTTCAGAAGCCAACTGATCTGGATCTGCACTGTTTGCCATTCAGTACATATATATGATTTTATATCAACAATCTGGATCAAGTAATCTGATGGACTGAAAATTTGAAAAGGGTGTTGTTGTTCTTTTGTTTTTTTTTAATTTATTCAGCAGGACAAGGGTTAAACATATTTTATTTGTATAGATACAATACTTATCAGCATGAACATATTTCAACTGGGATTCAGAAAAAAAGCCAAGGACTTATATGAATTTGTCGCCCATAAAGCTCCATGCCACATCCAGACACTGTCAGGATATGACTAAAAGGTTGTAACTCCCATAAAACAAACAAACAAACAATAATCTTTTGTGTTCTTTATTTGCAGATGTACAAGATCATATGGTACACAAGGTACAAAACATAGAACTGGTTGTGTACCCTACCAAAAATGGGAAGCTGGGATGTGTCACCCAGAGGTCTGTATAGGAACCCCCTGGTCCCATATCTTCCCTTGAGAAAAGGGAACTTATGGTATGTGTGGGTAGTGAAGGTCCAGATCTGCCTGCACAGCTTAACTCTTAAAGTGCTAAGTAAAATTTGTAGCAGACGGAATTCTAATTCTGAGGTGGTTCATCTGGATTTTGGCTTTGCATACCCTAAAGACCCTTTTACTGGAAGGGACACTCATATTTTTATAATTCCAACTCCTTATCTTTATCATATTTTACGCAATTTAATTGGTTGAGAGAAAAGTTTGAAACTTCATTTAAGTCTAGGGAAGGAATCTGTCGGATCTATTTTCCTTCGCTTTCTTAAAACAATGACAGTTGTGGCAACATTTGTAATATTTTGATGACAAAGTTGGAATTATAAGGAGCAAATCATTATTTTTGTGGATTTTATTGAGCTGTAAACTTTGTATATACCACAACTACTGGCATCCAATTTGAATTACAATTTTGAATCATAGTGTTTGTAAAGTGGCAAAAACATGTTTATGATTACAAAGTCATCATTAGGAATCCAGTTTCTTTTTTTTTTTCCAGAAAATACTTTATTCTCCCTGTCCATTTGATGTGTAGTGGGTTGGGGAGGGTCATCCCACTAACACACCTTACAATTTATTTGTACAGTACAATATAATATTTCAGCAATTAAATATCATGCATCACTTAGATGCTAAGTCCCACTGCTGTTTCCTGGGTACTAGATCAAGACCACCCGACAACCCATTTTCAGCAGTGAGGCAAACACCACAGAATACTTACAGTTTATAGCATATTCATTTGAACAGATATATCAATACTTTCAGGTATGAGACTGGAGGACTGATAAAAAAAAATAAAATTGAATTCTAGGTAAAAAATCTAAAAAAACCTGTCATCCTTTCCAAAAATGTCATTTTTGCAATTTTCAGACAAAAAGAAATAAGTCTGCAGAACATATTTTGTAACTAAAAAATCTGAAGTCTGCCAAAAATCTGAAAAGTCTCATGCCTGTTTACTGCCTGTTTGTAAAGTGGCAGAAACATGTTTATGATTACAAAATCATCATTAGGAATCCAGTTTCTGATTCTGATAAAATCAAACGTGCCCCTGGAGTATTGTACTGTAATTGATTAGATCTTATTGATGTTTTTTCAGACTGCCAAATTTAGATCTCGCAGTAAAATCCATAGATGAGAATTCTCCAGCATCAAAGGCTGGGATTAGAGCTGGTGATCAAATTATAATGGTAAGAAATAATGAATTAATCCTTGTCCTGTTGAATAAATTAAGATGCCACACCTACTTCTAATTCTCAGCCAATCAGATAGCTTGATCTGGATTGTCGCTATAAATTAACATAATGGCAACTAGTGCAGATCCAGATCAGTTGGCTTCCTCAGCAGATCCAGATCAGTTGGCTTCCGGTCAAATAGATCATCCTCCTTTTTATAGTGCAAATAATTGCCTTGCTAAGATTGTTAATTATTTTGGATCATTTATGATTATGGATTCAAAAACTCTCCAGAGGTCTTCTGTAAAGCTATCACAACATGTTTTTGTGGCAAAGTACTGTTTAATAAATTTAACCCTGAGCCTGGATATACGCTGTCTTCGCAAACAGAGTAGATTCAGATCAGCTGGCTTCTGAACTGCTCTGGATCTGCATTGTTTGTCATTAAGTATGTATATTTGTATCAAACTCTTGGATCAAGTATTGGCTGAAAATTAGATGTGGGAGTGGCATCTTAATTTATTCCGCATGATAAGGGTTAAACAAATGGCTGAATACATTGCTTTCTGGAAATATACATAAAATGTTACATGCATTGTTTTTTGCTTTTTCTTTTCATATAAAGTATTTTGGACTGTAAAAGGACACTTTTTAGATAAAACATGAATGACAGAATAAAAAATAGTAGAATGCCAAAAATATTGCACATATTACTATTCATTGCAAAGATGAAATAACAGTTATCTACTGCTCACTGTTTTATTTATATAGTTTTCTTCTCTTCAAAGGTGTATGGATGTGTATGCAATATTTTTGGTTAGTAACCTGGTATTTCTTATGTTTACAAACACTTAATGTATGTTATTAATTTATTAAATCATATGACATGCAGTTTGGATATTAAAGAGGAAATGAATTGAGTCGGTATTTCATTTGTTTATGAAGGTCAGTCAATAAATAGCGGGACTTTTGATGTAACTCAAAATCTAATGTTTTGATTTTTATGAAACCTGGCACAATCAATTAATGTTACTAATACAACGGTGATGTCATGTGCGCATATCATGTCACATAATGCTCAGTTGTTCTGAATTTCATGGCCAGCTTTAGCCCTGAAGAACAGCGAGCTTATGTTAAAATAGAGTTTTATAAAGGAACTGCCAGCATAAATATATTCAAAATGCTACAGAAAGTATGCGGACAGGCTCTATACATATGGTTTACAGATGGATAGATTTCTTTAAAGATGGTAGAGACAGTGTTGAAAGTAGGTACAGTCCTGGTTGGCCAGTGGAGGCAGTGGACAAAGAAAATGTGAGAAAAGTGAAACAGGTCTTGGATACCAGCAGACTTCTGACATGTGATGAGTTAGCCTACGACTTGGGAATAAGTCCAGTTTATACCATGAGGGATAAGTTGAACATGAGACATGTCGCCGCACATTGGGTGCCCCACTGCCTGTCTAAAGACCAAAAAAAGAATATGCACCCTTGTGGCACAAACATTATTCGGGAGGTTCAAAAATAAGTGTGAGAACTTTCTTAATTGCATAGTAGCAATCGATGAAACCTGGATCAGGAGCTATGAGCCAGAGTTAAAGTATCAATCGTCAGAATGACACACCAGCCTTGCCAAGACCAGTTAAATTCTGGAGAGCACAACATCATTTGAAAATGATGATGATTTTTGCATATGATAACACAGGGATATTATGGGCTCATCAAGTTCCAATGGGTCAAACAATTAACCAAGAGTACTATCGAATGTTTCTGATTGGCCAGCATTCAGAAAGAAACCTTAATTCTTAGTTCTTCATGACAACGCCACATCCCATCAATCACAGAGGGTGACATCACTGCTAATGCCATATAATTGGAACATTTTACCTTACCCTGCCTGCTCACCCGATATGAGCCCCCCCGCTCCCCCCCTCCCCCCCGCCCCCCAGACTGACCTTTTTCCGAAGTTAAAGGAGCCCGTCTGTAGAGTACATTATGGCTTAGATGACCTTGAAGTGGCCAGGCAATTTAGATGCATGAATTCTGGTTGCTAGCAATGGGCCTTCGAGACCTGCCGCGGAGATGGGAATCAGCCATTAGGAAGAAGGGATTCTATATAGAAGGAACCTAGACAGGTATGGTTGCTGCTTTCTTTTGTATTTTAGTTATTGACAAAATCCTGCTATTTATTGACTGACCCTCGTATATGCTGTATTTCCTATCAGCAGTTCCTTTTGTTTATGTTGCTATTGTGATTGGCACTTTAAAAATAAAAAGTAATAATTTGTACCTAGCCACAGCAAAACTAACAAGGTGGCATGTGTTAATGGTGACAACTTGGATCAACCATACATTCTGTTCAGAGGGAGACTTTTCGCTCTTTGTGTGAGCAAACTATAGACCATTAGTAAACCAGAGAACAAAAGCAAAGACTGACCAGATTATATGGATGTGCAAGCTGGTCTGAGTCTTCACGATTTGTACATGCCATATGGCTGGTTTTTATATAGCCAGGGGACTTGTTTACTCTTTGCATGCTGGGTACTGTTGCATGCTTTTTTGTCGTCTCGTGGATTTTTTTTTAAAAATTAACTTTTTCAAAAAATCTTTCAGGAATACCATCAGTGTCGAACAGTTTAGATCCAGATCAGTCCCGAAGTTTTGTCAGGCCTGATCTGGGTCCAAACTGTTTGCAAAGGTTATCAGCAGACGACAAAAGTTGCCACTAGCGGGAAAGTGTGAAGTAGGAATATTTGATGTTATTTCTGGTATATATATATGATATTTCTGGTATATATATACTTTTTATTATTTCTTCATGAAAACGTGTTGTGGGTACTCATTAGAAGTGCCTTGGGAGGCACTTCTAATGAGTATCCACAGCATAGGTTTTTATGGAGGAACTGAGAAAATTATCTCAGAAGTATCATCAAATACTCCTCCTTCACAAGCCCTCTGATACGGCCCAGATTGTTTTAGCTTCAGCTTGAGAAAATGTACCTTACAACTTGTGGACCTTGTTAAGACTCAGATAAGCTTGTGCATCTGTGCCATCTTTTGGCACTCTTAGGATAGCAAAGAGTACGAGGCATCTTCAGGCCAGCAGCAAAAGCTGATCACATTGTCTGGATCCACAAGCTGATCCAAGTCTTCACTATGCATAGGTCATAAGGTGCCTTTTTTCACATTGTGACTCACTTACCAATTTTATCATTTCAGATTGATCACATCAATGTTAATGAACTTTCGGAGAAACAGATCCTGATGCTTACAAAGTCAAAACGACTTAATGTTAGCATAAAACGAGATAGTACCCTCTCTGGTGAGACTTCTGTGTTGTGCTATTATCTATGTTTGTATTAAAAATGTATAATTCGTAACGAAAGTAAAATAAGTGGTAAAAATAAGTTTTTACTTGTACTGTTTTGATAATACAAAGTGTGATGAGGGAACATTTTTTTTTTTTTTTTTTTAATGTAGGCAAAAATGATGTGTACATAAGTATATGAGTCTTAACCCTTGTCCTGCTGAATAAATTAAGATGCCACACCCACTTCTAATTTTCAGCCAATCAGATTCCTTGATCCAGATTTTTGCTATAAATTCACATACTTAATGACAAACAATGTAGATCCAGATCAGTTGGCTTCTTCAGAAGCCAACTGATCTGGATCTGCACTGTTTGCAAAGACAGGGTATATCCGGGTTCAGCAGGACAAGGGTTAAAAAAAGTGTGTGAAATGTATCAACTTTTTTGTGCACAGTTTACAAAAGGTGAAAGTAAACAATTTCGAAGGAGATAAATCTGTCAAAATTGTTTTTTGCTCCCATCTGAAAAAGGATCTGCTCTAAAAGGAAAGAGTTTCTCCGACAGGGAGAATTTTAAAGTATAGGAAGTCACAAGTTATTTCCCTTGTATAAACCAAATGTATCATCCCCTTAATTAACCCTTGTCCTGCTGAATAAATTCAGATGCCACGCCCATTTGTAATTGTCACCCAATCAGATTACTTGATCTGGATTGTTGCTATAAATTCACATACTTAATGGCAAACAGTGCAGATCCAGATCAGTTGGCTTCTTCAGAAGCCAACTGATCTGGATCTACACTGTTTGCAAAGGCAGGGTATATCCGGGTTCAGCAGGACAAGGGTTCAATCTCTAACAACCTGTTGTAATGTCAATTCTTTTTTCTTTTTGCAAAATGAATTGCATGAAAACATCTATTTTTAAATCTAGACAAGATTTACTCAAAGGGAAGAACACATGTTTAAAGTAAAAGCTTTGAATATGATTGTGTGGCTTCTTTAAGGTCAGTTGATAACTCTTCATGGGCAGTAGCTCGGTCAAATTGTGTTTGCCTCCCTTCTGGAAAGGGGTCTACTCTTAAACAAAAGAATTTGCCCCCTCCTTTCCTTTTAGAATAGGCCCATTTTCGGAACGGGGTTAATGTGCTTTAAGGCAAACAGGAAGTCACAAAAGTTGGCTCTTTTGTAAAAATGGTTAAAAATCTACCAAGTGTGTTGAGTCCTCTTAACCCTTGTCCTGCTGAATAAATTAAGATGCCACCCCCACTTCTAATTTTCAGCCAATCAGATTACTTGATCCGGATAGTTGCTATAAATTTGCATACTTAATGGCAAACAGTGCAGATCCAGATCAGTTGGCTTTTCAGAAGCCAACTGATCTGGATCACAGTTTGCAAAGCGGGGTATATCCAGGTTCAGCAGGACAAGGGTTAAATGTTAGTATTTGTACTAACCACAAAAAAAAAAAAAAAAATGTAAATTGACTTGGACCAGAGATTTATAATTCTACTAATGTGTTAGTAGTAGAATTTTAAGCCTCTGCTTGGACCTACACTGTCCACACATACCCTAAAGACCATTTTCTAATATGTTTGATGTTATTTATTTCAGCTGATGAAATGGACAATGCAAACCAGAGGTAAGTACAAGAATTTCTATTTCAACTAATTTAGCATAGTGATACTCTCCTGCATGTCAACAGAAGAAATCTAGATTGAGTTGCATATATGTTGTAGGTCCTACAACATTATAGTTACTGTGCAGGTCCATAGGTACTTATTTGAAAGAAATTGGGCCATGTTTATAACTCATGATATGTAATATTGACACTGAAATTTTAAAAGTTACAATGTATCATATATTTGTTTTGGATATCAGCAGCATCTTGACACCCAAGATCATTGTGGAACATTTCATTGTATTGTCCTAGGCAGGGGTATTTGTGTACTGTGAATACAGTAACTCTGATAACTTGAATACTCTGGACAGCTGGAACTAATTTTGAGTCCCCACTGGTCATTTTCTAAAGAATTCAGCTCTCAATAACTGAAACAACCCAGTCTAGTTTTGCCCAATCTTTAAACTCCAATCTTAAAAATGAATAAGTAAATAAATAAAACACAGTAAAACTGATAATAATAAAAAAAATACCATAGTACATGCATATGGAACACCAAAGCTGTCTGATCCCAGACTGATGGTAAGAAAAAAATCCATTGGATACCCTTATATGCTCATATAGTGCTAAAACATTGATATGTCCTGCTCTCATTTTATTATATTCTGCATTGTATGCATTATATTATGTATTTTCAACATTACTGGTTGTATAAACTTTATTATATCATGTATCAGCTACATTATGTGTTGTATAAACTTTATGATGTCTTGAAAATTTTTCTTTATGTCTTGAATCTTGCTCATAATGTCATGCTACTATTACATTATATGATGACAGAATCTCTTTACATTCTTTATATAGTGTATTATTTTTTCTTATTTTATGCAGTGATTTTATTGTATTAATTTAAATAATGTCACCACACGTCTCTACATATAAATCACTTGTATGTGCCTCTGTCTAAGAAGCCATCGTAGCATTTCTTCTCAACTGTTAGGATAATCAGAAATTAGTTGACGCACTGATGCTTTTAATGTCTCATCACCCAAACTGTACTGCTGCATTCCCCAAAATATTGTGGATTCTGACACCGACAACAGTGCTGCTATTTCACTCACAGTCTCAGTCAGTCTCTAAAGTCTCCTTAGGCCAAAAAAAAAAAAGTATTAGATTCTCAGACACCGCCACATCTGTCCAAAAGGTCCCGCATATATGATTTTTTTTTTCAGTGATTTTTTTTCTGACCCACGAAAATACATGACACTGGATTTTACTCGCTTATCTGAGAATCATTTCTAACCAAATTGCAATCTAGACCACAAACATATGGCATTCTTACTTACTTGCAAAGAAAATTGGTAACTTACGATCTGTTTATGTTATTTGAGACTTTAAACTTGCAGCGTTTAGATACTTCCGGTAGCCATTTTGTTAAGCCAAACAAACCCAAATATCCAAGAAAATACCCAACCGGAAAATAAAAATAAAAATAAAAAGCCGCCCGCATGCATCTGTTTTTTGAAAAAAGTGTCTGAGAATCTAATAACTTTTTTTTTGGCCTTAGGTATATCAAACATGGGGGCATTCCTCTTTTGGTTTATGGCATGTGGTTGGCCTGTTCCATATTTCATTCATTCTGTTCTTAATTTCATACTTGGTCTGTTAGCTCCAGACATGTGGGCTGGGTGGCCTAGAGGTTAGTGCACTCAACTTTCAAGTGGGATATTGTGGGTTCAAATCCATGTACATAACACAATCACCACTGCCTCCATGTGCCTCGGGTGCCTGGTTGCATTACAAATCCACATAACAACAAGACCCAGACATTAGAATTCATACATAGACAGCTTGTTCACTATATCTTTTGATTTTTTTTTCTCTGTGAAATGCCCGAACCAGGTTTGCAAATCCCGTACCATGTAGGATTACTTCCATGGAGGCCGCCATATTGTGAAAGGTGAAAGGGTTAATTTTACATATGTCATCATATAAAGAAAATTGTGCATATAAAGATGTTGATACATAAATTAATGTATTATTTCCTCGTCATATAAAGAAAATCATGCCTGTAGAGAAGTTGATACATAATGCAATATATTTGATAATGCATATAAAGAAAAACAAAATCATATAATCATTATGGTTAATACAATAAAATCCCTGCATGAATTAGGGAATATGATATACTATATTAAGAAATTTGTGCATTTCATAATGAGAAACATACATAATGTAATGAGATTTTGTCATCATATAATGTAATAGTAGCATGACATAAAGAGCAAGACTCAAGACATAAAAAACTCTCATGACATCATAAAGTTTATACAATACATAGTGTAGCTGATACATGACATCATAAAGTTTATACAACACATAATGTAGCTGATACATGACATCATAAAGTTTATACAATACATAATGTAGCTGATACATGACATCATAAAGTTTATACAACACATAGTGTAGCTGATACATGACATCATAAAGTTTATACAACACATAATGTAGCTGATACATGACATCATAAAGTTTATACAACACATAATGTAGCTGATACATGACATCATAAAGTTTATACAACACATAATGTAGCTGATACATGACATCATAAAGTTTATACAACACATAATGTAGCTGATACATGACATCATAAAGTTTATACAATACATAATGTAGCTGATACATGACATCATAAAGTTTATACAACACATAGTGTAGCTGATACATGACATCATAAAGTTTATACAATACATAGTGTAGCTGATACATGACATCATAAAGTTTATACAACACATAATGTAGCTGATACATGACATCATAAAGTTTATACAATACATAATGTAGCTGATACATGACATCATAAAGTTTATACAACACATAATGTAGCTGATACATGACATCATAAAGTTTATACAATACATAATGTAGCTGATACATGACATCATAAAGTTTATACAATACATAATGTAGCTGATACATGACATCATAAAGTTTATACAATACATAATGCAGAAGATACATGACATCATAAAGTTTATACAACACATAATGCAGAAGATACATGATATGCAGAACATTTAAAATGTTAGCAGGACATAACAATGTTTAGCTCTATATAAGCATATTACCGTAATGCATCCCATGGATTTTTTCTTACCATCTGACAGCTTTGGCATTCCGTAGAAATTGCTTAACCCTTAAAGCGCCAAGAAAAACTGCATCTGAAAATGTTGTCTGTTTATGTCATCTGCTGAATATTCTTGCAGACTTTCCAAACCTATTTTTGCATACAGGCAAACAGTGTGGACCCTGATCAGACTGCTCCTTTAGGTCCTCACTGTTTGCAAAGATGACTTTTAAAATCACAAGCAGATGACAAAGCAGATGACAATAGTTGTGACTGGCGCTTTAAGGGTTAAAAATGATTATTGCCACCATTCATGTATTTTCAGGCAAGGAAGAGCTGAGATAGTTTCAAGAAGAAATATAGCACTTGAGAAACAGTATCATGTCAGCAGCAGGTCTCCTTCCGATGAGCGTAGTGACGAACGTGACCACTCACCACTATCAAAATATTCCAGCCATCAAAACTTATTTCAGAATAGAGAGATTTATGTGCCAAGCCCCAGAAGTCCTGTTTCAGCAGATAGATCCAGGCTAAGCCAACCAGAACATCTTGTGTATGGCAAGAAACCTGGTACTGATGGAAACTGGGTTCTTTCAGCAAAATCCCGTGAACACAGATATACTCAAAGAAAGAACATGATTTTACGTGAACCTATACGATATGCTTACCCAGTTCATGGGCGTTCATTATCTGAGGGGCGGTATTATGAATTAAGGGACAGAGATGCAATAAGGGACTCCGGACATTTTAAGAGTGGAGTTTCACGCTACGTACGTAATAGATCACAATCTCCGCATCGAACTGCCATATCTGTTAAACAAATCCAGCATGAAGATAATGTGATACGGGCGATACAGGCAGGCTTAGAGAAAAGACAGAGAGCAGTTAAAATGTCAATGTACCAAATGCCAGACCCTGCTGACTATGAATGGGAGATTTAGCAAAGGAAAAATGAACTGAGCCTTGCCAAGCAAAAAAGGATCACACTGAGTTGTTTCACACAACCTATATACTTAGCATGCTGGGTAAAAATTTAAGCAGATGCCGTTTTGAAATATTCTTATTTTTCTTAGAAAATAGACTTTAACATTTCATGCAAATTGTCTCCTATGGAGACATTTTGCAAGAAATGTCTAAGTCTATTTTCTGGGAAAAATAAGAAAAATATCATTTTGCCGTCTGCTGAGTTTGTCCAGAGAGTGGTAAAGGTTAATTACCATATGTACCCAAAGTATTTGGACACCTTAATTCTTACCAGACTTGTCCAAAAAAATTTGAATCCATTTTTTTACCTGTTGATGCATCTAAAAACTTCTGGATGAGAGTCAGTCAATGTAGACTCTGATCAGATGCAGCATTCTGCAGTCTTATTACAGTAAATGTCCTAAACTTTCATATACCAAAGTGTCTGACAAAATGGCATATGCAAAAAGTGCAGATCTAGATCAGACTGCTCCTAAAGGAGCAAGCTGATCAGGGTCTACACTCTTTGCCATTCCACTAAGTATTTTAGGAAGCATCCGATAAAAAGCAAGATTTAGGCATAAAAAAATATGCAATAAATATTTGAAATTTTAGGACATTTACCGTACCTGTTGATGTATCTGAAAACTACTGGATGATTGGCAAATAGTGTGAACTGATCAGATCCAGCATTCTGCAGAGTCTGATCAAGGGCTACAGTGTTTGCTTAGGTCCGTTGGTCCTAATACTTTGGGTAAATATGGTACCTGAAATATCTAGGTGACAGTTTATCCTCTGCTGAATTTCCCCATAGAGTACAAGTGGTTAACCCTTAAAGTGCCAATCACAACTGCAGCAGACGAGTTTTGTTTTATTTTTCAGAGAAAACAAGTCTTGACATTTCATGTGAATCATCTGCCAAGCAGACGATTCACATGAAATGTCAAGACTTGTTTTCTCTGAAAATAAAACAAAGATTTTAGAATGTCTTCTACAAATTTTGCTTGTTTTAAGGGTTAATGTCAAATGTTACAATAGAAGAAGAACACAAATTGCATAGACATTCAGCCTACGAGGGTCCTGCAAAAAGTTTTGTCACTGGGTTTGGATTACTTCAGTGCTATGTTTTATCAAACATATTTTTATTACAAACCTTCAAAGTATTCCCCCTTTACTGAAACACATTTTTGTAACCTTTTTACCCAGTCGCGAAAAGCAGATAAATAGTCTTCTTTTGGTATCTGTTGGAGACACTGATAAATAGCGCTGCCAAGAGAACTTCTAGACGTATACTTATTTCCAGAAAGCATTTTCTTAAAGGCTCCATATTCCTCAAAAATAGACATTTTTTTATCCAAGAAAGATTTAATAAATTGATATATGGTATTGACAAAATCATATAATGTGGCATCTGACAGCCTGTGTAATTTCAGTTAGTCTCTCGTTTTTGAACTGGATCAAAAATGAAATGATTTTTATCATATCTCTGAATTAATGTTGGCAACATTAATTCAGAGATACGATAAAAAATCATTTCATTTCAAGAACCCGAGACTAACTGAAATTCTACAGGCTGTCAGATGCCCTATTTTATGATTGTATTAATACCATATATCAATTAATTAAATCTTTCTTGGATAATAAAATGTCTATTTTTGAGGGATATGGAGCCTTTAAGCCTTGGAAATAAAAAGAAGTCACAGGGACTCAGGTGAGGTGAATAAGGTGGATGGTTTAAAACTTTCACCTTTTCAGAAGCTTAAAAAGACTTAACAACCTCACATTTATGAGAGGAGGTGTTGTCATGTAAAAGGTAGACTCCTGACTATCCTTTGCTTGGTCGTTTCTTATTGCAAAACTCTTTCACTTTCTTCAGTACAGAATTCTTGTAGAATCGGCCAGTGACTATATGACCAGATGGACAAGGCACTTGAATGACTGGCCCACTTGAATTAAAGAAAATTGTGTACATCTTTTTCGAACTTATGGTTCTTTTGGCAATACATGGGCGTTTTTGATCTTTCGCTTCCATTGCTTATTATCAGCCCTTCTTTGTGACTCAAACATGTGCACCCAGGTTTCATCACCTGTTAGCAAGTTAGAAATAACCTGACTATTACAGCCTTTGTATGTTTTCAAAAGTTCTCGGGCACATTTAAGGCATTGTGTCTTTTGCTCCTCAGTGAGCAAATGAGGTACCCACCTAGCGCAAACCTTTCTCAGGTCCAAACGCTTTTTCAGAATTGTTTGCACACTGTCTTCTGATATGCCAGTACAACTAGCTATATCTTTGACAGACAATCGTGCATCCTGTTTACAGCAGCAATGTTAGCCTTGGTAACAGAGGTTTTAGGCCTTCCAGGATGGGTATCATTTTCAACAGAAAATTTCCCAGCTTTAAAAGCTTTCACCCACCTAAAAACTGTGCACATTGAAATGGTCTGAGGTCCATATATACCACATAATTCATTAAATATCTGCTTTGAATCTATATTAAGCCTAATGCGGCATTTAATATAGCTACTAATTTCAGTCTACTGGTCCATGTTCCAATGTAACAAGTAAATTGGTCAGTGTATATGACTGCATCTATTTCAATTTGAAATAACTCGGTCAGTTGGAAAGCAATTTGCACGAAATGAACGGGTATTGTTAGCTATTCAACACAGCAGTCAAGCGCAGTGAAGCATTTTAAAATATACCTGGGATAAAACCAAGGAAGCCTATTAGTGACAGAACGTTTTGCACGACCCTCTTAATTAAGACCGAAGATGATCATATTTATACCTTAAACCCTGTTTTTGTTTAACCCATTATATACTGAATAGAATCTCCCACACTATATATTGGAAGATCCCAATTTCAATTTTAGGTTTGTCTGGCTATGAGATTTAGATATTCCTATAGAAAAATGCTTAAACTATTTGCAAACAGTGGAGACCCTGATCAGATGCTGCATTTTGCAGCGTCTGATCTGGGTCTGCACTGTTTGCCAATTACCCTTTTACAGGTCTCCCGAATACAATGGGTTAATGTCAAATGTTACAATAGAAGAAGAACACAAATTGCATAGACATGAAGCAGATAAGACCTTAGATGATCATTTTTATACCATAAACTCTGTTTTTGTTTAGTAAGGCTCCACTCATTAAACCAGCAGAAAATTTAACATGTTATCTTTAAATTCTTGCAAATGATATTTAAAAGTATTTCTATTTTATATGTTTAAGAGGTTTGTCAATTTAAATGAAATGTAAAAGCCTTTTTTTTTCAGGGGCGAATAAGCCATAAAGCACCATGCAAAAAATATTGCAGACAACAGCTTACAATTCTTTTTCAGAGAAAATAAGTTTTGACATTTCAAGACAATTCACATGAAATGTCAAGATTAATTTTCTCTGAAAAAAAAAAAATAATAATAAGAGAATGTTGTCTGCTCTGTTGTGATTAGTGCATCAGGATTAAGAAAAATATCTGTCATTTGTCATCTAACTTAAACTAGAGCAGGCCTGGGTTACTGATTGAAGGAAACTATTACGAATTCTGTTGTTTACACTGAAGTAAATACATACACTGTATTTTAACCCTTAAAGCACCAATCACAACAATTGTCGTCTGCTTTGTCTTCTACTTGTGATTTTAAAAGTCATTTCTGCAAACAGTGTGGACCCAGATCAGACTGGGTCCACACTGTTTGCCGGTATGCAAAAAATAGCTTTGAGAAGTTTGCAAGAATATTCAGCAGATGACATAAACAGATGACATTTTCAGATGCAGTTTTTCTTGGTGCTTTAAGGGCTAAATGCAATGTATACAGTTCTCATTTTGGTAGCAAATTTTCTCATACATTTTATACATGTGCTGGAATATTTTATCATTATACATGTATGTTTTATACATAAGTGTTCATAATCGCTACACAGAACTGCTGCCATACATATTGTTGCTTGAAGTCATTTCAGCTCAAACATCTGTACATCAGCATATTAGCTATTGCTTCATTAACCCTTAAAGCACTAATCACAACTGCAGCAGATGACACCTTGATTTTTTTTTTTTTTTTAATTTTCAGAGGTAATAAGACTTGACATTTCATGTGAATTTGCTTAGTACTTTAAGAGTTAAAATATGATGATTGATTACCCTCTAAAAAGCATGCAATTTTTCTCATTATTTCATTTGTGAGCCAGTCTACAAGTGTGATTGAGTCCAGATATTCTTTTCTCTTTGTGAAAATATGAGTTGTATATGTGATGGAGTGTACTCATTAGAAGTGCTTCTGAGGGAACCTACCTTAGGATGGTCACTCATGACAGATGCACTAACAACTAAGGAATTCTCTTTAGCCCATTTTAGTGCTTAGCATACAGGGTAAAAATTTCAGCAGACATTTTAAATAAAACAGACTTTGACATTTCATGCAAATTGTCTCCTAAGGAGACAATTTGCATGAAATGTCAAAGTCTGTTTTCTTGGAAAAATAAGAAAAATATCATCAATTTGTCATCTGCTGAATCTGCCCATAGACTAAAGTAAAGGTTGAAGGTTATTTGAACAAGTCTGTTTGACTGCTTGGTGATGCATCTAAAACATGGTAGACCCTGATCAGACAGCTTTCTTTGAGGTATAAGTCCGTCAGAATATCAACCACTGCAAACAGCTAAGATCTAGATGTAACAGATGATAACAAGCCATCTCAACTGGATTGGCAACATTTGCCATTCTGTTTGTGATTCTGTTAAAAATAATGGACCTGTCCAAACTCAAAGATGGATGAGTCCATTGTAAATATTTAGGGGCAAAACGGTTAAAACGTCATTTTTTAAACCAAATTTGCTTATTACATGTATTGCAACATTAATTGTAACATTAATGTTACAAAAGCAAGAGAAAATGCAAGATGGCATTTGTACCATAATAACCCAAAGTATTGGGACAAATAGGCCTTTGCAAACAGTGTAGACCCAGATCAGATGCCGCATTCTGCAGCATCTGATCAGGATCTACACTGTTTGCCATACATACAGCAATATTTAAGCCACATCAACAGGACACATCGAGGGTTGAGCCCAAGACTATAGTAACTCAAACATATTTTTGAAACCCTTGTTTAGGGGCAACTTTGACTCCTTTGTAAACAATGCAAATTTAGGTGCCATTGCTCATACGAGCAATGGCACCTAAATTTCCATTGTTTACAGAAAGAAATGTTGTAATCTTCATAATGCTTTCATGGTGAGGAGATTAAGTATTGGGAAAAACAACCATCTGACTTGCAATAGTCTTGCGATCAACCCTCGACATATGGTAAATAGATAAGGTGTCCCAATGCTTAGGGTTATTACTAAGGCTGGCACAAATAATCGGATAATCGATTAATTGATTGATTAATTCCATAAAAATGACAGTCGTTACAGATTTGCTAAAAATTGAACATTTGATTTTTGCGTCAGTCACTTTACCGTATTTACCCTTAGTATTCAGACACTTCAACTCCTTACCATATCTAAAATTTGAACGTGCAATTTACTACCTAATGTTATGTCTCGGACCTAATATATTGGGTCCAAGGTTATGTCTGAAATACCTGGATGAGTGGCAAACAGTAAAATATAACATATGGTAAGAGTCATGCTCAGAAAGACAGGTAAAATTATTACCAGATCTTCAGTGATAACTAATCGATTATCGATCACAATGGCAGGACTGATAATCGATTATCTTTTCAGCTCTAATTAGCCAGCCTTAGTTATAACTGTATTATGGGGAGCAGATTCATACTTTATACCATAGTGAGCCCGGTGATGATTTTATTATTGTTTTCATGTCATAAACTTTGAATCAAACCGTTATGAAAAATCAAACAGATTTTTTGGTCCCAAGGTTATTTGTAGGTCAGTATCAAATCAGACTGTCACAGCTTTATCCTGCAACCAAGTTTGGTCAGTAATAATACACTGCAACCTCTTTATAACATTTTTACTGGGATCCAAGGCAAAGGCCATATTAGCTAACCAACCAGGGCCCAGTTGTTTAAAACTTACAATGTCGTTAGTTAACGTATCATTAAAACTTTGATCATTAAATACGGGATATATGCTAATATTTTTGCTGAAAAAATGTGAGAAGCTTTTGCATTTAAGCTACTCACATTTTTTCAGCAAAAATACCTGTGAGTTAGATATTGTACTTACTAGAACAGTTAACATTTTGACCACTAAAAAACTCGTTAAGCTAACTATGCTTTGAACTGGGCCTAGGTTTTAACCAGACAAAAATTTATAGATTATATAGAAAAATGACCATAAATGATTGAACTGTATCTGTTTTGTCCATGCTCTCGCCTGTCCTGTCATTGGATTACAGGTACTGGGTGAATTTGCATTTTCCTGATTAATCTCAACTCAGTTCTTTTCCTGATTACATAATTGAGGTCTAGGAGTCTATTAGCAATTGACTGCATGGTCTTTTTGTCCATACTCTTTTGAAAATGGGTGTGTTTAGACATTAAATTCATGTTTACTGTTAACACAAATAGTATCCTTAACACTGAGTTTCGCTAACAGAATATTCCAAAAATTATGATGTCAGAGGTTTGATAAAGCTTTTGGGGTCTGATAAAGGATTTTGGTGGTGCAATAAAAACTCATGCGATAAGCCAGCACATGCTTATGTTTGCACTAATGTGATATATGCATTGTAATTTTGATATTGCAAATTCAAGTATGTTGGGTAAAAATTGCAGCAGACAACATTTTCAAATGTCTTATTTTTTTTTTTAAATTAGGCTTTAACATTCTATGCAAACCATCTCCTAAGGAGATTTTTTTTTCATTTTCCCAGAAAATAGGTTTGATATTTCGTACAAATTTCTCTTGCATGAAATGTCAAAGCCTATTTTCTGGCAAAAAATCAATTTGTCGTTTGCTAAATTAGCCCAAAGAGTGGTAAAGGAAAAAAAATGCTCCTATGGAAAGCAAATTCTTTACTTTTTAAGTATAGCCTAATGAGGAGAAATTCATATACCAGAGAATCATGTTGTTTTCTCCTTTTGAGAAGGTAGGTAACAAGTTTTAGTTAAGAGTGCTCGCCCCTTGGAAGAATATCTATTCACAGGCAGTTCTGAATACATGTAATTGTGATGTTAAATTTTAACCCTTGTCATGCTGAATATATGAAGATGCCACACCCACTTCTGACAGCCAATCAGATTGCTTGATCTAGGTTGATGAACAAATTCACTTACCAAATAAAAAACAGTGCAGATCCAGATCAGTTGGTTTCTTCAGTAGCCAACTGATCTGGATCGACACTGTTTGCAAAGGCAGGGCATATCCGGGCTCAGCAGGACAAGGGTTAAGAAGCTTAAAGTTTTATCTGTGTTATGTACATGAACTTGTTTGCTTGAGAATTTTACCATTTTATATTTATTATAGTTAAAATGATCTTGTTTTTTATATTCCTTCTAATATTCTGTGAATAAACAAAGCGCCGTATAAATGCCTTATTTCATCATATCCAAAAACAGATCAAGTATACACAGGTTCATGCTAAAATTGTCCCAAAATTTGAATTAACCCTTGTCATGCTGAATAAATTAAGATGCCATGCCAACTTCTAATTGTCAGCCAATCAGATTTCTTGATCCAGGTTGTTGATATAAATTCATATACTGAATGCCAAACAGTGAAGATCCAGATCAGTTGGCATCTTACTGATCTAGATCTATACTGTTTGCAAAGACAGGGTATATCCGGGTTTAACAGGACAAGGGTTAAGGGCGACGTTTCAAAAGAGTAAAACTAGTTCAAGTCTCCAAGGCAGCTCCTCTGTTAATTCTTTGTTTGTGCATTAGTGGTTTTATATGTGACATTTGTTTTGTTATTTAGGGGATAACTGCTTTCAAATTTGGCATTTGGGGAGGTAAATCGGCGGTTTTACGGTCGGAAATTTCGTTTTACGGCGACGCCCCATTCTAATGCATTTATTCATTTTTTCTATTGAAAAAATGTTCTGTTTGCACAAAACGACAAGTGCTGTGATCTGCGTTAAATCAAATGCCAGCCAATGAGAAGCGACGTTACGTGATGACGTCGGATTTGCGACAGTATATTGCAGAATATACCGTCGCAAATTTTTGACGTTATCCAATCAGACGTCGCGTTACATACGCGAGTGCATTAGAATATTTTTTCCTTATCTTGCCTCAGGAAGGCTGTGCTTCATGATGGTGGCATTACCTTGGTATCTTCACTTACATTTTTGTCCTAAAACTTGATAAACTTCCTTTGATTACCTGTTGATGTGTCTAGAAACTGCTGGATGAGTGGTAGACCCTGAAAGGATACTACTGGTATGTTATGTCATCTGGCCCCAAGGTTATATAACTTTTTTTTCATGCTCAACTCAGCTGAGCATGAAATTTGTCCTGCTAATAAATCTCAAATTAATAACCATTGCAAATTCTTTCTTACTAAACATTACTGAGCATGAAAATTTCTCTGCTAATAAATATGAAAATGCCAACTATTGTTGGCATTTTCAAATTTATTAGCAGAGAAAATTTCATGCTCAGCTGAGTTGAGCATGAAAAAAGTTTTATAACCTCGGGGCCAGATCTCCATCTACACTGTTTGCTCAAGCTCAACTGAATTCTTAGGGTAAATAGGGTAGTTTCAAAGTTTTTTTGTATAAACAAATGATTATGGTAGCTTAATAAACAAGTATTAGCTTTCACAAAAAGCTTGATCTATGCTTAGCAAACTGTGTATGCTACGTGTAGACCAAGCTTTTTGTGACAGCTAATACACAGTTATAATAATGTTGAGAGCCTGTGGAAAATAGCATTGGACCAGTCCATGCTAAAGTCCTTCTGGAGCAATGACAAAGTCTAAGATTAGCCCTCTAGTGCCCCGCATATCATATATGATACATGACATATATTTGGTTCAGCGACCAGGACATTTCAATATATGTCGATATTTAATGCTATAAAGTATGTCAAGATATGAGGTCATAAGAAAATACAGTTGGTTATTCTATTGTTTAACTTAAAATATGTTTTTTTCAGCCATCAAAGTGAAAAAAGATGGATGCAGTTTTGCTCAAAATGAAAAATTGCCCTGCCAACCACATTTTTAGAGAAAAACTTGATAAGTATTTTCTGAAAGAATCTTTTTAGTAAATGCAAATATTGAAGGCACAAATAAATCCTAAAAGATCTTTTATTGTGGAGTTATTCACCCTTGCTTGGGAACACTTAATGCCCAGTAACATATATGATACATATTATCTCCGTGACCTTTGACCGCCTAAAAATTTCAAGTGTATTTTTGTAATATACTTCCCAAAATAAGTCACTGTGGGTAATATGAAAGTTTTTGGACAATGCTTTCTATGGTTGGGCACTAGAGGGTTAGACAATGATCTTAAAAAACTTTATTTTGATATAGCACGGAAGATGAACATTAAAATTCTTTAAAGCTTGGCATGCTGGGTAAAAAATTCAGATGACATCTTGAAATATTTCACTTATTTTCCCTAGAAAATAGGCTTTGTCATTTCATGCAAATTGACTCCTTAGGAAAAATGTCATGAATTTGCCGGATTTGTTCAGAGTGAATGTTAAATCAATTTGTAGTTCATTAGTAGTGACTGTATACTTGCAAATTAGGGCAAGTTAGCAGGGCTTACTGGCCAGTGTCACCAGCAAATGAGTCTTGACTTTCACCTTTGGTCAGCAAGATGGTGTTTCGTCAGAAAGGACCTTATTATGGATGGACTTCAGAAGTAAAGAAACCCTCTAGAGGGACTGGTGGGGACTAGTATCTATGGAAGAAAAACAGCAGAAACATTTCAGTGATTTTGAAAATATATTGTCCTGAAAAAAGAAACAACAAACAATAATGTACACACATTGCACTTTATCTCACTTCTGCATATATAAACTGAAAAACAAAAAACAAAAACACATACAAAAACACACACTCAAAAATACTGCAAAACGAACTGGGTCTTGCAAAAAAGACCCAAAGGTGAATGGATATGCTGCCAAGGGAAATCACTCAGACCTTAAAGTATTTATTTCCCTTTTCAAAGTAGGGCTATTCTTAAAGGAAAGAATTCGCTCCCAGGGGGAGCAAATTCTTTCCTTTAAGAGTAGCCCCATTTTGAGAAGGGTTTCATGTACCAGATAACTAATTCTTATTGCCAGAGTTGTCTCTCCTTGAGGAGGGAGGCAAAAACTTGCAACTGAGAGTGCTCTCTTTCAGATGTATCCATCTACCTTAATGCATAAGCAAACACTGAAGACCAAGATAAGCCATGCAGTCTGACTTGGGCCTTCCCTGTTCTCCTCTGGCTTCTTAAGTACCCAATCTTTCTCCTCACAAACTGCGAAAGCCTTGGTCAAACAAGCTGGTCATGACAAGCTGGAATAGTCCATTATGCATTTAAAGGGCAGTCATATAGGAATTATACCTGAGACTGTCAAACTGCACAGATACATAATGTAGACTGATCCCTCAGCTTTTCCACTATGGCATCTAGTACGGTAAGCCCATCTATTTTACCTGGTGCCTCCACTGCAGATCTGCTAGTTACATTAAATGGGACTTGAGTTTTGTCATTCTCAGGTTCGGGCTCATATTGACTAAATCCCTATTTTGTGTGAAGTAAATAGCTCTAGGTTAAGTTACTTTTTTCATCGCAAAAGTATTAACTTTGGTCCTGCTGAACCCAGAAATGCCTAGCCTTTGCAAACAATGTCATTTAGTATCAAGAATCTGGATTGTAATCTGGCCGACAGATGAGGGCATGTCATCTCATTATGAAAATATGCCTATTCAAATATATTGAAAATTTCACCCCCAAAAACTGAAAGTTTTCAGATAAAAATTCTAATTTTTTTTTTCATATTTCTGCTCAAAAACATAGATTGTGGGTACTTGTTAGAACCGCCTCACCGAGGCGGTTCTAACGAGTATCCGCATTCTATGTTTTGAGCAGAAATAAGAAAAATAATGTTTTCCCATGTAAACCCTAGTTTTACTATATAAAAGTGGGGTTTAAGGGGCTCAAAATTATATAGGTATGTTTTCGTGATGTTAATTTATTCAGCATGTCAAGGGTTGATATTTTTCTTATTCATCAATGAAAAGATATATTGTGGGTACTCATTAGAAACCTTTCACCGAAGCACTTCCAGTGAGTGCCCACAACATGTTTTTGTGGAGAAATATGAAAACTAATCATCTGGATAACTCCTCTTACCTGGAGATTTGGTAATGTGTCTGGAATATAAAAGCCACTTTCAAAACATTTAACCATTGTCATGCTGAATAAATTAAGATGCCACGCCCACTTCTAATTTCCAGCCAATCAAATTATTTGATCCGGGTTTTTGATAGAAATTCACATATCTAATGACAAAAAGTGCAGATCCAGATCAGTTGGCTTCTTCAGAAGCCATCTGATCTGGATCTACACTGTTTGCTAAGACAGGGCATGTCGTGCTCAGCAAGAGAAGGGTTAAAATTAATAATAGCAACTGATATCAGGCAGATAATGACAGAAACAAACAAGAGGGCCATGATGGCCCTGTAACGCTCACCTGAGCAACATAGCACTTTGAGAGCCTGATCTAGAACTGATCAAGGCAAACATTCTGATCAAAGTTCAAAATGATTATAACAAAGTTTTCTGCTGATTTGGGCCGGTGACCTAGTTTTTGATACCAAGTGACCCAGTTTCGAACTTGACCTAGAACTCATCAAGACAAACATTTTGTGCAAGATTCATGATGATTGCTTGAAAAATGTGTACGCTAGAGTGATAACAAGATTTTACGCTGATTTGGCCAGGTGACCTAGTTTTGGACCCCAGGTGTTCCCGTTTCAAACTTGACCTAGAAATCATCAAGACAAACATTTTGAGCCAGATTCATGATGATTGTTTCAAAATGTGACCGCTAGAGTGTTAACAAGGTTTTCTGCTGATTTGGCCCGGTGACCTAGTTTTTAACCCCAAGTGACCCAGTTTCAAATATATCCTAGAACTCATCAAGACAAACATTTTGAGCAAGATTCATGATAATTGCTTAAAAAATGTGACTGCTAGAGTGTTAACAAGGTTTTCTGCTGGTTTGGCCTGGTGACCTAGTTTTTGACACCACGTGACCCAGTTTCGAACCTGACCTAGAAATCATCAAGACAAACATTTTGAGCAAGATTCATGATTATTGCTTCAAAAATGTGACCGCTAGAGCGTTAACAAGGTTTTCTGCTGATTTGGCCCGGTGACCTAATTTTTGACCCCAAGTGACCCAGTTTCGAACTCGACCTATAAATCATCAAGACAAACATTTTGAGCAAGATTCATGATGACTGCTTCACTAATGTGACCGCTAGAGTGTTAACAAGGTTTTCTGTTGATCTGGCCAGGTGAACTAGTTTTTGACCCCAAGTGACCCAGTTTCGAACTTGACCTAGAAATCATCAAGACAAACATATTGAGCAAGATTCATGATGATTGCTTCAAAAATGCGACCGCTAAAATGTTAACAAGGTTTTCTGCTGATCTGGCCAGGTGACCTAGTTTTTGACCCCAGGTGACCCAGTTTTCAACTTGACCTAGAATTCATCAAGACAAACATAATGAGCAAGATTCATGACGATTGCTTCAAAAATGTGACCGCTAGAGTGTTAACAAGGTTTTCTGCTGATCTGGCCCGGTGACCTAGTTTTTGACCCCAAGTGACCCAATTTCGAACTTGACCTAGATTTAATAGAGGCAAACATTTTGAGCAAGTTTCATCAAGATTGGGTCAAAACTATGACCTGTAGAGTGTTAACAAGTTTTTCCTTTGATTTGACCTAGTGACGTAGTTTTTGACCCCAAGTAACCCAGTATCGAACTTGACCTAGATTTCATAGAGGCAAACATTCTGACCAAGTTTCATCAAGATTGGGTCAAAACTGTGACCTCTAGAGTGTTAACAAACTAATTGTTGACGATGAACGACGGACGACGACAGACATACGGTGATGACAATAGCTCACCCTGAGCTTTTGCTCAGGTGTGCTAAAAACTAATTGAACCAAACAATGAGAAAAACTATCAAATAAATATCAAGAAGATTGCCTTTGGAAACAAAGAACACACTACCCATTAGAAAATGGGAGTCTCGGTTTTATTGAGACTCTTCATAGGCAATAATGAATTTTGCAACACTGCTTGCACCCTCTAGTGTATACATGAGCAGAACTCAATTTTCAAATATACCACAATGGGCCCAGTGATCCCAAAGGAAATGGAATATAATCTGCACTATGGTGAAGTACTGGGAGATATTCTACCGCCACCATACGGCACTAATACCAGCTGCAGTGTAGTAAAATCAACATCAAGAAGATTGTGTTAGCACAGTCTGGTCAGGATGCTTGCTTTATGTTGATATATTCTGCAATATCCAAAGATTCTGTAAGCAGATGACAGGCTCATGCTTCAAAGACTCATTTTTTCAAGGCATGGTACTGCCCATTTCCTTTCAAAAGTTTTGTCTGTGTTTGTGTCAAGGTTTTATGGCCCAGTCAACCCAATGGGATCATGTCGAGCCTGGTCAGTTTACCTAACCATACTTTTACTGGGCAGGCTTAGTCCTATTAAGCGGTTAACCAGTACTGTGCACATTCTTTTGCCAGAAACTGACAAAAGTGCCCTTCTTGAATCAGCAGAAGGGAGGGAATGACCGTAGAAAATATTTCACGATCAATCTCCACGAAAGAATGTTGCCGACCCGGCGTGGATCGAACCCCGCAACCTCCTGATCACCAGTCGGACGCGTATCCAACTGAGCCACCAAGGACGGCTTCAAAAGTTTTCATAATGTTCATATTGTTCCCAAAGATCTTCAGTTTGTTTCATTTTAAAGAAATAAGAAACCACAGACACTCAAATACTATTTCTTTCAACAATTTTCAAAATGTCATCTTCTATTCTTCATATTAACCCTTGCCATGCTGAATAAATTAAGATGCCATACCCACTTCTAATTTTCAGCCAATCAGATTATTCGATCCAGGTTGTTGATACAAATTCACATACTTAATGACGAACAAAGCAGATCCAGATCAGTAGATCTGGACCTACACTGTTTTAAAAGCAGGGCATATCGAGGTTCAGCAGGACTAGGGTTAAAGATTTTCATTTTAATTTATTTTAAAAATTAACATAATGATAGATACTCGTAAACATTTTCTCAGTTTCAATAATTTTTATAATGTTTTGTTTGTGTTCTTGATAACGATCTTAAATTTATTTGTTCTTAAGAAATAAGACAATGGCAGACACTCAAAAACTCTTTCTTTAGTTTCTAAAATGTCTTGTTTGTGGTCTTGATAAAGATCTTCAATTTGTTTGTTCTAAAGAAATAAAATTATGGCAGACATTCAAAAACATGTTCTTTCTTTAGTTTTTAAAATGTCTTGTTTGTGTTCTTAATAAAGAAATAGGATAATAACAGACACACCAACATATTTCCTGTCATTCATCTTTAAAATTGTTCGTGCTCTTTATAAAGATCTTCAACTTGTTTGCTCTACAGAAATATAAGATAATGGCAGATACTCAAAAACATTTTCTTTCCTAAGTTTTTAAAATGCCTTATTCCTATTCTTCACATAAAGATCTTTATTTTGTTTGTTCTGAAGAAATAAGATACACAAACATATTTTCTTTCATTCATTTTAAAATGTCTTGTTCTTGTTCTTGATAAAGACCTTCAATTTGTTTGCTCTTAAGATATAAGATAATGACAGGCATTCAAAAATAATTTCTTTCAACATGTTTCAACATATTAACAGAAAATACATCAGTATATAACATTTGAGGCATCGTTCCGATGTAAGTACCTATTTGACCTTATCACCGCAGTGTGCTTAATTTTTTTCAAAATTACTGAAAAAATTTGCAATAAACTATTCATATAAATAGGGCTGCTTAAAAGAAAGATTAGCAGAAAACTATGAGAGGATTATATAATGATGCTTTTGTGATACAGTCGAACCTCGTTATCTCGAACTCACTTATTTCGAATTACTGCTTATCTCGAAGTGAAAATCTGGTCCCTGTTTTAACATGAAACTATGACAACAGGTAACAAAATAATGTGGAAAAGAGGAGAAATTGCTCCGAAGGAGCAATTTCTCCTCTTTTCCACATTATTTTAAATATATATTTCTAACTTCAGGAGTCAAATTACATATTCATTTGTTAAATGTGGTTGTTCAATTTATTGTTTTCCTCACTCTCTCAACTCTGATATGTCGAAGTACGGATATCTCGAAGTGTTTCAGTGAGTCCCTTGGAATTCGAGATAACGAGTCGACTGTATTTTTCCCTCGATTTTCTTCATAAAAAATATGTTGTTGGTACTCATGTGAATTGCCTCAACTTGTTTATCTACAACATCTATTTTTATGAAGTTGTTAAAGTACATGAGCTGTAATCAGGAGACTATGATATGGCTTGACTGTGCACTTATAGGGGCATGTGCTGTAATCAGATTGAATATGATAAATACAAAATTCTAATGCACTTCTGTATGTAACGCGACATCTGATTGGATAACATCGAAAATTTGCGACTGTATATTCTGGAATATACTGTTGGAAAACTGACATCATCACATAACGTCGCTTCTCATTGACTGGCATTTGGACTTGCGCAGCTCACAGCACTTGTCGCTTTGTGCAAATAGTACATTTTTTCAACAAAAAAATGAATAAATACATTAGAATGGGGATAACAGCATTCAAATTTGTCATTTGGGGAGGTAAATTGGCAGTTTTACGGTCGCAAATTACGTTTTACAGCTCCGCTGACGCATCGCCGTAAAACGAAATTTCCAACCGTAAAACCGCTGATTTACCTCCCCAAATGACAAATTTGAATGCAGTTATCCCCTAATTCACCTTTTCAGACTGGTACACCACAGCAAACAGTATAGAAGCTAAAACAACTGCCCCTGTCCTAAAGAAGCATTTTGATTAGGGTCTGCACTATTTGTCCTCCAGCTAGAGCTTTTAATGGTGCCACTCTCTTGGCAAATTCAGAAGATGACAAACTGATGTTTTTCTCAATTTTCCCAGAAAACAGGCTTTGACATTTCATGCAAACTGTCTCCTTAGGAGACAATAAAAAAAATATTTCAAAATTGCGTCTGCTGAAATTTTTACCCAGCATGCTAAGCATTTAGGTGAATGGATACACATTCAAGGGAAACAACTCTGTAAAACTGTTTTTGCCTCTCTTCTGAAAAGTGGTCTACTCTAAACTGAATCTGCTCCAGGAAGAATGGACCTTTCTAGACTTTTGTCCAGGTAAGCTAAGAATGCCAAGTGTATTAATTCCCCTTAACCCATTTATGCCAAGTGGATCCTTCTACTTTAACTCTTTGGATAGGTTCATTTCCTATATAAGGGGTGTCTGGTTAGTTTTTATTATTGTCATGTTTTATAGAAATATCTGGGCCCAGTTGTTCAAAGCATCATTAGCTTAACAAGCTTGTTAGTGGTCAAAATGTTAACTGTTCTGGTAAGTAAAATATCTAATTCACAGGTATTTTTGCTGAAAAAATGTCAATAGCTTTTCCAAATGCCTCTAATTTTTTCATTTAATGATCAAAGTTTTAATGATATGTTAACTAACAACATCGTTAGTTTTGAACAACTGAACCCTGAACTTAATACAAACAGTGCAGACCCTGATCAGATGCCGCATTCTGCAGCATCTGATCTGGGTCTACACTGTTTGCCAGTGTCCCTTTTATAGGACACTTGGCTTAAATGGGTTAAAATTGATATCTCTAACTGAACAATGTAGCCTCATAAGGACACATGTAGTACAAGACCCTTTTCTCCTGGAATGCCTCATATGCAAACTTAAGTGACTTTTGCAATTATTTTGTTTTACAAAGCTCATTATGTCAAGTGTTTCCTTCCTTTTCTCTATGATAACTTATTCAAATTTTATGATAAAAGCTGTAGGAAGTTAAGGTGTCTGAATAGTTAGGGTAAATATGGTAGTCATCGCTCAACAATATGAAGCATTCATTAATCCTTAAAGCATCAAATTTAGGTATTAGCAGACAACTTTTTTTAAAATACTTTTCCTATTTTTATCTATTTATTTTATTTTTTGAGAAAATACAAACTGACACTTCATGTGAATCACTACCAATGGATTCTATTCACAGGAAATGTCAAATTCTGTTTTCCCCATTAATTAAGAAAAAATATCATTTGTATGCTAGTTATCAAGAGTACTAAAGCATAGTAAACACTTAGACATGAAAGCAGAAGAACACAAGACGCTTCATCGCGAGAAAAAGGCTTTGGACTCTCCATCAAATCAATCTTTCAGTGTGTATGCCGGGCATCTTAGCAAGGCCATGTTTAATTCTTTGGCTAGGCTTCCTTCGTCTACAGCTTACCTTAGTGAAAATCCATAGGTTTTGGCAAGACTGTGGAGATGCGTAGGCTAATCTAAACCCTTCCTGTTCATATACATGTATGCTATAACAGCTCTTTTCCACTGACACAGCTCGTATCAGAGGACTTAAGATCTGACCTACTGCATAGCTCCAGAAAACGGAATAGTCAGATGATAATTTCATTTTGTTCTTTGTCATATATGCACAGACCACCTCCTAAACCTGAACTGGAATGGTATTACTAATACTAACCCTTGTCCTGCTGAACCCGGATATACCCTGCCTTTGCAAACAATGTAGATCCAGATCAGATGGCTTCTGAAGAAGCCAACTGATCTGGGTCTGCACTTTTTGCCATTAAGTATGTGAATTTATATCAATAATCTGGATCAAGTAATCTGATTGGCTGAAAATTGGAATGGGCATGGCATCTTAATTTATTCAGCAGGACAAGGGTTAAGAAGGGTCTATAGAAAGTCATTTTCTAAAGCTGCAATATGTACAATAGTACCATATACATGAAGCAGTTCTCAAGATCAGATAATTATGCGAAGAAAAAAAAATTGCCCTAAATTATTGTCAAATCTAGCACTAGGATAATTGTGGCAGCTCACACAAATTCCCTTGATGAGATGATTTTAATGAGATATCACAGAGTATGTCTATATGAAAAATTGAAAAAGAAACAAAATCTTTTCTTTGTTCAAAAGAATGTCTTACACAGATGACTGGATAGGAAGCAGCATTTGATGGTAACTTCGAAATAATGTATTTCAGTTCTCTATAAAAACAAAACATGTTGTGGGCACTCATTAGAAGTGCCTCACTGAGGCACTTCTAATGAGTATCCACAACATGTTTTTATAGAGAAATAAAAAAATTTCCCAGAATTATCCCAAAATGCTCTCCATTAATATGTCCTTTGCTCACATAAAGTCCTAACACATTAATAACACACTATGATAGTAATATCAACAAGTATAATATATATACAATCAGATATCAATGCAATGAAGAAACTGTGGTAACTATGAAAGAATCTTTCATCGGCGTTTGGTGCATATTGACAAACCCTGTCCCATTACAAAAACACGCCTATTCAAATATATAAAAAATTTCACCACCAAAAACTGAAAATTTTCGGATAAAATACTCGCATATTTTTCATATTTCTGCTTAAAACATAGATTGTGGCTACTTGTTAGAACCGCCTCGGCAAGGCGGTTCTAACAAGTACCCACAATCTATGTTTTCGAGCTAAAATAAGAAAATTAATGTATACCCCTGTAAACCCCAGTTTTACTATTTAAAAGTGGGGTTTAAGGGGGTCAAAATTATATAGGCATGTTTTCGTGATGCAAAGTGTTACTGTCTGGCATCAGGAGGCTTTGCCAAGTGATGCCAGACAATGATTCCGAGTGACAGATTTTTCTATATGCATCGAACAACCATGATAAGATTCTTTTTCTTGCATACCTTTCAATTTCCAGACTTGGTATACAGAAAAGCAAACAGGAAGTCACAAAAGTTCTCTCCCTTGTCAACAATGGCAGATTATCTACCAAGTCTTTCCGTTCCCTTTAAATTCATCTACAACATGCCAACTTATATACAATATAGTACTGTAACAAATTAACCCTTAAAACGCCAAGAAAACCTGCATCTGAAAATGTCGTCTGTTTATGTCGTCTGCTGAATATTCTTGCAAACTTTTCAAACCTATTTTTGCGTACAGGCAAACAGTGTGGACCCAGATCAGACTGCTCCTAAAGGAGCAGTCTGATCTGGGTCCACACGGTTTGCAGAAATGACTTTTAAAATCACAAGCAGGTGACAAAGCAGACGAAAATTGCTGCGATTGGCAGTTTAAGGGTTAATATACAGTATATATCCTAAAATTTCTAATACTTTGTTCCCTACTTTTTTTTGTCATTTTTTTTTATGTGTTTGTCTCAAAAATACTTTGTGGAATGGCAACAGTGTAGAACTGATCAGACTGCTCCTTCAGAAGCCATCTGATCTGGGTCTCCACTGTTTGCATAAGAGCCTTTGTCAGAAATATTGCTGTATGAAATTTTAGGACAATTACAGTAGAAAATGTTTATCTGTAAAATATGAACTGATATGTTAAACATAGCACTGAAGAATATTAAGCACTTATAGGTAAAATATTTAAGTCTATAAAAAAGGTGTTTGTGATATATGCAAATAATGACAGCCCAGATCAGCCAGCAATCAAAAGCTGTCTGATCATGGTCTTTGCTACAGAATTACTAAATACTGCAGAATATAATGTTAAACAGCAAAGCCTCAGATCAGACTGCAAAGATGCATTTCTCATAACTCCAGATAAGAGGGAGGTATCAGGTAAATATTTTTCTTAATTCTTCATGAAACATATATTTTGTGGACAAATAAGAAAAATATCAATATTTTAACCTGGAGCTATGATGTTTGTAGTTCACATACTGTATTTACCCTATATATTTGGACAAACAGGCCCAGGGGTGTAGGAGGAGTAGGCTTTTAAAGCAAATTATAAATGCTGCACACCACACAACGGACCACAATAGTTCACCTTGAGAACTTCATGCTCAGGTGAGCTAACTGCAGCATCTGATCAGGGTCTCCACTGTTTGCAAATAGTTTAGCCACTTTTCTCAAGGAATATCCAAATCATATAGCCTGACATATCTAAACCTTAAATTGGATTCTTCTTATATGTAGAGAGGGTGGGGGTGGGGTGGGGGGGTGGGGGGGGTGGGGGACGATGTGAGAGTTTATTCAGTCTAAAACTGGTTAAAGTGTCCTAATAGTAAACAAGTTATGCTCAAACACCCTTTTTGTCACGTCACAGTGCACTTTGTGTGCTTTACAGGCAGCAACTTAATGAGGCAAGAATCATATCTCCAGACAAAAAAATAATTCCAAAGATACACTTTATTTTTGCACCAAAACATACAATGTGGGTACCTTATTTATGATAAATATCCTAAAATTCCATACACTAATGTTCCTAACAAAATGGCATGGGCAAACAATGCAGACCCAGATCAGACTGCTTCTAAGGAGCAGTCTGATCAGGGTCTACACTGTTTGCCATTCCACTTAGTATTTTAAGAAACAATTGCATAAAAAGCGAAATTTTAGCCAAAAAAATAAAACATGGAATAAAGTGTTCAATTTAGGACATTTATCACACCCAAACTATTCAGATACCTTAACTCCTCATCATACTTGTCCTTGAACTTGAACAAATCAATTCAGCTACCAAATGATGTGTCTAAAAAAAAAAGACGATTGAATGGGAAACAGTACAGACCCTGATCAGATGCCATATTCTATGGTGTCTGATCTGGAAACAGCATCTGATTGGGGTCTACACCATTTTCCACTCATCTAGCAGTTTTTAGACACATTGCCACCTAGTGTAAAATGGACTTGTTCAATATTAGGATAAGAATGGTAAGAAGTAAGTGTCTGAATATTTTGGGTAAATACATAGGTAATATACTATTCTAACACTATGCTATGGGCAAATTCAGCAGATGACAAACTGATGATATTTTTTCTGATTTTTCCAAGGAAATAGGATCTGACACTTCATGCAAATTGTCTCCTAAGGAGACAATTTGAATGAAGTGCCAAATTCTATTTTCTAGGAAGAAATTGAAAACTATTTCAAAATGTTGTCTGCTGAAATTTTTACCCAGCATGCAAAGCGCTAACATTTCATAGCTCCAGATAAGCGTGAGTATCCAAAATAATACTTTTTCTTGTTTCTCCACAAAAACATATGATGTGGTACGCATTAAAAGCGCCTCAGCAAGGCACTTCTAATGAGTACCCACAACATATGTTTTCCTAATGAGAAAAGAAAAATATTTGTACTTTTTTGTTGAAAAAACACCTTTTACGGAGCTATGACCACTGAAAACTACAATACATTCTGTGGGTAATTTTCCTCTTTCACTGACACAGTGGGAGGTGGAGGAGGAGCTATAGCGTCATTAATCTCAGAAATAATATCCATCCTCTCCAGATCACTAAGAAGCTTGATGAGGTCATCAACAGTGCCATTAGATTTGTGACTCCAGTCTCTCAAGAGCTCTTGTGGAGGATTGCTGGTTGTTGCATACAGTGACACCTCTTCAGCTGTCAGACCCATTAATCCTGTAATGACATTTCAAGAATGGCATATCTTATTTACTACTGGTTTACCGATTAATCAATTTCTTGATGATTACTCGTTTCAGTATGCTTTCACATATCATGATCTAAAATTGATGAGAACCAATTGTTGGAACTTGAATCTGGAGATGGAACTTTGTACTGCACAGACTGTAAAGCTGACTGTGGCTTATGCAGTGGTGCTGTTCTAAATGGCCATAAGGCAGTTCAGTATGACCGCTGTGAAATGTGGATCCACACGGAATGTTCCTTCATTTCGGATACTGAATATGGAACTTTGGTAAACTCCAACTGCCAATTGTTGGAACTTGAATCTGGAGATGAAACTTTGTACTGCACAGACTGTAAAGCTGACTGTGGTTTATGCAGTGGTGCTGTTCTAAACGGCCATAAGGCAGTTCAGTATGACCGCTGTGAAATGTGGATCCACACTGAATGTTCCTTCATTTCGGATACTAAATATGGAACTTTGGTAAACTCCAACTGCTGATGGATATGCCCAAAATGTGAGGTTGATGCTACTCATTCATAACTCTGAATCAGTCTGGGTAAAAATATTCGCAAATAAATCTTCTCATTATGTATCAAGTTGGTATCGACAGCCAAATGGGACTGTCGAAGACTTCCAGTTGTTTCATGATCAGCTTGATCATATTAAGTTTCAGGATAAGGGTAAAAAACTTCAGTCCATGTACAAGGTGACTTCAACTTCAGAGAAATTGTCTGGCCTGTTAGGCTTACCAAATTTGGTACCATGCTAAGTCAGTCTGAAGGACAAATGTTACTTGGCATTATGGATGATCATGGCTTGAAACAAATGATACCCTTCCCTACTTGTGATAAAAACACCTTTGACTTGATTCATACCTCTTTATCGTGTCAATTTCAGGATATTCACTCTCCAGACAAACTTTGTGATCATGACATTGTTTCAGGATTTTTAAGAATCTCCATTCCACATATAAAGAAAACTCGGTGGAAAGTGTATTCATATCAGAAAGGTGACTTTGAAACTATGAGAAAGGATGCATTAAGATTTGCAAAGGAGAAATACTTCAATCACCACTCATATGCACAATAAGTATAGAACTTTAATTTAATAACTTCATTCAATCAGGATTCAGTTGATTGGCATATCCCCTCAAAAATTAGTAAGTCTGTCTCTTTGATTCCTTAATCACTCCAGAGATTCGCAGAAGGAATAAAATTCATGCTAAGGCTAAGAAGACAGGTAGTGGTAAACTTCGGATTAAATTTGAATCTCTGAGAAGGGAAATAAAGGCTGACATTAAAAAGCAGCACAATTTGTAAATGAATAACTTGGTAGGTAATGTAAAGGCAAATCCCAGAGAATTCTACAGATACATAAATAGTCAAAAAAATGACAGGCAAGGTTTACCACCCCTTAAAAAGAGGGGAGGGAATGGAGTTGCAGAATTAGACTCTGAAAGGGCAGAGGAACTAATTGGTCAATTCAATGATGCGTTCAATAAAACTGAGAACAGGAAGGTTCTGTTAACCAGAAGATCAGCCCCTTTCATGGACAGTATTGTGGTGTCTTTAGAAGAAGTGATTAAGTTACTCAAAGGCTTAAATCCCTCAAAAGCCTTAGGACCTGATGAGCTTCATCCTAGAGTTCTACAGGAGCTAGCAAATGAACTAGGTCCAGTATCTGCACATTTGTTTCAACAATCTCTTGATACTGGTTAAATCCCAAAGGAATGGATTCTTGCAAACATCTGTCCCCTCTTTAAGAAAGGGGATAGGGCTCTTGCTTGTAATTATTGCCCCGAGTCCCTGACATGCAAGACCAACATCCCATCTAAGTTCAAGTGTTGTAGCCTCAAGCACTGCCGAATTATAAGCTTTTTTAGTACTAAAGTCATGGTGACCTAGACCATGACCTTTGCCCACAGTGCTAACTACTGGTGAGGATCAACATCCCTTCTAAGGAGGGTCCTATCCCCAAGCATTGCCAAAGTATCAAGCTTTTTAGTACTAAAAGGTCCTGGTGACCTTGACCTTTGCCCTCAGGATCATCTACTGGTGAGGACCAACATATCTACAAAGTTTGAGGGTCCTAACCATAAGCATTGCAGAATTATAAGCTTTTTTGGTACTAAGGTGACCTTGACCTTTGACTTAAAGGTCATCTACTCTTCAGGACCATCCTCCCTGTTAGTTTGATAGTCCTAGGCCTAATCACTGCCAATGGCTTTTTGCTCTATGTAAAACAAGTGACCCCCCCCCACCTCCTCCCCCAGTGGGTGGGGCCTCTTTTCACCCCAGGGGCATAATTTGAACACTCATGACAAAGAACCCCTAGGAAATGCTACATATCAAATATCAAAGGCCTAGGCCTTGCACTTTCAGACAAGAAGATTTTTTAAGTTTTTTTTTTTTCCTGTATAAGTGTATGCAAAACATGTTGGCCCCGGGGCGGGGCCATTTTTGGCCCCAGGCCTAAAATCTGAACAATCTTGGCAGAGGTCCACTAGGAGAAGCTATGTACCAAATATCAAAGACCCAAGCCTTCTGGTTTCAGATAAGAAGATTTTTAAACGTTTTCTCTATATAAGTCTATGTAAAACGTGTCGACCCCAGGGCAGGGCCATTTTTGGCCCCAGGGCAATAACTTGAACAATCTTGATAGAGGTTCACTAGGTGAAGCTATGTATCAAATACCAAAGGCCTGGGCCTTCTGCTTTCAGACAAGAAGTTTTAAAGTGTTTCCCTATATGGGTCTATGTAAAACAAGTGACCCCCGGCGCTGGTCCATTTTTGACCCTAGGGCTATAATTTTGAACATTTTTGGTAGAGGTCCACTAGATGAAGCTACATACCAAATATCAAAGACCTGGGCCTTCTGGTTTCAGACAAGAAGATTTTTTAAGTTTTCAGTTAAAAATCTATTTCTAGCTCCTGTGACCTAGATGTGCAATGGACCAGAACCATTTGAACAATTTTGAAAGAGGACCAACCAAAGATCATTCCTGTGAAGATTGGTCAAAATCCAATCAGTGGTTTAAGGAGGAGATGTCGTTTGAAGAAATTGTTTACGGACGGACGTATGCACGACGGACAAAATGTGATCACAAAAGCTCACCTTGTCACTATGTGACAGGTGAGCTAAAAATGGCAGAAATGTACCAAGTGTATCAATTCCCCTTGTATCTTACCAGTAACTATAGAACTCACAGGCAGAGATGTTGTAGCTGATGAATCAATGTCATATTTTTCTTATTTCTCCATGCAAACATAATTATGTTGTGGCCTTGTGGGTACTCATCTGAAGAGCCTAAATGACGCCCTGAGGTTATAAAACTTTTTTCATGCTCAACTCAGCTGAGTATGAAATTTTCTCTGCTAATAAATATGAAAATGCCAACAATAGTTGGTATTTTCATATTTATTAGCAGAGAAATTTTCACGCTCAGCTGTTTAGCAAGAAAGAATTTGCAATTGTTAGTAATTTGAGATTAGCATGAAAAAAATCATGCTCAGCTGAGTTAGCAGGAAAAAAGTTTTATAACCTCTCGCCCAGAAAATATTCATCTAGATACAACTCCTATCTAGATATTAATGAACATAAATACATAACTGATGTCTGCTACATTACCTGCTAGGCCCCGCCAGTCTCGTCCAAGGTCATTTGGCACCTTCAGTTTCAGACATATTTTATTGAATATAGAATATTTCAGATCCATCAGGAATGTAGGTTTTGTCTGTCTACTTGGCATTTTTTCTACCTATGAAAGTATCAAAAAGAAAGTTTTTACTGAAGTTAAAATGGCACACCGCAAAGGTATTGTTTAATGCTTAGCACTCTGGGTAAAATTTTCAGCCAAGACATATTGAATTATTTTTCTTATTTTTCCCAGAAAACAGGTTTTGACATACATGCAAAATGTTTCCAATGGAAACAATTTGCATGAAATGTCAAATCCTGTTTTCTGGGGAAAAAAAAAAAAAATATCAATTTGTTATAGGCTGAAGTAGCGAAGAGAGTGGTTAAGGTTAACCTATACCACTCTCTGGGCTAATTCAACAGAATGCAGTATCTGCTTAGGGTCTTCTCTGTTTGCCACTCATCCACCAATATTTAGACAACAGGTAGTAAAATGGACTTTCAGTTCAGATTTTAGAACAAGTATGGTAAGAAATTAAGGTGTCTACAGGTAAATCTGGTAACTAGAAAAGTGTGTTTATAAAACACTATGCCCTTAAACTTTATGCTTGTCCCTTTGAAACACCAAACTTGAAAGAATAGCAAACAGTGTAGAGCCTGATGAGACAGCTCATTTTGAGCATCTTCATCTGTATCTACACTGTTTGCACAGGTATCTGTTTTCGTCTGCTGGGCTGAAAGGGTTAAATTAATACATCCAGGCATTCAGGTGATACTACCCTTAATAAAACTTAAGTTTAAAGCTTCTCTTGACCCTGACCTTGGACTAAAAGTCATTAAGTGGTTATGGCTTAAATGAGCTGAAACTTTTGACCAGTGTCTAACATCCATTCAAGTATCATCTTAATACAATTGGGCATTCTGATTATATAAATGTTTAGAAAACTTTAACCCAAAAGTTTAACATAAAAATTCTAAGATTTTGACCTTGCCCTCAAGGTCACTCTCTGAGTGTGGTGCAATGATACACTATAAAACTTCGGGCCAAGTTGTTCAAAACTAACGATGTCATTAGTTAACATATCGTTAAAACTTTGATCATTAAATATGGCCGATACGCTAATATTTTCGCTGAAAAAATGTGAATAGCTTTTGCATTGCAAAAGCTACTCACCTTTTTTCAGCAAAAATACCTGTGAATTAGATACTGTACTTACTAGAACAGTTAACATTTAGACCACTAATGAGCTCATGAAGCTAACAATGCTTTGAACAATGGGGCCCTGATCAGCCTATTTACCCTAAGTATTGGGACACCCTATCACACTTCCTCAAAATTTGAAATATTCCATTCTACTACCTGTTTATGTGTCTAAAATAGTTCTGTATGTATGGCAAACAGTGTAGGCCCAGATCAGAGGCTGCATTCTGCAGCCTCTGACCTGGGTCTACACTGTTTGCAAAGGCCTATCTGTCCCAGTACTTAGGGTTATTATGGTAAATCAAATCACTGGTTAACTTTAACCACAAACTTTAACATGGAGGGCGATGCCAATGCCAGAATGACTTTTGTACAGGTGAGCAAAAAACATTGATGAGCCATAACATCAGAAAACATGTATTCGGACATGAGCATCCAGTGAAGATTCAGGTCAGCCTGCGCATTTGCAGAATCCTCCTTTTCACATTCTTAACAGCCAAGGATGCAAAATTTCTTCACTCAGATAATGAAGAATCTGATCAGACCAAACGGATGCACAAGCTGATCTATGTCATTCTTATGTTGAGGCTCTTGATATCTTTCTACTTAACCCTTCCTCAGAAGCCAACTGATCTGGATCTACACTGTTTGCAAAGGTAGGGTATATCCGGGTTCAGCAGGACTAGGATTAAATATAATTTATGGGAAGAAATAAGAAAATTATTTATCTTAAGTGAATGAACGTACAAAATATACAAATAAAAGATAACTGAAAGAATGAGGAAATGAAATAATAACTGAATGAAACTGTTTACTTCTTGAGATTTAGGTTTCCAAGCCTTCAGGGGTTTGAGCAAGTCAATCCGCTCATCTCCACAAAACTGTGGCTTGTTCTCTTGAAGGCTGATAATATGAATGGCGGGTGAGGTGGAGGTGTGACAGGCCTCTCCTAGAGGACAGGGCGCTCCAAGAAGAAACTGGATGACATCTTGAGCTAAGGTACGCTGACACACAGACAGCAGCCAACTGTACAGGTCTGGAAGTTTTATACTCTTGTTCTTGTCTTCTCTGAATTGAACAGAAATTTGTATAAAATTATTTGCAAAATAATTCTCCAGGGCCCAGTTGTTCAAAACATTGTTAGCTAAATGAGCTTGTTAGTGGTCAAAAGGTTAACTGTTCTAGTAAGTACAATATCTAATTCACAGGTATTTTTGCTGAAAAAATTTGAGTAGCTTTTGCAAATGCAAAAGCTACTCACATTTTTTCAGCAAAAATATTAACATATACGGCATAAATAATGATCAAAGTTTTAACGATATGTTAACTAACGACATCGTTAGTTTTGAACAACTGGACCCAGGCTGTTAAATTACTTCAAAAGGCATTTGCTCTATAAGACTACTGTATTTACCTTAAGTATTGGGACACCTTATCTACTTACCATACTTTTCCAAAAATTTGAAAGTTCTTTCTACTACATGTTGATGTGTCTTGAATATTACTGTATGTATGGCAAACAGTATAGACCCTGATCAAATGCTGCATTCTGCTGTGTCTGATCTGAGTCTACACTGTTTGCAAAGGCATATCTGTCCCAATACTTAGGGTTATTACTGTCGTAACAAGAAATTTGCCAAATGGCTATGCCATGTCAGCTGGTGGTGTTCAAGAAATAGACCTAAATGCACAGACTAAATATTGTTCAGCCATGCATGAAAAGTAGAAGGTCAGTATAATAGTCAATGACAGTGGACAGGCTGCATCATGGCAGATGTGTGTATGACGTTTCATTAGCCTAGAAGCCTTGGTTTTTGAGAAATGGAGCTAAATGTAGAGACTGGTTTACATTATTGAGGCCGACGACGACGCCAGTGCAGATGGCCAAAAGTGATCCCTATGTTGCACCTGCTTGCTAAAGCAGTCACAACAAAAAGCATAAGTCTTCAACCTTTTTTTCTACTTCTGCTATTATTAACCCTTAAAATGCCAAGCAAAGTTTGTAGCAGATGACATCCTCATTTTTTTTTCCAGAGAAACAAGTCTCGACATTTCATGTGAATTAGCATATGATTCACATGAAATGTCAACTTATTTTTTTAAAAAAAAATATTAAGAAAGAAAAAAAAAACATTCAAAATGTCCTCTGCTGCAGTCGTGATTTTTGTTTTTCTTTCTTTCTTTTTTTTTTTTTTTTCTGCACTTTAAGGCTTAATTTTATATTCTTAGACTGAAAAGTATTGATTTCTTTTTTCTCATTTCTCCATGAAAAAATTTTGTGGGTACTCATTTAAGTTCCTCCAGAGTACCCAGGTTTTCATGTAGAAATACAAAATATATGTACCTGATACCCATCTTTTCTAGACCTATGGAGTGGTATGTGAACCAGTATTCATCTCAACCTTTTTCTCACCTTGCACTCCCATTAATTTTATGAACAAGATGCAGGAAAAAATCACTTGCCCTCTGGATGAAATATTACTCAATCTTAAAGCAATCCTTTTCTGAAATTCAAGTGAGTGGGAAGAATTTTAAAACAAAAAATAAACAGCAAAATATCAGAAAGTAATCTCTGTCGTCTGCTATAAATTTGCTTAGCCCTTTAAGGTTAATATACTAAATTACCTCAGCTGCCAGGAAAATGAGGGAAAAAAAAAAGAAACAGAGGACTTGTTAAGGAGGCATATGTGGTGACAATTCTGGGATAATTTTTCTAGTTTTTTCATGAAAACATATGTTGTGGGTACTCATTAGAAGCCCCTTGGTGGGGCACTTCAAATGACTACCCACAACATATATTTTTTATGGAGAACTGGAGAAAATCATCCCAGAATTCTCATCAAAGCACCTAAACTAATTCTCTGAGAAACCTTACCTTTTGAACATAAACATAATCCTATCCTCCAGTTTATGATGAACACTCATACATGTCATTCCATGATACTTAAAGTAACAACAATTTACTGTTTGGACGGAGAAACTTTTCGGAGAGTCCGTATGAGAAGCAATATTGAACAACAGATGAAAAAACAACTGAGATGATCCATGGCTTTTGAACTGCAGGTATAAAATATAATCCTGTCTATCAATGTTGAAGTTTTCTGACGAACTTGAAACCAGTGCAAAATAGGGCAGAAAATATTCCATCTGCTGCGACTGTCCTGAGAAATGTCGGAATATCAGACCGTAACTTTCCATGAACTCCGCGATGTGGCGGCTTCCAGCTTCACTATCGGTACAAAGTTTCAGGAAGTCCTGAATTTCAATGAGTCCATATGAATGCACTTTTGCCCATCTCTGTCTGTCTTCTGCTATTGCACTGACAATGGAATGAAGTCGTTCAACCATGACCTTTGGCTCTATCATTACCATACATTCTATCTTCTGGAGATGTGACAAGGTTATAGGGGCTGCTTCTGCAAGAAACAAAAATCAAAATACTTTTAACCCTTGTCATACTGACCCCAGATGTACCCTGCCTTTTCAAACAGTGTAGATCTAGATCAGTTGGCTTCTGAAGAAGCCAACTGATCTAGATCTGCACTGTTTGCCATTAAGTATATAAAAGTATAGAACAATCCTCATCCAGCAATCTGATAGGCTGAAAATTAGAAGTGGGCATGGCATCTTAATTTATTCCGCATTACAAGGGTTAATAGAAAAACTGACATTAGAAAAGCTCTAGATGAACACTTTTTTTTTACTTTTCCATGAGAACACACGTTGTAGGTACTCATTATTAGTGCCTGGGTGAGGGGCACTTCTAATAAGTACCCACAACATAATTTCATAATAAGAAAAATTATCAATACTGCTCTACTATCATAAAAAGCCCCATTCAGCTCCGAAATTTTCTGTGCAATATTATCCTTCCTGTCTTTAGGCACAGCCTCAAACAAGATGTTTTTTTGTTGTTTTTTTTGTTGTTGTTTTTTTATTTATGACTAGTAAGTACTCAGGGCCTGACAAATCCATTGCCCAGCTGCCCGGGACAAGTCCAAATTTTGGCTGGGCAAGTGATTTTTATTTCACTTGCCGGGAAAATGTATAGACTGTACAAGGAATATTGTAATTCCGAGCCATTTTCAAGATGCTGTGGAATGCCAGGCAAGTGGCTGAAACTTGGATTTGTCAGGCCCTGAGTACTGAGCATATCTCTAAATTACTAATTATAAGACTCTCAGTGAGTTATTCTTATGAGTTCCCACAACAGATTTTTTGTGGAGAAAAAAGAAAAACACCTATCTGGAATTTTCTGGATACCGCTCTTATCTTGAGCTTCAAAAAGAATAATCAAAAGTTTGGTACCAAAAAATATCTTTTAGGTACTCACTGGATTCACCTAGGGTACAATACACTATGTTTTGGTGCAAAAGCAACAAAAAAATTATCCTCAATTATTTGGTGATAACTATGGGATAATTTTTACCAGTTCTCCATAAAAAATATGTTGTGGGTAAAAATTAGAAGTGCCTCGGAGGAATATTTGGTGATAATTCTGGGATAATTTTCTCAAGTTCTCCATAAAAAAATACCTTGCTAGTACTCATGAGAAGTGCCTCACCAAGGAATATTTGGTGATAATTCTGGGATAATTTTCTTCATTTCTCCATAAAAACATATCTTGCTGGTACTCATGAGACGTACCTTGTCGAGACACTTCTAATGAGTACCCACAACATGTTTTTATGAAGAAACAAAAAAAAATCCCAGAATTATTATCAAATACTTCTCCTTAACCCTTGTCATGCTGAACCTGGATATACCCTGCCTTTGCAAACAATGTAGACCCAGATCAGTTGGCTTCTGAAGAAGCCAACTGATCTGGATCTACACTGTTTGTCATTCAGTATGTGAATTTGTATCCACAATCTGGATCAAGTAATCTGATTGGCTAACAATAAGAAATGAGCATGGTATCTTAATTTATTCAGCATGACAAGGGTTAACAAGTCCTATGATATGATATGCTGAATGAGCTGTTTCTGCTTTGTGCAGCCACACTTAAAAAAAATGTCAGTGCCCCTGAAATGTGTATCACTTACTGCCTGAGACAATTTCTCCACACATGCTCATCTCTGTGACGACCATCTGGTGAACATCCTGCTGATACTGTGGCAGCCTCTTTCTGACTATTTCCATCATCTGAGATTCTGTTAAGAAAAGCTCTCGGTCCCTTATCGAATTCAAATGATCCATTATTATTAAACATGGCTGCAGTATGTGCTGCCGCTGAATTGTTTCCGTAACAACCTTCCATATGGCTGACTGTATCTGCCGACTGCCACTCAAACTGTCTGATGATGCTAAATTAAAGTCAACATCTATCAGTTCGGGTCCCAACACATTAAAAATTTGAAGCATATTAACAAAAGATGTATAAAATAAAGTCCTAACTTCATCTGCTGTATTTCTGGAGTCCACTCCACCTTCAAGAAGACCACATGACATGATGTGGCAATCATAGCCAGCAAAACTGCGAATTGTATGAGAAAGACTTTGCATTCTTGAGATCTCTGCAGTAGCAGAACGCAGTAATTTTGCACCATCAAAAGTCAATATAAAAATACTGTATTTAGTGAACAGGTAAGAGCAGCAATGTTGAAAGAACTTATCATCTGTCACAACAAATAGTTCCACATTTGCCACTGTACCTACAAATGTATGAGATGCAGAGCAGTGATATTCATTCCCACAATGCTTGCACCTGATATCTTCTTTCTGGCAATCTGATTGGTTCATTGAAGACATTTGCACATTTGACTGGCTGAGAGAAGTAGCATACAAATTTGAGCATGAGGGTGATATCACAACAGACCCATAACTATTTGTGGCCATTGAGCAATCAATATATGCATATCCTTGCCTAAGATTATCACAGGTTATTTCTGAGCCTTGAAGAATGAGATTAGCACACCTTTCAGCCTCACTCCCACAAATAAACATCCTTACTTTTGGTAACTTAACTACTTTAGGGAATGGAGTGTTCCAAGAATCAGATTCACTCTCTTCTTTGTTAATATTCCGAATATATATTTTCCTTGGTTCCTTTTTATCCATATTTCCAGAAATTGTTTTAACTTCAATACGTCCAGGAAGGTGGGTATCAGTCAAAAGAGGCTCCCTAAGTTCCCGAGAGCTAATGCTCAAATGAGGACTTGGCAATGGAGATGTTGGAGTTAATTCCTGAGGGGATTTAGGGACCAGATCCTGAGGAGATTTATCTCCCTTTTCAGCACGGGAACAAGGTGGAGATGAGCTAGATCCTGGTTGCTGTGAGAAGCCAACAGGTCTCTGGATCACCAGCCGCAGTGTCTTCTCTTTGTTATTGTCTGACAGGAGGGAAAATGCCTGTAATAATGATAAAAAATCGTAGTAAAGACAGTCAACCTATTACAACATTTACCGTCAATATTTGGACAGGACTGGTAGGCCTTAAGGCTTGTGCAGTGAGCAGTTTAATCAGGATCTGCACTGTTTGCCACTCTGTTGGTACTTTTTACACATACAGTGAACCCTCGTTACAACGACAGCATTTGTTCCCAAAGATGTTGCCATTTAAATGAATTTGCTGTTGTAAAGAATCCTTAATGGACAGAATCATATGTAAGGAAGACCTTGCTTTATTCTTATTTCCTCATAGAACATGTTTTGGATATTTGTTAGAATTGCCTCAGAGAGGCAATTCTAACAAATATCCAAAACATATGTTGCTTGAAGTTTTAATGCAATATTCTTGCATAATTTCTCATTACCTGTCACCTCTTAAGCGAAGGTTTCGTGACATTCAAATTGTCATTTTAACGAATTTTGTCATTGTACTGAGTATCGGTATAAAGAAGGTTGACTGTATTACTGAGTCATCAAATGGGCTTGTTCAAATTTTAGAATAAGTATGATACAGAGTAGAGGTGTGCGAATATTTAGAACCATTACTATAACAAAGATGGGACCAAACTACACAAATATACATGGTGGTCTGGATCTTTGCAGTTGCATGCATGTTGGCAGTGGTGTTCTCATACACAACCCTAAATCTGAGGGGTTTTTACTTTCTATACCCTAAGTAAGTATACATGTACATACACCTTAACTCCTTACTATTCTTGTCCTAGAGTTTGACTGATTGATTGTGTTGGAGTTTAACGACACGCCAACCCTTGTGGGTCATTTTGTGTCGTCTCCCAGAGAAAGGGACAAAAAAGATTGAAGAGATAGTAGAGGAGATAGAAGAGAAGAACACGGAAGAAAGAGGAAAATGAATGAAAGTGCAGAAACAGAAGGAACTAGAGCTGGTGTTTGTAAAACACTATGCCCCCAACTGCCTGACTCTAACACTTTTTGACTCCAACACTGCTTAGCCATGACGGTAACAACAGTACAAATATATGATTTCAATGTTATTTTATCAAAGGGAAATAACTCTAAAATAGGAGATGATTGGGATAAGAAAAAAATACGGATCACCTATTTTTTCATGAGGAATCAAAACATGAAATTTCAAAACATTAGCATACATGGTTCTAAACTTATGCTATACACAATAAAGCAACGACATTAAATGGCCCGAAATTGCGAAGGGCCATAACTCCAACATTTCATTTAATTGGTTCAAAATTTATTCAGGTGATCTCCTCCTCAATCCCAATCAGTATACCAAATATCATGGCTCTAGCTTAAATACTTTTTGAGATATCTTGCTGAAAAAGTCAAAATGCCTAGAACTACAAAGGGCCATAACTACATCAATTTTTCATGGAATTCCCTAAAAAACAAACCAGGTAATCTCCACATCATCCCCAATCAGCATATAATATTTCAAGACCCTAGCTTAAGTGCTTTTCAAGAAATCTTGCTGACAAGGTCAAAATGAGCAGAACTGCAAAGGGCCGTAACTTTATCAATATTTTCATGGAATTCTCTCAAAATATAATCGGGTAATGTACACATCATTCCCACTCACTGTATCGAATTTCAAGAACCCAGCTTAAATACTTTTCAAGATATCTTGCTCACAAGATTTAATTCTGATTTTTTTCAAAGGGGCATAACTTTAAATAAACATGCTAGACAAGAAACAAAATACGGGTCGGCTTTTTTTTCATTGGGAACCCAAATATAAAATTTCAAAACCCTAGCGTGCAGGGTTCTTAAGATATGGCATGCACAAAAAAAGCTTGATGAACGGACAAACAGTCGGATGGACAAATGAAGGCAAAATAATATGCCCCATCAATTTCATTCGAAACTGGGGGCATAATCAGGTCATCTACTCATCGCTACCAATCTATTCATCAAGTTTCAAGGCTCCAGCTTCAATAGTTTTTGAGATATTTTGTTCACAAGGGAAACATGCCCAAATTTACAAAGGGCCATTACTTATGAAATATTTTTCAGAATTTACAAAAAAATTAATCAGGTCATCTACTCATCATTACCAATCAATTCACCAAGTTTCAAGTCTCTAGCTCTAATAGTTTTTGAGATATTTTGCTGACAAGATAAAAATGCCCAAAATAACAAAGGGGCATAACTCAAGAAGTATATTTCAAAATTTCTTCAAAAGTTAATCAGGTTGTCTACTCATTACTACCAGTCTATTCATCAAGTGTCAAGGCTCTAGTTCCAACAGTTTTTGAGATATTCTGCTGACAAGGTAAAATTGCCAAAAATTACAAAGGGCCATAACTCATGAAGTATTTTTCAGAATTTCTTCAAAAATTAATCAGGTCATCTACTCATCACTACAAATCCATTTACTAAGTTTCAAGGCTCTAGCTCTAACAGTTTTTGAGATATTTTGCTGACAAGATAAAAATGCCTAAAATTACAAAGGGTCATAACTCAAGAAGTATATTTCAAAATTTCTTCAAAAGTTTATCAGGTTGTCTACTCATCACTACCAGTCTATTCATCAAGTTTCAAGGCTCTAGCTTCAATAGTTTTTGAGATATTTTGCTGACAAGTTAAAAATGCCCTAAATTACAAAGGGCCATAACTCATGAAGTGTTTTTCAGAATTTTTTCAAAAGTTAATCAGGTCATCTACACATCACTACAAATCCATTTACTAAGTTTCAAGGTTCAAGCTCTCACAGTTTTTGAGATATTTTGCTGACAAGGTAAAAATGCCCAAAATTACAAAGGGCCATAACTCAAAAGGCATTTTTCAAAATTTCTTCAAAAGTTAATCAGGTTGTCTACTCATCACTACCAGTCTATTCATTAAGTTTCAAGGCTCTAGCTCCAACGATTTTTGAGATATTTTGCTGACAAGATAAAAATGCCCAAAATTACAAAGGGCCATAACTCATGAAGTATTTTTCAGAATTTCTTCAAAAGTTAATCAGGTCATCTACTCATCACTACAAATCCATTTACTAAGTTTCAAGGCTCTAGCTCTAACAGTTTTTGAGATATTTTGCTGACAAGGTAAAATTGCCCAAAATTACAAAGGGCCATAACTCAAGAAGTATTTTTCAAAATTTCTTCAAAAGTTAATCAGGTTGTCTACTCATCACTACCAGTCTATTCATCAAGTTTCAAGGCTCTAGCTTTAATAGTTTTTGAGATATTTTGCTGACAAGATTGCATCCATATTTTTTCAAAGGGCCATAACTCAGAAAAGGGGCATAATCCTGTCAAGAAAAAAAATACCTGTCAGCTATTTTTTCATGAGGAATCCATATATGAAATTTCAAAACAGTAGCATTCACGGTTTTAAAGTTATGCTATGCATCAAAAAGCGTGACGAACGGACGGAGGGACGGACGAACAACCCAGAAGCAATATGCCCCTCCAACTTCTTTGAAGTTGGGGGCATAATAAAAGCATTCCCCCTCTACCCTTACCTGCTACAAGGATAGCAGGCCTTGCCCAACTGAAAGCCAATATTAGTTGGATGCCCCAATGATGTAAATATACGACACCATTGCCTCACCCAACCACCCTCACTAGAATTTGAACAAGTCAATTAGATGGTGCAGTATACGACCATGGTGTGCCTTTAATAGGAAATGATAAATGAGCAGGTCTTTGTCAGTAACTTTGTCAATAACATAAATAGTACAAATGTACAACAATAATTACCCAACCTCCAAGTAAGACCTTGATCTTGCTCTGACATCACTGACAGGTGGGTTCTGTATATCATCCTGTTTAGCTAAACCGAAGTGTATGAAAAACCTTCCAGTGGTTTAGAAGATATGGAGTGGATACAAAAATTTACTATTTGAACTTCTGACATCACTCATAGCAACAGATAAGGCACGTTTTTCATCTGAAAAATGCTGATATCTTTCTTATTTCTCAACAAAAACATATGTTGTGGGTACTTATTCAAAGCGTTTTGGTGAGGCGCTTCTAATGAGTACCCACAACATATGTTTTTGTTGAGAAATAAGAAAAATATTATGTGGATACCCCCTCTTATCTGTAGCTTTGATCACTGAAAGGTAAGTTCTGCATATTATGCTGATAAGAGGCATATTTGCCACAAATTTCACAAAAAACCTACCAGTGATTCAGGAGATATAGAGAAATCATTGGAAATCATTGGAATGTGGATCTGCACATTGTCTTGATAAGGCGAACATTTGACACAAGCTTCATGAAAAACCTACCAGGGGCTTAGAAGATATGTGGCAGACACAAAATATTGACATTCTAAGTATGATCTTGACTTTGACATCATTGAGATGCAGGTTCCCAACAACATCTTGATAAGCTTTAGTAGATATAGAGTGGACATAAAACTCCACCTCTTAGTCTAATCTTGATCTTGACTCAGCATCACTGAAATGAGGGTTCTGCACATCATCTAAATACACTGTATATTTGACCTATATTTGACCCATGTTTCAAGAAAATCATATCAGGGTTTTAAGAGATACGATGTGGACACAAAAAATTATCATCTGAACTTCGACCTCTAAGTCTGATTTTGACCTTCACTCAATATCACAGAAAAGTGAGTTCTGCACATATTCTCAATATGCTGAATGTTTGCTTCAAGACCTGAAGCAAAAAAAAGTTCAAAATGATCAAAGTGGCCTAGCTCTCCTTATATTTGGTGGACTGTTACCCCAAATAATATGCGCTGCTCCATATTATGATCTAACTATTTACCAAATTCCAGCTTGATGGGATGTTAACTGTTAGGAGTTAGCCAGGAAAAAAAAGTTTATGAAAGCCAGCAAGAAAACTTTATGAAAATTTTCAAAGGGGCATAATTCTGCTGATATTTGGTGGACTGTAACCTCAAAACAATATGCCCTGCTCCACATCACGGTCTAACTATTAACCTAGTTTCAGCTTAATCAGATATAAACTGTAACAGTAGTTAGCCAGAAACAAAATGTTTACGGAAATTTTCAAGGGGACATAACTCTGCTAATACCTGGTGGAATGTAACCTTGAAACAACATGTGCTGCACCACATCATAGTGTATAATTTACAAAGTTTTAGCTTGATGAGACGTAAACAAATGGAGTTACCCAGAAATGAAAAGTTTACAGTATTTTCAAAGTCGCATAACTCTGCTAATATTTGGTGTACTGTAACCTTGAAATAATATGCACTGCTCAGTTTACCTATAAATCAAGTTTCAGCTTGACCGTACGCAAACTGTAGAAGAGGTTAGCTGGAAACAAAAAGTTTACATATAGACTGATGGACAGAGGCCAGACCCAATAACAATATGTCCCGTTTTTGAAACCAGTGTATAAAAATTGCTGGATGAGTGGCAAACAGTATAGACCCTGATCAGATGCTGCATTCTGCAGCATCCGATCTGGGTCTGCACTGTTTGCACAGCCTCTCTGTCTATACATTTAGAGAAACGGTATTTCTCAAAAAAAAAAAAAACAGAAACATTTTGCCGTGGTACTTCCAATGAGTACCCACAACATACGTTTTCTGTAGAAATAAGAAAATGAGCCAGAGTATGACAAAACTTACAATAAGACTTGTGCGACGAGTGAACACAAATCAGCCTGCGCATCCGCACAGTCTGACCAAAGTCTTCGCTAATCGCATGTGCCTTCTACAGCCTCTGGGCTATCCAAAGAGGGATAAAGGAGAACCCTTGCCAAACTGGCTGGGTGTGCTTGCTGATTTGAGTCTTTGCTGGTCACATAGGTTTTATTGTAGGCTTTGTCGTGCTCTGGCTCAAATGATACAGTGCAGCCTCTACAACAGCCACCCTAGAAAACAGGGCCCAGTTGTTCAAACTAACGATGTTGTTAGTTAACGTATCGTTAAAACTTTGATCATTAAATATGGCATATATGCTAATATTTTTGCTGAAAAAATATGAGTAGCTTGCTACTCACATTTTTTCAGCAAAAATACCTGTGAATTAGATAGTGTACTTACTAGAACAATTATCATTTTGACCACTAACGAGCTTGTTAAGCTAACGATGCTTTGAACAACTGGGCCCTGGATGTTGCAGGAAGGTAGCTGTTATACTGAGGTTCAATATACAGTAACATTGCTCTTGAGTATATCAGGTTTTGATTTGGAGTTTTACGTCCCCGGCAGTGTTATGGTACTGTCGAACCATCGCTTAACCTACTCACACTTTTTCCTAGGCAGCTAAGCAGTTAACTAGTACTTTGTGCACATAATTTGGCTAGTGTGACAACTGCCCTTGAATCAGCAGAAGAGGGGTGTGGGAGGGGTGGGGGTTGTGGGGGGGAATGACTGCAGAAATTATTTCAGAATAAATTTCCGCAACAGTTATGTCAACAAGCTGGGATTTGAACTCGCAATCCCTGGATCTGTGCTCAAATGCACTACCAACTGCTCTATGGAGCCTAACGGGATAGCAGAAAAATGGCTGTTCTAGGGGAGGTAACTGCCATAGAGGGGTGACAATAGTTGGCTGAAAAAAGCCTTATCTAGAGGTATGCTGTAATCCCAAAGTTCCACCTACATCCATTGGAAGCTGTATAGGTGTTCCATTGACAGATCGGATCCAGTCTCCGATGTTCAGCTTTCCACAGGCTGGGCTTCCCTTCACCAAACTTTCTACCAGTGTGTAGATCTCAACACTTGCATCTTGATTCTGAAACATGAAACCTATCTTGTAATAACAGCAGAAGTTGTGTGAAAAAAAGAAATATAATACAACATTTGATGGTCTTTAACTCTTAAAACGCCATGCCAATTTGCAACAGACGACATTCTCATGTTTTTTTTTTTCAGAGTAAATAAGACTTGAAATTTCATCAGAATCAAATGCTTAGCATACGACAATTCACAAAAATGCCAAGTGTTATTTTCTTTGAAAAAAAAAAAAAAAATCATAATTCCATTTGCTGCAGTTGTGACTGACGCCTTAAGGGTTGAGTGTTTAGTTCAAATCTCCTATGTGTAATTCCTGATTTGATATTAAACTAAACCAGAATTTTCCACATAACATTTGTCACAACATTCTTCACTTTTTTTTTTATTTTTCATAGAAAATAAGTCTTGACATTTCATGTGAATCATCTGCATGGCAGATGATTCACATGAAATACCAAGAATTATTTTTCATGAAAAAAAAATGTTGTCTGCTGCAGCTGTGATTGCGCGCTTTAAGGGTTAACAATGATACATGTATTATTAATGCTCTTAGAGTAAATTTAACAGACTATTGTTCTTATTTTTACCAGAAAACAGGGATTGACATTTCATGCAAATTAAGAGAACATTGTATAAAATTTCAAACCCTCTCTTCTGGAGAGAATATTTCAATATTATCTGCAGAATATTCACCCAGCATGCTAATCAGTTATTACAGATTCTAAATGTAGATCAATTATCAGGGTTCCCACTGTAATTTGAAACTGATGGTAAACTTTTGGAATAGGGTAAAAAACAGAACAGGGTACATTTGTTTTGTATTGTTTTGACAATTTCAGCTATTTGTATTTCTGTGTAGGTGTTCATTGCTCTCATGAGTCATTCCTTTAAGAATCTATCATTTAGAGGGCAGATAATAAATTTTAGTGATAAAACATCATCCACATCAGACTTCTGGGAATGCTATTTTACCTAGTTGTGGTTTAATGCCCCAGTCAACAATATTTCCGTCATGTGAGACTTACCTCAGAATTTGTGCAAGTTTTACTCAACCTAAGATGGGAAGCAAATTCTTTTCTTTACGTGTAGACCCCTTTCAGAAAGGGGCAAAAGACAATTCTGCCAGAGTTGCCTCCCCTGAAAGTGTATCCACTCCCCTTAAAGTTACTAGCAGCTGTTCTGACACCCGGCCGCCCATCTATTTCTCTGACCCCAACAATTATTCCACTCATTTTCAACATTAATTTTTGTGCCACCTATAAATACATTAGCAGCAGTTTTCAAAATATCTTAATTCGGTAAATGTCTTAAAATTTTGAACGCTTTATTCAATACTTTTTGCACCTGGTTTGCTTTCTATGCAGTAGTTTTTTTTTAAATAGTAGACTGGCAAACAATGTAGACCCTGATCAGAGTGCTTCTGAAGGTGTACTCTGATCTGGGTCTACACTGTTTGCATATGCCAGTTTATCAAAAGAGTTTGGTGTACAAAATTTTAGGACATTCACATACATTATTAGCTACAGAAAAAACAAGCCAGCCTCAATGGCTCAGTTGGATGCGCTTCCGACTGGTAATCAGGAGGTTGTGGGTTCGACCCCGGCCCACCGGATCGGCAACATTCTTTTGTGGAGATTCATAATGAAATATTTTCTACTGTCATTCTCTCTGATTCAAGAAGGGCAGTTATCAGTTTCTCGTGAAAGAATGTGCACAATACTGATTAACCGCTTAGAGGACTAAGCCTGCCCAGTAAAAGTGTTGCTAGGTAAACTGACCTGCTAAAAATGACCCCACTGGGTTAACTGGGCCGTAAAACCTCAACACAAACAAACAAACAGAGAAAACATTGCTTACCTTTCCAATTTTCACTTTGTAAGAAAAAGGGAACTCTGATGAGGTTCCTCTTTCAATCTCAACAACCCTGGTCTTTGCTCCATCCCAGAGTGCAAGGTGAGGGTTCTTTAGAAGGAACGGCCCATAATTCTCGGGCAGCAGCCCCTCTGTAGTTTCAGGCACCAGTGACACCATATGGCTTGGCGATCTTCCTACATTAGAACCAGGTTTGTTGCCACAGTTCTGACAGATGCCGGATGTGACTACGCATGTTGCACATGGACAGTTGTTCACAAAAGTTGGTTGAGTAGCTGTAAACAAAAACCTTAATGTTTACCATGCTATGGGCAAATTTTTCCCAGAAAATAGTATTTCCTAGAAAATAGTATCCTAAGGAAACAAGTTTCATGAAATGTAAAATACTATTTTCTAGGAAAAAATAAGAAAAACAGTTCAAAATGTCATCTGCTGGAATTTTTACCCAGCATGCTAATTGTTAACCCTTAAAACGCCAAGAAAACCTGCATCTGAAAATGTCGTCTGTTTATATTGTCTGCTGAATATTCTTGCAAACTTTTCGAACCTATTTTTGCATATAGGCAAACAGTGTGGACCCAGATCAGACTGCTCCTAAAGGAGCAGTCTGATCTGGATCCACACTGTTTGCAACAATGAATTTTAAAGTGACTGGCAGAAGACAAAGCAGACAACAATTGTTGTGACTGGCGCTTTAAGGGTGAACAAGAATCTGATGATACATGTTTACAACAAACTGTTCTGAGCTTACTCTTCATATTCAGAAAACCATAACTCCAAGGGAGACAAAAAATCCTGTTCCTGGGAAAAATAAGACAGGTAATGTCAATTTGTCGTCTGCTGAATTAGTCTAGAGAGTGTTTAAGGTTAAAAAAAAAACTATTTCAGTATTTCCTTCAGTTCTTACAACTTCTGCAGTATATTAATTTAACCCTTATCCTGCTGTTCGCGACAATTCCTACCTTTGCAAACAGTGTAGATCCAGATAAGATGGCTTCTGAAGAAGCCATCTGATCAGGATCTACACTGTTTGTAATTCAGTTTGTGAATTTGAATGAAAACATTATATGATGCAATCTGATTGGCTGATAGTCAGAAATGGGTGTGGCTAATTAAATTATTCAGCAGGATAAGGGTTAACACACAGCAAAACACACAGAGAAATGACAAAAATCCAGCAGAACAAAATATTTATAAAAATAGTACTAACATACTTGTATTATTTCAAAACAAAATGTTTTATTAAATACATGCAGTACTTCCGAACTTGTTCTATTTAACCAAACTGGATAGCCATAGTATCTTATTCTAATTTACATCCAAATATTTTAGTACAGAAAAAAATATTTTTAACTGCATGTTTGAACAATTCTAAACAATACACTCCAATACAAACTTATTATTGTTTAACCCATAACACGCAGGAAAACAAAACAGTATACTTTTTATTTTTTTGAAAATAGATTTGACATTTCATGCAAATTGTCTCCTTAGGAGACAATTAGCATGAAATGTCAAACTCTATTTTCCGGAAAAAATACGAAAAATATTTTAACTATATTTCATCATCGGAAATAATAACCATTAAGCTAAAGGGCTGTGTTTGACTAAGTACCCAATATCTCAAATTACAGCCTTTACATCTTTATCTTAACTTACTCCCGGTGCCACCCGACAAGGTCAACTATGCACTCTAGCCTACCCTGGTAACCAGCATTTAATTACCTAGGTGTAATCTTCAGCCTGGACAGGGGCATGTAAAAATATACAAAATATATAACACATGCAAACAGCAAAGACAAAGACCAGACAGTGCTCAGTGCAGTCTAGTCTGGGTCTTCACTGTTTACTATTTATTACAAAGGCAAAGTTCACATCTTGTCTATATAAACAGCAAACAGCAAAAACTATGGCTTCAAGGTTGTGCAGGTTGTCAGGATGTTCCACACATGACCTAAGGTAGGTCTTCCGGTCTTCAGTTTAATAATTGATTCTAGTCTACCTCCAAGTTTTCTATTACAGTCAACTGGTATAAAGAACAGAAATGAACAAAAGCTATTTAACACTTAGCATGCTGGGTAAAAATTTCAGCAGACAGATTCCCTCCCCCCCCCCCACCCCACCCCCCACCCCACCCCCCCCCCCCCCCCCACCCCCCCCCACCCCCCCCCCCAAAAGAAAGAGGATTTGTCATTTCATGCAAACTGTCTCCTTAGGAGGCAATTTGTGTCAAAGCCTAATATATTTTCTGGGAAAAATAATAAAAAATCGTGACTGTCGTCTGCTGAATTTGCCCTGAGAGTGGTAAGGGTTCAACCCTAAATTAGCAGACAATAACTCTTTGATATTTTTTTTTATTTTACCATGAAAACTGACCTTGAATTTTGATGTAAATTGTTTTCTTCATTCACAAGAAATGCTAAGCCCTATTTTCTTGAAAAAAAAAAAAAAAAAAAAAAATCAGGAAAAAAATCAAAGGTTGTCTGCAAATGTTGAATGTTGGCATCTTAATGACTTAAAATTTAGCATGATACAGAATAAAATATGAAAAAGCCTTATTTAGTCAAGAAAACAGGTCTTGACAATTCATTTAAATAATCTACCTTAGGTGATGAAATGATCCTTTAGATATCATAATTCAATGGATGACAAGTTGATGATATCCTGTTTTAACACAAAATGTACATTTTATGCAAACTGTCTCAGTCCCCATTCAAGGCAAACATTTTACACAAAAAAGCACATCAGACAGTAAATAAACTATTTGAATGAAATATTTAGACATATTTTATTAGTCCTTAATCAAAATGCTTCTTAACACTTTGCATGCTGGGTAAAACTTTCAGCAGACAATATCTGAAATATTTTTCTTACTTTTCCTAGATAGAGGATCTGACACTTCATGAATACAATTTACGTCCTTAACCACTGGGTGGAATTTAACCAAACTTGCTAGATGACTTCCCCATGTTGCAACAGTAAGCGAGAGCAACACTATTTTTCACTCTGTCCCATGTGACCTTTGGGTGGGGTCGAAAGGTCACTGTCTGTCTATCCGTCTTTCCATCAGGCTATCTCCTCCTAAACAACTGGGCGGAATTTAACCAAATTTGCTACATGACTTCCCCCCCCTTGGTAAGCGTGTACAAGAGTGAGTCTGTCCAGCTGTCCATCTATCTGTCATGCTATTAGTAACAATAGCACTGAGCATGAGAATTTTGCCATGGCATGCCATTGACTGCACATTCTAGTTTTTTTTTTTTTGTGAACCAATCAAATTATTCAAATTTTTACTAAACCCATTTTAGTCTGGAGAACACCCAAAAGGGTAAATGGCAAACAAAGCAGATCGAGATCAGACGCCTGATCAGGGTCTCCACTGTTTGCAAGTCGTTTAGTCATTTTTATACCCCGCCACACAATAGTGTCGGGGTATTATGGTTTCACTTTGGACGTCCGTCCGTTCATCCGTCCATTTTTCGTTTCTGGATGATAACTTTAGTAAACATCAATGGATTTTCACCAAACTTGGTATGTGCATTGATATTGTGGAGATCTGGTTTGGGATTGCTAATGGGCAAATTTCGTCAAATTATTACGGAGTTATCTGCCTGAGACACGCCCATATTTTTATTTCCAGACGATAACTTGAGTAAATTACAAGGGATTTTAATCAAACTTGCTATATATATTGACATTAAGGAGATCTGGTTTGGAATTGCTAATGGGCAAATTTCGTCAGAATTTTACGGAGTAATCTGCCCGAGACATGCCCATATTTTCATTTCCAGACGATAACTTCAATAAATAACAAGGGATTTTAACCAAACTTGCTATATGCATTGACATTAAGGAGATCTGTTTTGGAATTGCTAATGGGCAAATTTCGTCAAATCTTTACAGAGTTATCTGCCCGAGACACACCCATATTTTCGTTTCCGGATGATAACTTGAGTAAATAACAAGGCCTTTTAATCAAACTTGCTATATGCATTGATATTATCAAGATCTGGTTTAAGATTGTTATCTGTCCCTCCATAATTTTCTTTCCAGACATTTTCGCAACAATAACTTTAATACATAAACAAATAATTGCTATGGCGGGGCATTATGCTTGCGGTGCTTTTATTCTCTAGGAATATCTAATAGCACATGGCCTGACATACCTAAAATTGAAATTGGACTCCTCCAATATATAAAGTGGGGAGTTTATTCTGTCTAAAAAGGGGAAAGGACACTCTTTCAGGAGAGACAACATTGTCCATTCTGAAAAGGGGTTTACTAAGGCTGGTACAATTAATTGGATAATCGATTAATTGATAAAAAATTCCACAAAAATGACATCATAACAAATCTGCGAATAATCAATCATTTGATTTCTGTGGCTGTTACTTTACCGTATTTACCCTTAGTATTCAGATACCTCAACTCCTTACTATACTTTATCTAAACTGGAACAAGTACAATTTTCTACCCATGGTTGTGTCTAAAAATAGCTGAATGAGTGGCAAACAGTGTAGACCCTGAAGAGATGCCCCATTTTGTGGCATCTCATCTGGGTCTACACTGTTTGCTCAGGCCTGTCTGGCCAAATATCTCAGTAAAGTATAACATATGGTAAGAGTCATGCTCATACAGACAGGTAAAATTAAGACCAAATCTTCAGTGATTACAAATCGATTATCGATCACAATGGCAGAACTGATAATCGATGGTCTTTTCAACTCTGATTAGCCAGCTTAACCCTTGTCCTGCTGAATAAATTAAGATGCCACACCCATTTCTAATTTTCAGCCAATCAGATTGCTTGATCTCAAATGTTGCTATAAATTCACATACTTGATGGCAAACAGTGCAGATCCAGATCAGTTGGCTTCTTCAGAAGCCAACTGATCTGGATCTACACTGTTTGCAAAAGGCAGGGTATATCCGGGCTCAGCAGGACAAGGGTTAAGGGTCTACTCTAAAAGGGAAGACTATGCTCCTGAGGTCCTTTTCAAGAATATTTTCTTAGCTTTTTCTGAATATCATGGAATTACTTGTCCTGATGGAAAATGGCCAAGTTGAATAAGTACAATGGGGATGCCATTCCACTACCCTGGTTATGTCAGTATGTGGGGAGGTTTGATAACTTTTTTGCTTATCAGTGTTACCCTATTTATCCTAAGTATTGGTATACCTTACCTCCTTACCATACCTGTCCTAAAATTTGAAGCAGTCCATTTTGCTATCTACTAATGTGTGTAAAAACTGCTGGATGTGTGGCAAACAGTGCAGACCCTGATGTGATGCCAATTTTGTGGTCTTCTGGATTTACACTATTTGCTCAGGCCTCTCTGTCCCAAAACTTAGAGTAATTATGGTAAACAATAAAAAATGTAATCCCATGAAAATCTATTTTCTTGTAAACGTAGTGCAATTTATTGCATTTGTATTCAAACCCATCGAATCGTAAACAAATAACAATAATACAAAGCTCTAGTTAAGGCGCTTTTTTCAATCCAAAAGTATTGATATTTTTATTATTTCTCCATGAAAACATACGTTGTGGGTACTCATTAGAAGCGCCTCACTGAGGCGCTTCTAATGAGTACCCACAACATATGTTTTCGTGGAGAAATAAGAAAACTATTAACCTGATACCCACTCTTATCTAGACCTATGATAATAGCCACCCTTTCGAAACACTCGTACCTGATTTTTAGATGATAACCAAATAAAACGTTGCACAAAATGACAATTTGTCATGGTGTTCATGCATACCTGCATGTATTGTTTAGTCTAAAGATTCACTTTGTGCTTTTTTGCTTGTCACTCAATGGTCTACAGTAAAAGGTACAAACAAACAAGAGGCCCATGGGCCACGATTCGCTCACCTGAGTGACATGGCCACTGCAGACATGCAGATGTTATGCAACATTTTTCCAATCCTATCACCGCAACTAATGAAAATATCATCATTTGAACAGTTCTTAGTTTTGAAGAAGACTATATGGGGCCTGACAGTCAATGGAGCATGATCATTTGAATAAACTATCAATCACATTTCAACAGAAGGATCAATGTGAAATTTGGTGGAAATTGGCTACCGTAATATACGTAAGTATTGGGACAGGAAAAAATAATTAAATTTCTGGCTGTCCCAATACTTAGAAACACGAAAATTAATTATTTTATTAGGTGTCCCAATACTTACGTCTCGTAGTTGAAAATGGCACCGATTAATGATGAGAATGTGTCATATTTGTGTTCATTGTTTTGTGTATTTTCGGACCACTGTCTCGTTAACCTAATCTATTGTTAATATTGAATAAACACATTAGCACTTATTGTTTTGATTTAAAATCCCCTCGTTTATCTATCATGTGTTGAAAGCGTCCAAGTGAAAAAAATAATCATATACTGCTTCCCCGCTTTGTTGGTTAATTGCGCATAACCGATACCGCAAATGCGGGGAAAAATCTACCTGTTCTGATGACGTTATTATTGGGGTTCGTCTCAACGATGTTTTGGGGTTCATCTAAACAGTGTTTTAGTGTTCCCCCAACGCTGTTTTGCATTAAAGCGTTATCGGTAAACAATTCTGTCGAATTTCTTTTTATTATTATTACCGGTATTTATTCATAGTTTTTTTTTTGTTGTGTTTGTTTGTTTGTTTGTTTGTTTTTTTGTAGAACTTTACTGATGCACTCGAGTTGCAAATTTAAACGTGACGTGTCACGTGACAACCACAAAATGGCGACGCATCCAGACTGATGCAAACGCATGTGCGTTTTTGTTTTTGCAGATTTCTTGAATAAATTTCATATTAATATTCTCAAAGAAAGGTTATACTTATTTTCTACTTTCTAACCAGCCTGCCGTAGGAACCCCCTGTTGTATGCTTAGACGTAAAATATTGCGTGACATTGCTTGTAAACAAAACAAAATACAAACCGAGAACAGTTTTACCCTGATAAATAGATAATTTTTTTCACCCAAATGAACTGTCCCAATTCATATGGTACAAAAAAATACTGAAATTTTTAGCGATTTTTGATATGTCCCAATTTTTAGGGTGACGAAAAATAATTATTTTTACGAATTGTAAGGGTGTCCCAATACTTTAGGTGTCCCAATACTTAGGTATATTACGGGTGGGGGGGGGGGGGGGGGGGGGGGGGGGGGGGGGTAAGTGGTTTCTGAAGAATCGTGATTTTATACATGTAAACAGCACAGTGGCAGGGAAATATTATAAATATAAACCAGATGATGGCCATCTTAGATTTCCAATCAGAACAATTTTAACTATTGTTGATCTACAAGTCACTTCGATACATTCAATATAAATGTATATGGCCCACACAAATAGGGAAGCAAATTTGACCTTGAAGGCAAACAGGTCAAATGTCAACACAGAACCATCATTTGAGCAATTTTGGTAGATCTCCTGTCCCCCGTAATTTGTGCAAAGATTAGGACCCAGGGCTTATTTGGTTATGGAGAAGAAGATTTTTAAAGGTTTTTACCATATATGGGCATGGCAGCCATTTTGATCAATGGACCATACCCATTTTAGCAATCTTTCATTCTCCTGCCCACGGAGGCTCCGCATGAAATTTGAGCAACACTGGCCCAGAAGTTTCAGAGGAAAAGCCATTTGAAATTATCAACATTTTGTCCATACAAATGTATGAGGCCCATACAAATGCATACAGAAGCAAACTTGACCTCGCCGTAAAAATGTTAAATGTCAATGTATGACAATTATTTTAGCAATTTTGGTAGACCGCCCATTCCAGATGATATATGCAACGATTCAGCCACAAGCCATCCTCGGTTTTGGAGAATATGATTTTTAAATATTTTTTCCCATGCAAATGCATAAGGAAGCAACTTGACTTTGCCGTAAAAAGGTCAAATGTCAATGTATGACCATTATTTTAGGAACTTTGGTAGACCCCCTGTCCCTGATGATTTATGCAAACATTCAGCCCCAAAGCATCCTCGGTTCTAGAGAAGAAGATTTATAAAGGTTTTTACCATATACGGGCATGGCGCCCATCTTGGTCAACGAACCATGACCATTTTAGCAATCTTTTGTTCCCCCTACCTAAGGAGGCTCCATATGAAATTTGAGCAAAATAGGCCCAGAGGCTCCAGAGGAGAAGTTGTTTGAAATTCTGAACATATTTCCCATACAAATGCATAAGGAAGCAAAATTGACCTTAACGCAAAAAGGTCAAATGTCAATGTACGACCATTATTTTAGCAATTTTGGTAGCCCTCCTGTTCCCGAAGATATATGCAAAGAGTCAGCCATAAGGCATGCTCGGTTTTGGAGAAGAAGGTTTTTCCCATACAAATGCACAGGGAAGCAAACTTGACCTTGCCGTAAAAAAGTCAAACGTCAACGTACGACAATTCTTTTAGCAATGTTGGTAGACCTCCCGTCCCCGATAATTCCTGCAAAGGTTCAGCCCAAAGGCATTCTCGGTTCTGAAGGAGAAGATTTTTAAAGGTTTTTACCATATATGGGCGTGGCGGCCATCTTGGTCAATGGACCGCGACCATTTTAGCAATTTTTCGTTCCCTCACCCTAAGGAGGCTCCATATGAAATTTGAGCAAAATTGGCCCAGAGGCTCCAGAGGAGAAGTTGTTTGAAATTCTGAACATTTTTCCCATACAAATGCATAAGGAAGCAAAATTGACCTTACCGTAAAAAGGTCAAATGTCAATGTACGACCATTATTTTAGCAATTTTGGTAGCGCTCCTGTTCCCAAAGATATATGCAAAGATTCAGCCATAAGGCATGTTCGGTTTTGGAGAAGAAGATTTTTGAAGGTTTTTCCCATACAAATGCATAGGGAAGCAAACTTGACCTTGCTGTAAAAAGGTCTAATGTCAACGTACGACAAATCTTTTAGCAATGTTGGTAGACCTCTCGTCCCCGATGATTCCTGCAAAGGTTCAGCCCCAAGGCATTCTTGGTTCTGGAGGAGAAGATTTTTAAAGGTTTTTACCATATATGGGCGTGGCGGCCATCTTGGTCAACGGACCGCGACCATTTTAGCAATTTTTCGTTCCCCCACCCTAAGGAGGCTCCATATGAAATTTGAGCAAAATTGGCTCAGCGGTTTCAGAGGAGAAGTCGTCTGAAAATGTTAACGGACGGACGGACGCACGGACGGACGCACGGACGGACGGACGGACGACGGACGAAAAGTGATCACAATAGCTCATCCTGAGCCGAGCTCAGGTGAGCTAAAAATGAGCAAAGTCAACAAATTATGAACTGATGATGTTTTTTCTCATTTTCCTCCAGAATATGGTTTGACATTTCACGCAAATTTGTTCCTAGGAGACAATTTGCATGTACCTTTATAACCGTAAATATTGGGACACACAGACCTGAGCAAACAGTGTAGACCCAGATCAGATGCTACAGAATGTGGCATCAGGCCTGAGCAAACAGTGTAGACCCAGATCAGATGCTACAGAATGTGGCATCAGGCCTGAGCAAAAGAGTAGACCCAGATCAGATGCTACAGAATGTGGCAGCAGGCCTGAGCAAACAATGTAGACCCAGATCAGATGCTACAGAATGTGGCAGCAGGCCTGAGCAAACAGTGTAGACCCAGATCAGATGCTACAGCATGTGGCATCAGGCCTGAGCAAAGTGTAGACCCAGATCAGATGCTACAGAATGTGGCAGCAGGCCTGAGCAAACAGTGTAGACCCAGATCAGATGCTACAGAATATGGCATCTGATCAGGGTCTACACTGTTTGCCACTCATCCAGCACTATTTTAGATAGATCAATAGGTGGTAACATAGACTTTTTTCAAATTTCAGGGCAAGTATGGTAAGGAGTTAAGGTGTCCCAATACTTAGGGTAAATATGGTAATTTGAAAGCCCAATTGCCTATGAAAGATAACAAAAATATTTCAACATGTCATCTGCTGAATTTTTACCCTATCCAGATAAATATTTTTCTTACTGCCTCGCTTATTGCTCCATGAACACATGTACGTATACCCTAATGAACCTAAGTATGTGCATATTAAGGCTGGCTAATCAGAGCTGAAAAGATAATCGATTATCAGTCCTGCCATTGTGATCGATAATCGATTAGTAATCGCTGAAGATTTGGTCATAATTTTACCTATCTGAGCAGGACTCTTACCATTTGTTATACTTTATTGTATGTATTTGGTCAGACAGGCCTGAGCAAACAGTGTAGACCCTGATGAGACGCCACAAACACAGCATCTCATCAGGGTCTACAATGTTTGCCACTCATCCAGCTATTTTAGACACAACATTGGGTAGTAAATTCTACTTTTCAAATTTTTTGATAAAGTATGGTAAGGAGTTGAGGTGTCTGAATGCTAAGGATAAATATGGTAAAGTAACAGACACAAAAATCAAATGATTGATTATTAGCAAATCTGTAACGATAATCATTTTGTGGATTTTATTGATCAATTAATCGATTATTCGATTAATTTTGCCAGCCTTAGTGCATATACCCTAATGAACCTATGAACCTAAGTATTGGGACATCTTGTCTACTTACCATACTTGTCCTAAAATATTGAAGATGGTCCATTTTACTACCTCTTGATGTGTCTATATTATTGCTTTATGTATGGCTAACAGTGTAGACCCTGATCAGATGCCACATTCTGGGTCTACACTGTTTACAAAAGCCTATCTATCCAAATACTTAGGGTTATTACAGTATTATAGGTAGGTACCAATACTCATCAGACGGGCCTTGATAAATCTCCATCTTTTTTTTTTTTTTCATGAAGAAATATTAAAAAAATTAATATTTGGAATTAATATTTGGACCAGTAAATTCTGTTTGGACAAGCAGATGTTCACCATTTATTTGTCCAAAGACAATAATAAATTTTGATGTTATCCCGCAGGAAAGTGGATGTCTGCTGTATTCAGGAGACCAGATACCACGGTGGCAACTGCCGCACAATCAAGGGCAAGGACACCAGGTACAAGCTCTTCTGGTCCAGAAACGACAAAGGCACTGCTGGTGTAGGAGTGTTTGTGGCAGAAAAGTGGATAGAGAAAGTTTTTGAGGTGCAGAGAATCTCCGACAGAGTCATCTTAATGAAGTTTATATGGTTACCTTTCAGTCTGTGTATGATCCACAGAGTGGTCTAAGTGATGAGGTTAAGGACCTGTTCTTTGATCAGCTGTGTGCTGTAACTGCCAGGATCCGAATTTCTGATCCCATGAGGAGATTGGAATGGCCATGTTGGCCGTGCAGGCACTGGATACAGGGAAGTGCATGGTGGGATGGGGTATGGCAGGCCGGAACCAGATGTTGAGGGTGAGAGAACCCTAGAGTATGCCCTAGCATTCAAACTGCTTCTTGGGAACACATGTTTCAAGAAACATGACAGTTATCTCATCATGTACAAGTCGGAAAACGCAGCCACACAGATAGACTTTGTCCTTTTCTGTAGGACCATTTTCAAACTTGTCACAGATGTAAAAGTGATCCCTGGCGAGGAAAAAGCCCTGCAACATCAGCTTCTTGTATGCAACATGAGGACTGATGTGCCACCAAAATCCAAGCGCAAGTTCATCCCTTGTCTTAAAGGTTTGGAAGCTTAAAAACCCTCAGACATGCAATCATTTCAAGGTCTTTAACTTGCATGTGGGTGCATCTGCAGGTGTAGCTGATGCTGCCACTGAGGATATCTGGAACAATATCAAGACTGGCCTGCTCAAGACAACTGAGGAGGTGTGTAGCACAACTCGGCCCCACTGTTGGCGTCGTGATACCTGGTGGTGGAATAAGCATGTGGAAAAGGCCATAGCTGCCAAGCAGAAAGCTTTCAAGGCCTGGAAGACTGGTAAAGGCACTAGGGCATCATACGATGCAGCCAAACACATTGCCAGACATGCAGTGCACCATGATCATCAAGGGGCAGACAAAAGGTCTACGAGAATATTGACTCCAAGTCTTCAACTCAAACCTTGCTAACCAGTTTAGAAGAATGAACGTTGATGTTGCTGGTGACAAACCGATGAAGAATGACACAAGTAAAAATGTCAATGAGTAAAGACTCAAAGCAGAAGGCCTGGTTAGAGCATTACCAGAGGCTTCTCAACATTGAGTTTGACTGGGACCCAGGTCACCTGTCTGACGAGCCACCAGTGGAATCGCAATCACCACTGATATGGTTAAGAAGGCTGTTTTTCAGATGAAGGCGGGCAAAGCACCAGGCCCATCAGGTATAGTGGTGGAGATGATACGAGCAGCCAGTGACACAGGGATCTCCATGATCTGTGACCTCGCAACTGCAATCATTTGCGATGGCAAGGTACTCTCCGACTGGGAGCAGAGTTTTATTGTCTGCCTCTACAAGGGTAAGGGGGAGGCATTGGAAAGGGGCAACAAGTGGTCTCAACCTGACAGAGCAGGTTATGAAAGTCTTGGAGGGGATTGTGGATGGCCTCATCAGACAGAGGCACAACAGACGCAACCTGCAGGCAGCTGTAAGAGAAGTATCTAGGTGCCAACAAGCGACTCTACATGGCTTTCTTAGACCTTTAGAAGGTGTTTGATCGAGTGTCTCGGAAGGTCATCTGGTGGTAGCTGAGAAAACTTGGTGTGGAGGAGAGGATTGTGTGACTGGTGCAGGGGATGTATGCCAATGTGTGGAGCTGTGTCTGTGTTGGTGAGAGGTATAATGAAGAGTGTGAAGTGAAGGTCGGTGTTCACCAAGGCTCGGTACTCAGCCCACTGCTCTTCAAAGCCTTGTCACGTGAGTTCTACTCTGGGGTCCCCTGGGAGGACCTCTATGCCGATGACCTTGATATTATCGCTGAATCGCTCGAGGAATGTGTCAGGAGGCTCTTGACTTGAGAAGAAGCAATGGAGGAGAAAGGACTGAGAGTAAATGCAGGAAAGACAAAGAGCATGATCTGTGGTACTGGCCTGGACCTCCTGCAGTGAACTTTCAGCCACAACAGGTGTGAAAACTGCCTGGAAAAAGTTCAAGGATCTGCTACCAGTTCTCTCTTCCCACCCCCTCTCTTTCAAGGCATGACTGGCCGCATGTATAGCTCTTCTGTGTGGAGCCCAATGCTCCATGCCAGTGAGATTTGGCCACTGACAAAGACAAACCTCAAATGTCTGTGGCAGAATGACAGGGCAATGATCAAACAGATCTGCAATGTGGAACACTCCAATGGTGCAGTCAATACAGCATGTGACATACAGGTTGATGGAAAGTGTGGGCCTGGGAGGCCCAAGATGACATGGAAGCAGCTGACACAGAGGGTGTACAGAGAGTGGAAGCTCTTGGCTATCGACCCTCATGATAGACACACCTGGAGATCTGGTGTGAGATCTGCCAGGCATGCAGCAAGCCAGCTACCTGGATGTGGTTGTTGCCCCTGTACCTACATGTTAATCAAAAATCCGATGATGCTAATGATGATGTTTCCACAGCCATAAAATAACAACAAGATGGCCATAATGGCCCTGTATCACTCATCTAAGTATAATAGCACTTGCAGAACCTGACAGAAATGATCATGGCAAATATTCTGACCAGGATTCATGATTATTACATAAACATTTTGAGCAAGATTCATGAGGATTACTCTAAAATGTGACCTCTAGTGTGTTAACAAGGTTTTCCTTTGATTTGGCCTGGTTACCTAGTTTCTAACCCCAAGTGACCCAGTTCTGAACTTGACCTAGATTTCATTGAGGCACACATTCTGAGGAAGTTTTATTAAGATTGGGTCAAAACTGTGACCCCTATCCACTATCCACATAGTATTTTTTCTTATTTCTTCACAAACAAAAAACATAATGTGGGTACTCATTCAGGAGCTTCTAATGAGTACCCACACTATATGTATTTGTGGAGAAATAAGAAAAATATCCAAAACTATGTTGTGGGTACTCTTAAGAGTTTGGTTGAAAAAAAAAGAGCCTTATCTGGAGCTATGACATCCTCCATCAGCAATTTTCACATCCTCCAAGTTTCATAAGAAATTACAGCTAAATAAAAAAAAAAAAAAAACACACACTGAAAAAAACACACAAAAAAAACACACTATTTTTCTCTAGTCCTACCAGTCCTACTATAATTCTGAAGAAGTATTCTGATACTTTGACATCCTTTATCAAACAACAAGAATTTAACCCTTGTCCTGCTGAATAAATTCAGATGCCATGCCTACTTCTAATTTTCAGCCAATCAGATTACTTGATCCAAGTTGTTCATACACATTCAAATACTGAATAACAAACAGTGCAGATCCAGATCAGTTGGCTTCTTCAGAAGCCAACTGATCTGGATCTACACTGTTTGCAAAGACAAGGTATATCCAGGTTCAGCAGGACAAGGGTTAATTAATAGCCATAAACTTTACAAGATGACATTTTTTAGCACAATACTACTTACTGGGTGAAAGAAGTGTTTCATTTCAGATAAGCTAAGCATTCCTCTATTTATCACAGCTCCAGATAAAAGGGAGAAATAAGGAAAATATCAGTACTTTTTTGCTGAAAAATGTGCTTTATCTGAAGCTATGCTTTTTGTTGTTTATTTTATTTTTTTTTTAACCCATTGTAGACTGAATGACTTCACCCACACTATATATTGGAAGATTCTAATTTCAGTTTTAGGTATGTCAGGCTATGTGATTTAGCTGTTCCTAGAGAAAAATGGTTGAACTATTTGCAAATAGTGGAGACCCTGATCAGAATCGGATCTGGGTCTGCACTGTGCCAATTACTCTTTTAGGGGTCTCCAGACTACAACGGGTTAAACAATGTCATGAGAATGCTGTGCTTATTGCAGATGTGGTCAAGACAGCCCCGATCTGCCTGTGCATCCATGCGGTCTGATTAACCCTTGTCATGCTGAACCCGGATATACCCTGCCTTTGCAAACAGTGTAGATCCAGATCAGTTGGCTTCTGAAGAAGCCAACTGATCTGAATCTGCACTGTTTGCCATTAAGTATGTGAATTTATAGCAACAATCCGCATCAAGCAATCTGATTGGCTGAAAATTAGAAATGGGCATGGCATCTTAAATTATTCAGCATGACAAGGGTTAAGAGCTTTATTGCCTACTTAGAGAATTGCTGGACACTATAACAATGAACAGCAAATGTCCTGATCAGACTGTGCAGGCCAATCTGGGCCGTCCTTATTCACATGTGTAATACTGACCCCTTTCTTCACTGCACAGCTTGCTAATTAACCCTTGTCCTGCTGAATAAATTAAGATTCCACGCCCACTTCTAATTTTCAGCCAATCAGATTACTTGATCCGGATTGTTGCTATAAATTCATATACTTAATGGCAAACAGTGCAGATCCAGATCAGTTGGCTTCTTCAGAAGCCAACTGATCTGGATCTACACTGTTTGCAATGACAGGGTATATCCGGGTTCAGCAGGACAAGGGTTAACCTTTACCACTTTCTAGACATAGTCAGCAGATGACAAACTGATAATATTTTTCTTATTTTTGCCATAAAACAGGCTTTGACATTTCTCCTTTGGAGACAACTTGCATAAAATGTCAAAGCCTACTTTCTGGAAAAAATATTTCAAAATGACGTCTGCTGAAATTTTTATCCAGAGTGCTAAGCGTTAATTAGTTTATTATTTTTTTGTTATTTCAGCCAGATCTCTAGGTAAACTGTCCCTTTGTCAACCAAAAAAAAAAAACAAAAAAAAACACTTTTTTATATCTTCATGAAAATATACCATATTTACCGAAATACTGAGTCAGTCTGGTCTGAGTAAATAGTATCAACCTGGGGTTGATCTCATCAGCGAGGTCAGAATGCAGCATCTTTTCAGAGTTTACACTATTTGCCACTCACTCATCAGTATTTTAGACACATCACCAGGTTTTTAAAACTGACGTTCAAAATTTTAGGAGAAATATACATGTAGTATGAAGTTTAGGTATCTGAAAATTTTAGAGAAAATATCCATATTTTCACCTGCAAACTACTTAGTACATAGATCATACTCAAGTTGGATAAGCAGATTTATGAGCACTAATGAGGATTTATGTCTGTTAACAGAGATTTATGAAACTTCTACAGTTGACAGTATCAACTCACAATTAGCCATGATCTTCATTTAATCTTATAACACTTAGTAAGCTGGGTACAAAAATCAGCAAACAACATTTTGAAGTATTCTCACTTTCCCAGAAAATAAGCTTTGACATCTCATGCAAATTGTCTCCTAATTTTTCCCAGAAAATAGGTTTTAACATTTCATGCAAATTCATGAAATGTCAAAGCCTTCTCTCTGGAAAAAAATAAGAAAAATCTTTCAAAGTGCTATCTGCTGAAATTTTTACCCAGCATGCTACATGTTAACCCTTAAAACGCCAAGAAAACCTGCATCTGAAAATGTCGTCTGTTTTATGTCGTCTGCTGAATATTCTTGCTAACTTTTCAAACCCATTTTTGCATACAAGCAAACAGTGTGGACCCGGATCAGACTGCTCCTAGAGGAGCAGTCTGATCTGGGTCCACACTGTTTGCAAAAATGACTTTTAAAATCACAAGCAGATGAGAAAGCAGATGACAATTGTTGTGATTGGCAGTTTAAGGGTTAAGAAGAAAACAATCTACTGGAACTAAGAATACATGCATATCACCTCACCTACATATACCATATTTGTCAGAAAAACTCAGACAAACATCCCAGAGCAAAATTAGCAATTTGATTGTGGTCGGCAAAGTTTGCCATTCATCCAGCACCTTCTGGACACATCACCAAATAGTAAAATGGATGTCATGACTAGGGCTGCAACGATACACTCACCTCACGATATGATACGTATCGGGATACTTGCTTCACTATACGATACATTTTGCGATGCGCTTTTCAGGCTCAAGATAATCAGTAACTGCATGTGGATTATACTATGGTGGTCAACTAAGGTGCTTACCATACTTCAAAGTTTGTTTTAAATGGTTCACAGTCATAGGCTTTATATTTATTTGTAAAATTTTCATAATGTGAAAAGTTTATGCCTTTTTTTTTTCTTCAGTGAAAAGAACCTAATATAAGCAACCAAGTTTAAGCACTAAAGCTTCCGCGATATATAATGTTCGAAAACAGGTAAAACAGGCTCTGTCATGAATGTTGTTTCTTTCATTCAGTGTGAGACGGACTTACTGATTTTATAGAAAATCGCTATTGCAAAATGGCATGAAGTATTGAAAATTCTATGAAAGAGTGTTTGACAACATTTCTAGAGTGTTTTGAGTGCTTTTAATATTCATAATATTGTTTATTAACTAAATAAGTAAATGTTTTTCGGGAAATTCGGAAGTCGCGAAAACTAATGACACATAGATTTTACAGCACCAAGTACATTGTTTTTGTTGGTAACACTCATTAAAAACTTGTCTAAAGTAGTCATGCAACGGTACAACTATCCTAAATTGCGCTGAATGAAACAAAATATTTTTTTTGCATGCAGTAAATACCGATCTAAATGGCAGCTAACTGACAACTTTTGTTTGCACTTGAGTGAACAGAGCCGTATCGAAACCCAGAGAAAAAGACTTGTGAACCGAATCGTGACCACTGAGCCACGATGCACTGTAAATTCAGTGAATCGTTTCACCTCTAGTCATAACTCGTGTTTTAGGATAATACCGTCTTTTACCCTAGTTACTGGAACAACTTATCTCCATATCATACGTGTCCTAAAATTTGAGCAAGTCCATTTTACTATCTGTAGTATCAACAAGCTGCCCTAAAATTTGAACTAGTCCATTTTATTATCTGCAATGTCAAAAAGCTGTCCTAAATTTTGAACAAATCCTTTTTACTATCTGTAGTGTCAACATAGTCTGTCTCCAGACTCTATCTTTTCTGTCATTTTCTCTTTTCTTTTCAAAGGTATCTAGTACAGATTATAATGATTTGATAAGTTATGTATCTTCGTGGAAAAGATAGTAGTTCTGTAGTAAAACAGTGTAGTAAAACAGTGAAATGGGATTAAAAGAGACAAATACAGCTAAAGGAAGTGATAAAGAATAACAAACTAGAAATGTGTCAGTATGACACAGATGCCCCCGCCCAGGGCCATCCTCACCCACACGCAGGTATTTTGCAAAAAATGAAGTTGAAAAAAAGGGCCATAACTCTCATAACTAGACAAAGTGCCCAGTGGGGCACATATACCCCCGACTAGCGCTACTGCCACTTTTTAAAGAGCACAAAGTATGTAGCTTTGACTCTGGAGACGGCAGTTGTATGCTATATGTTATATTCAATCACACAGTAATATGAAGCCCTTGACCTCAAAGGTCAGGCACAGGTGCAGGGATTGAGCTAAATAAAACTTTAGCCCTATAACTATCACCATATACCAGTGAAATCAGTCTTTATAATATAAGCAAAAATGACATTTGTATGAAACATCTATGACATTGACTTAAAAGCCATGCCCCAGCTTGGGGATGGTGCCGAGAAAAAACTTCAGACCTATATATACCATCATGCTTAATATTAATGAAACCAACAAAAGGGTCTTCATAATATAGCTATATAAACTTAGATGCAATTTTTTTTTTTTTACTTTTATATGAAATTTCTAAGTCTGTGACCTTGACCTCAAGGTCATACCCCAGGATACGGATGATGCTGAGTAAAACTCTAGACCTATATCTACCAACATGTAAAATATAAATGAAATTCCTCAAAGGGTCTTGATGGTATAGCTATATAAACATAAACACAAAAATTTTGACTTATTTATGAAAATTCTAAGTCCGTGACCTTGACCCCAATGTTATTCCCCGGGATAGGGTTGGTGCTGATAAAAACTTAAGCCCTATATCTACCATCAGGCCAAACATGAATTAAATCCATCAAAGGCTCTTCATAGTATAAGGTTTATAAACTTTAACGTAAAAACTTTGACCCAAAGACAAAAATAAAGTATGAACAAATAATGCTTCAACGGATGGATAGACAGACAAACAGATTCCTTGCTGATAGCTATATCCGCTCAACCTTTCAATTAGGCTATAATAAAATTTAACAAAAGGTCTTGATGATATGGCTATATAAACTTAAAAGCAAAAACTTTTACTTTTAAATGAAACTTCTAAGTTTGTGACCTTGACCTCGGTCACATCCGGGGTGGGGATCATGCGGAGTAAGACTCTAGGCCAATATATAGCAACATGTCAAATATAAATGAAATTCCACAAGGGTCCTGACGATACATCTATATAAACTTAAACACAAAAATTTTGACATTTTTATGAAAATTGGAAGTCCGTGACCTTGACCCAAAGGTCACCCCGGGGTGGGGATGGTGCCAATAAAAACTTTAGAGCTATATCTACCATCATGCCAAGTATGAATGAAATCCATCAAAGGGTCTTCAAAATATGAGGTCTTATAAACTTTAACGTAAAAACTTTGACCCTAAGACAAAAACTAGAGCTGGTGTTTGTAAAACACTATGCCCCCAACTGCCTGACTCTAACACTGCTTGACTCCAACACTGCTTGCCCATGACGGTAATAACAGTACAAATATATGAGATTTCAATATTATTTCATCAAAGGGAAATAACTCTAAAATAGGAGATAATTGGGATAAGAAAAAAATATGGGTCACCTATTTTTTCATGAGGAATCAAAATATGAAATTTCAAAACATTAGCATACATGGTTCTAAACTTATGCTATACACAATAAAGCAACGACATTAAATGGCCAGAAATTGCGAAGGGCCATAACTCCAACATTTCATTTAATTGGTTCAAAATTTAATCAGGTGATCTCCTCCTCAATCCCAATCAGTATACCAAATATCATGGCTCTGGCTTAAATACTTTTTGAGATATCTTGTTGACAAGGTCAAAATGCCTAGAACTACAAAGGGCAATAACTACGTCAATTTTTCATGGAATTCCCTAAAAAACAAATCAGGTAATCTCCACATCATCCCCAATCAGCATATAATATTTCAAGACCCTAGCTTAAGTACTTTTCGAGACATCTTGCTGACAAGGTCAAAATGTGCAGAACAGCAAAGGGCCGTAACTTTATCAATATTTTCACAGAATTCTCTCAAAATATAATCAGGTAATTTACACATCATTACCACTCACTATATCGAATTTCAAGAACCCAGCTTAAATATTTTTCAAGATATCTTGCTCACAAGATTTAATTCTGATTTTTTTCAAAGGGGCATAACTCTAAACAAACATGCTGGACAAGGAAAAAAATACGGGTCAGCTATTATTTCATTGGGAACCCAAATATAAAATTTCAAAACCTTAGCATGCAGGGTTCTTAAGATATGGCATGCACAAAAAAGCTTCATCAACGGACAAATGGACTGACGGACAAACGAAGGCAAAATAATATGCCCCATCAATTTCATTCGAAACTAGGGGCATATCAGGTCATCTACTCATCGCTACCAATCTATTCATCAAGTTTCAAGGCTCCAGCTTCAATAGTTTTTAGATATTTTGCTGACAAGGGAAACATGCCCAAATTTACAAAGGGCCATTACTAACGAAATATTTTTCAGAATTTATACAAAAGTTAATCAGGTCATCTACTCATCATTACTAATCAATTCACCAAGTTTCAAGTCTCTAGCTCTAACAGTTTTTGAGATATTTTGCTGACAAGATAAAAATGTCAAAAATTACAAAGGGCCATAACTCATAAGTATTTTTCAAAATTTATTCAAAAGTTAATCAGGTTGTCTACTCATCACTACTAGTCTATTCATCAAGTTTCAAGGCTCTAGCTCCAATGGTTTTTGAGATATTTTGCTGACAAGGTAAAAATGCCCAAAATTACAAAGGGCCATAACTCATGAAGTATTTTTCAGAATTTCTTCAAAAGTTAATCAGGTCATCTACTCATCACTATAAATCCATTTATTAAGTTTCAAGGCTCTAGCTCTAATAGTTTTTGAGATATTTTGCTGACGAGGTAAAAATGCCCAAAATTACAAAGGGCCATAACTCAAGAAGTACTTTTCATAATTTCTTTAAAAGTTAATCAGGTTGTCTACTCATCACTACCAGTCTATTCATCAAGTTTCAAGGCTCTAGCTCCAACAGTTTTTGAGATATTTTGCTGACAAGGTAAAATTGCCCAAAATTACAAAGGGCCATAACTCATGATGTGTTTTTCAGAATTTCTTCAAAAGTTAATCAGGTCATCTACTCATCACTACAAATCCATTTGCTAAGTTTCAAGGCTCTAGCTCTAACAGTTTTTGAGATATTTTGCTGACAAGGTAAAAATGCCCAAAATTACAAAGGGCCATAATTCAAGAAGTATTTTTCATAATTTCTTCAAAAGTTAATCAGGTTGTCTACTCATCACTACCAGCCTATTCATCAAGTTTCAAGCCTCTAGCTCCAACGGTTTTTGAGATATTTTGCTGACAAGATAAAAATGCCCAAAAATTCAAAGGGCCGTAACTCATGAAGTATTTTTCAGAATTTCTTCAAAAGTTAATCAGGTCATCTACTCATCACTACAAATCCATTTACTAAGTTTCAAGGCTCTAGCTCGAACAGATTTTGAGATATTTTGCTGACAAGGTATAAATGCCCAAAATTACAAAGGGCCATAACTCAAGAAGTATTTTTCGAAATTTCTTCAAAAGTTAATCAGGTTGTCTACTCATCACTACCAGCCTATTCATCAAGTTTCAAGGCTCTAGCTTCAATAGTTTCTGAGATATTTTGCTGACAAGATTTCATCCATATTTTTTCAAAGGGCCATAACTCAGAAAAGGGGCATAATCCTGTCAAGAAAAAAAATACGTGTCAGCTATTTTTTCATGAGGAATCCATATAAGAAATTTCAAATCAGTAGCTTTCACGGTTCTAAAGTTATACTATGCATAAAAAAGCGTGACGAACGGACGGACGGACGGACGGAAGGACGGACGGACGGACGGACGGACGGATGGACGGACGAACAACCCAGAAGCAATATGCCCCTCCAACTTCTTTGAAGTTGGGGGCATAATAAAGTATGAACGAATAATGCTTCAACGGATGGATGGACAGACCAACAGATTCCTTGCTGATAGCTATATCCGCTGGACCTTTCAATTAGGGAATACTGAAATTTAACAAAAGGTCTTGATGATATGGCTATATAAACTTAAACACAAAATTTTTTTACTTTTATATGAAAATTCTAATTTCGTGACATTGACCTCGGTGACACCCTGAGTGGGTATCATGTGGAGTAAGACTGTAGGCCGATATCTAGCAACATGTCAAATATAAATGAAATTCCTAAAGGGTCTTGATGATATAGCTATATAAATTTAAACACAAAAAACTTTTTTATGAAAATTCTAAGACCATGACCTTGACCCCAAGGTCACCCCCTTTAGACCTATATCTACCATCATGCCAAATATGAATGAAATCCATCAAAGGGTCTTCAAAATATGAGGTCCTATAAACTTTAACGCAAAAACTTTGACCCTGACTTTTTTATGAAAATTCGAAGTCCGTGACCTTGACCCCAAGGTCACCCCCGAGGTGGGGATGGTGCTGATAAAAACTTTAGACCTATATCTATCAACATGCCAAATATGAATGAAATCCATCAAAGGGTCTTCAAAATATGAGGTCTTATAAACTTTAACGCAAAAACTTTGACCCTGACTTTTTTATGAAAATTCTAAAACCGTGACCTTGACCCCAAGGTCACCCCCGAGTCGAGGATGGTGTGATAAAAACTTTAGACCTATATCTACCATCATGCCAAATATGAATGAAATCCATCAAAGGGTCTTCAAAATATTAGGTCTTATAAACTTTAACGCAAAAACTTTGACCCTGTGACGGAAAGACGAACGAACAAACAAACGTACGAACGAACAAACGTATGTACGAATGAATGAACGGATGAACGGAAAAGGGAAAACTATATACCCCCACATACTTCGTATGTCGGGGGTATAATAATTGGCATATTTTACCCTAAATCGAACCTGACCTTATTTTATGATTATATACCTGGGTATAAAATATGAATCCAATACACAAATCAATCTTTTTTAAAAAAATATCGGAAGGAAAACATCCTTTGAAGGTGAAAAAGGGCCATAACTCCCATAATAATGGGTTGATTTTACCCTAATTGGAACCTGACCTCTATTTTATGATTATATATCTGTGTGTTAAATATGAGTTCAATACACTAATGTTTTCAAAAGATATCAAACTGAAACTATTTTTCAACGTTGAAAAAGGGCTGTAACTCAAAATATAATTGGTGGATTTTATCCCAAATCAAACTTGACCTATATTTTATAATTATATGCTTGTGTATAAAATATGAATCCAATTCACTAATCTTTTCAAAAGTTATGGAACGAAAACCATTTTTCAAAGTTGAAAAAGGGCCATAACTCCAAACATAATTGGTGGATTTTACCCTAAATCCAACTTGACATACATTTTATGATTATATACCTGTGTATAAAATTTGAATCCAGTACACTAATCTTTCCAAAAGATATTGAACGGAAACCATTTTTCAACTATTTTTCAACATTGATAAAGGACCGTAACTCAAAAAAAAAATTGGTGGATTTTACCCTAAATCAAACTTGACCTATATTTTATAATTATATGCTTGTGTATAAAATATGAATCCAATTCACTAATCTTTTCAAATGTTATGGAACGGAAACCATTTTTCAAAGTTGAAAAAGGGCCATAACTCCAAAAATAATTGGTGGATTTTACCCTTAATTGTACTTGACCTACATTTTATGACTATATACCTGTGTATAAAATTTGAATCCAATACACTAATCTTTTCAAAAGATATTGAACGGAAACCATTTTTCAACTATTTTTCAACATTGATAAAGGGTCGTAACTCCAAAAATAATTGGTCGATTTTACCCTAAATAGAACTTTACCTACATTTTATAATTATATGCTTGTGTATAAAATAGGAACTCAATACACTAATCTTTTCAAAAGTTATGGAACGGGAACCATTTTCAAAGTTGAAAAAGGGCCATACCTCCTAAAATAATACATGGATTTTACTCTAAATCAAACCTGACCTACATTTTATGATTATATACCTGTGTATAAAATTTCAATCCAATACACACCAATCCTTTCAAAAGATATCCCACGGAAACCATTTTTCAAAGTTGAAAATTTTTCAAAGCTGAAAAGGGCCATAACTCCCAAAATAATTAGTGGCTTTTACCCTAAATCGAACTTGACCTACATTTTATGATTATGTATCTGTGTATAAAATTTCAATCCAATACACCAATCCTTTCAAAAGATATCACATGGAAACCAAAGTGTTACGTACGGGACGGACAGACGGGACAGACGTACGTACGGACAGCGGTGATACTATATGCTCCCCATTGAAAATGGCGGGGGCATAAAAAATGCAGAAACGACTGGAGCCAGTCTAGTGTCAACAAGCTGTGCTAAAATTTGAAAAAGTTCATTTTGCTATCTGTAGTGTCAACAAGCTGTGCTAAAATTTGAACAAGTTCATTTTACTATCTGCAGTGTCAACAAGCTGTCCTAAATTTTGAACAAGTACATTTTACTATCTGTAGTGTCAACAAGCTGTGCTAAAATTTGAACAAGTCCATTTTACTATCTGTAGTGTCATCAAGCTGTCCTAAAATTTGAACAAGTCCATTTTACTATCTGTAGTGTCAACAAGCTGTGCTAAAATTTGAACAAGTCCATCTTACTATCTGTAGTGTCAACAAGCTGTGCTAAAATTTGAACAGGTCCATTTTACTATCTGTAGTGTCAACAAGCTGTGCTAAAATTTGAACAAGTCCATTTTACTATCTGTAGTGTCAACAAGCTGCGCTAAAATTTGAACAAGTACATTTTACTATCTGCAATGTCAACAAGCTGTCTTGAATTTAGTCCATTTTACTATCTGTAGTGTCAACAAGCTGTGCTAAAATTTGAACAAGTACATTTTACTATCTACTGACATGTCAAAAAGCTGCTGGATGAGTCAGAAACCAAACAAACCCAGATCTGCCTAGCAGATGATTCACATGAAATGACAGGTCTTATTTCCTCTGAAAATTACGGTACACATAAAAAATCAAACTGTCATCTGCTGCAATTGTGGTTAGTGCTTTAAGGGTTAACTTACCAATGGATGTAGTCTGGGAGGGATCATCAACAATCATAATATCTTGTACTGAGAGTGCTACCTCTTTTGTCAAGGGAATGGACAGAGTTCGATCCTCATCGTACATCATATGAGCATACCGAGAATCCACCTTTCCCGCTTTTGCCTGATGTTGACTATCAACTGGTCTCAGTGGTTCCAACTCTTCTCCACCATCGTTACTGTCTTGGCTACCACCTTTATAAAACTTCTTCACAATCTTATCACCTTTAGATTTTCCCATTCTATTTGAGCTCTGCCCAGAACACCTAGATGACCTTGAATTGTTTGACCTAAGACCACCCGACAGGTCACTGTTTGACCTAACAGCACCGGACCAGTCACTATTTGACCTTGAACTACTTGACTGGTTGCTGCTGCATGTATTGTCAGAAATCTGAGAATTCAATCTAGTAATATTTGGTATTAATTCTGAATAATTTGTTCTATATTTTTTCTCTAATTTTACATCCCTTATTTCTTGTTTGGACAGGTTATTTAGTTCCCATTTAACATCATCTACACAAATTCTGTTAGATTCCGGGACATTCTTCCAACTTGAGTACAACTGGCGCTGATCAACTTTTTCTTGAAGAAATAGGTTATTCAAGTCATCCCTGCTGTTTACACTATCAGCTCCTCTATTATTATAATTATTATTATAAACAGTAATGTCACAAGTCCTTAAATCTGTCCAGTCTGATCTTTCTGTAGAATTGTTTCTCTTTCCATCTACACTTTTTATCAGTTTAACTTTTTCTCCACTTAACTCCGTGGAATTGTCTAAGGAACTTCTTGATGGTAAAGATCCAAAGTTAGACCTAGAACTCCTTGAACCAGTGGATGTGAAACTAGGGCTGACTACATGGAATCTACCTGGCTGACACACAAAGAGTTTTACATAAGGGCTCGCAGATCCAGTCAAAATATTGAGGATGCGAGACTCGGTGTGACAAGAAATATCGGTATTGTTGATACAGATAATGCGGTCAAATAATGTCAGATTGCCTTTCCACGTCTGGCAATCTTCCTTCACTTTGGTAACAATCGTGTAGGTTTGTGCAGCTCCCTGTAATACAATAACAGAGTTCTTGATTAAAGGAATTTTCAGAAAATTACTGGTAGTGTGCTTAATTTCCGCAACAAAAACATATTAAGAGATACAGAGAATATTCACTGACATCAACTTTGTAAGAAGGTTCCAGTGGGTACATGTTTTGTGAAGAAACAAGAAAAAAATATCAGTTCTTTTCAGCTGAAAAAAAAAATCAAAAAAAAAAAAAGAAAAAAAAAAATCTACTACTGAGTTTCATGCAATCCAGCAAGACTCTAAATAAAAACAATATTCAAGGTTACTCAAACTGTTACCAACAGGGCTCTGGAAATTTTGAAATCTGAATCGGTCCAGCCATTGACGATGACGTCATCAATGAGCCCATTTCCAAAAAAAAAAAAATGTATATATCACCTGTCACGAAAACTAATGACAATTGGCAGTCCTATAACTCCTTTTAAACAATACACCTTAACTCCGTTATATGACAGAAGTCCGGGTATAATGAGCATGATCAAAGCTGGCGTCATCAATAAATACAGTCAGGTATGTAAAAAGAAAGAAAAAAAAAAACAAAAAAAAAAACGGTTTTGTTGTTATTTCCACCTCCGCAGTTTTCCTAAACTATTTATAAACAACTGATTCCCGTCTTGTATAAGCGCGAAGACGGAGGGAAACAGGAGAGACAGAACGAAACAACTTTTATGGACCTAATTAGGTCAAATAAAAAAGGCCTGCGCCACGGGCGGTTTTGCAGTTTTCAATGTTTCAAGATTTGATCAGACTGCTTAAATTTTAAGCACTGACCAATCTTGTCTAGCGCAAGTGGTGCATTACTTATTTTTACCGTGAAATCTACCTTGAATTATACTCGCGTGTTACGGCAATCAACAACAACAAAAAAAACAACAATCAATAATACCCAGATCAGACGCTGTTGTATGCGACATCTGATCAGGACGTACACGGTTTGGGAATTCAATTATTGAATCTGGGACCGACAAACCGTGTTGATCAAAACAAAAAAGAAGAGGAAGAAAACGGGTGCGTTCAAGCGGTGCATTCTTTTATCACTCTCAGTAAAGCGACCTTTGATCTTATGGACACGCCAACTGCACCTGGATACTTTGCAGTCTCAGTGTATTCACATGTGTCACACAAACGGATTAATTATCAGACTACCGTTACTGATGATTCGTGTTTATCGCTTGTTTACCGCACAAAGGTCAGTGAAGTGTTGAGTTTTTGACAATGTTTGGATAATGACGTAATTAATTTGTGCTGCAGGTAGGTTGCCATTATTCAGCTGTCTCTCCAATATACATGTCAAATGACCGTTTAGGGCCTTTTAACTACCATAATATCGCATTTAAAAGGTGCGTGGATGTTGTCAGTTTGGGAAGACTTGACCGTTTGTGATTTTTTAGACATCATTGATTCGTGAAAATTGGTTGGTTTGGGAAAAATGGGGTTCAAGGCACAAACCTGTTGGACCGATTTATTAGCGTTTTGGGGTGTTTGAAATCGGTCCAGAATTCTTAATTTCGGTCCAGACCGGCTATTTTTCAGGTTTTCCCGAGCCCTGCTTACCAAATAATGTCCCAAATGTAGGGACACTATGTACAAGGTTTGTAGTAAATTCCTCCAACAGCATCAAAATATCAGCTACTACAAAACTTAATAATTTTCTCAAGTATCTGTCAAATCTGACCTGACCTTGACCTTGAGGTCAAGGGTACAGAAACCTTATTTACAAAACGTCCCATGTGTAGGACTCTATGCACAAGGTTTGAAATAAAATACTGCAAACGCATCAAAATGGTAGCTACGAAAAAAAGTTAACTGGTTTCTTATGAAATTAATTAATATGCTCTGTGACCCTGACCTTGAGGTCAATGATATGGAAACCCTTATTAAAAATGTCCCGTGTAGAATTGCTGTATACAAGGTTTGATGTGAATCCCTAAAATAGTTTCAAAACATCAAATACATATTTTTTTGTTTTACCTTTTTCAGGATGCCCTCCCCCACCCCCCACCCCCACCCACCCACCTCCCCCACTGCTTGCCTTTTTTCAAAGATAATAATTACCCTAAGGCCAAAAAGAAAGTTTCTAGATTCTCAGACACTTTTTTCAATAAACAGATGCGTGCAGGTGGCTTTTAGTATTTTTACTTTTATTTTCCGGTTGGGTACATTCTTGGGCATTTGGGTTTGTTTGGCTAAACAAAATGGCAACCGGACGTATCTAAAATCTATCTATCTGCAAGTTTAACCCTTGTCCTGCTGAATAAATTAAGATGCCATGCCCACTTCTAATTTTCAGCCAATCAGATTCCATGATCCAGGTTGTTAACACAAATTCATATGCTTACTGACAAAAAATGCAGATCCAGATCAGTTGGCTTCTTCACTGATCTGGATCTACACTGTTTGCAAAGACAGGGTATATCCGGGTTCAGCAGGACAACAGTTAAAGTCCCAAACAACATTAACAGATCTTAATTTACCAACTTTCTTTGCAAGTACATGTAAGTAAGAATGCCATACGTTTGTGGTCTTGATTGCAATTTGGTTAGAAATGATTCCAGATATGCAAGTAAAATCCAGCGTAACATATTTTCTTGGGTCAGAAAAAAACTTACCACTGAAAAAAATCATACATGCAGGACCTTTTTGGACAGATGCTGCGGTGTCTGAGAATCTAATACTTTTTTTTTTTTTTTGCCTAAATATTTGGAGTGTATAACTCCTTCCCATTTTTATGCAAACACTAGGATAAGCCCAATTCACTTACATAGGGCTAGATAAGGGAGTGTATCTGGTAAATATTTCTCCACGAAAACATATGTTGTGGGTACTCATTAAAAGCACCTCGCTGGAGAAATAAGACAAGAATTCCGCGGAAGGCGTCGTCCCACCTGCTGGGGCAAATGTCACAGGAGCCACAATCAGAAGTGGTTATTAAATAAGTTTATTTCATTCTTAGCAGTGCTTAGTTGAAAAACTGCGTTGAAAAAAATGTAGACAAAGTGCCTAGTGGAGCACATTTATTCCAGGCCAGTGCCATTCCCTCTAATGGATATATCTTCAGCACTGACTATCAGGGTTTTCCCTCAGCTTTGAGGTCTGGGAGTCCTGTGGACTCTCACCTCAGTTATTTGAGGTTCAACAGCAAAAATCAAGAGTCCACAAATTAAATGATGCACGAAAATGTTCTGTGGTGTTTCTAGAATATTTATTAGTAGTAATAATATTATAAAAAAAAATAGTTAATATCTTTGCTAAAATCTATACAGAGAGAGTGGGGTGGGGGAATTAAGAAGGGGGCAGGGTGGGGACTGGGGGTGCAATTGCGACTTTTTGAAAAATTTTGGCATAGTGGCCCTTAGCCTAGGCATATTTCTAACTTCAAAATAAGGGCCTTTGGAAGATAAGGGCAAGACAGAAAGGAAAAGAGCTGGGAATGGTAACTATGACTCATATTGAACAAGTGTCCAGCGTTCATAGTATACCACTCTTTTCACCATTAGACAGAGAAAAAAAATGTATTTACCCATTGATTCTGTCAGATCAGATTTATCTTCAGCTGCCTCTGATCCTAAAGTCTGTTTAGTACTGTTCGAGTCGGTCTGACATGGCTTTTTGACTAAATAAAGCTTAATATCAAACTGTTTTGCCATACTGCACATGTACAGTGGGTTTTTCGCTGACATTACAGCGAGCGGTGTTAAAAATAGACCAGTTATAAATAAAAGAAAATACTGGATTCCCACTCAGTACGTAGCTCGCAAATGTATGCAGTGAAAAACCGGTAACCAGTCTGTTTTCAATCGGCTGTTCCCGTAAGTTATCGTTATAGCTCGGCTGCTTACGAAAGGGAACGCTGACACATTACGGAGGTTGCGGATCACAAAACGATATGGATTTTATCCTTGTTCTATAAAAAGATTATGGAAACCACACGAAAGTGAAAGAACATTGGTAGAAAAACTGTATCAAAATCACCGAAGAACAGGTTAAAATAATGATTTTTGGTTGTTTGTTTTCACACTTACACAATTTTGCGAGTCCAGGTGGACGCACACGTTTTTCTTTTGTGCGTCCGAGACACGTTTTTGAGAGTCTCAGACGCAATATCCTGCGTCCGGGAAAACCCTGGACTATTCGTATTATACAGCCCAATGATAATGGAACATTGACGTAAAATGTGTAAAAGTCACTGGAGCATGAAATACAGGTCACCGGGTCAAAGTACCTGCCGTCAGTACATCATGGAGAAGCACTATGCAAGATATGGTGGATGTAGGCCTAATAGTTGAGGAGTTATTGAACATCAACGTAAAATGTGTCAAATATAGGTCAAGGTCACCAGGTCACGGTACCTGCCAATCCAGTACAATGAGGTGAAGCATTATGCAAGGTTTTGTGGTTATAGGGCTTATATTTGAGGAGATATCGAACATTAATGTAAAATGTGTCAAAGTCACTGGAGTGCAAAATATAGGTCATGGTCACCAGGTCAAGGTACTTGGCGAGTCAGTACATCAAGAAGAAGCACTATACAAGGTTTGGATGTTGAAAGCCTTATAGTTGAGGACATGTGGAAGGGCGACGTAAAAGGTGTAAAAGTCAATGGAGTACAAAATATAGGTCAAGGTCACTGAGTCATGGTACCTGCAGAGTCTGTACACTGAGGAGAAGCACTATGCAAGGTTTGGTGATTGTAGGCCTTATAGTTGAGGAAATATTGAACGTGGATGTAAAATGTGTAAAAGGCACTGGAGCACAAAATATAGGTCAAGGTCACCGGGTCAAGATACTTGCCGAGTCAGTACATCTAGGAGAAGCACTATGCAAGGTTTGGTCTGGTTAGAAGTCTTACACTTGAGGAGATCTGGTACGTTGACATACATTATGTCAAAGTCACTCAAGCCAAAATATAGGTCAAGGTCACCAGGTCAAGGTATCTGCCGAGTCAGTATATTGAGAAGAAGCACTTTGCAAGGTTTGATGGTTGTAGGCCTTATAGTTGAGGGGATATCGAACGTCGACACAAAATGTGTCAAAGTCACTGGAGGGCAAAATGTAGGTCAAGGTCCAGGGCTCCGGAAAACTGGAAAAATAGCCGGTCTGGACCGAAATTAAGAATTCTGGACCGGTTTCAAACACCTCAAAACGCTAATAAATCGGTCCAACAGGTTTGTGCCTTGAACCCCATTTTTTCCCCAACCTAAAAAATCACAAACAGTCAAGTCTTCCCAAACTGACAACGTCCGCGCACATTTTAAATGCAATATTATGGTAGTTAAAAGGCTCTAAACGGTCATTTGACATGTATATTGGAGAGACAGATGAATAATGGCAACCTACCGCAGCATAAATTAATTATGTCATTATCCAAACATTGTCAAAAAATCAACACTTCACTGTCCTTTGTGCGCTAAACAAGCGATTAACACGAATCATCAGTAACGGTAGTCTGATAATTAATCCGTTTGTGTGACACGTGTGAATACACTGAGACTGTGCAGTCGGTGTGTACAAAAGATCAAAGGTTGCTTTAACTGAAAAGAATGCATCGCTTTAACGCACCTGTTTTCTTCCTCTTCTTTTTTGTTTTGATCAACACAGTTTGTCGGTCCCAGATTTGATTAATTAATTCCCAAACCGTGTACGTCCTGATCAGATGTCGCATACAACGGCGTCTGATCTGATTTGATTTTATTTTATTATTATTATTTTTTTTTTTTTTGTTGAAGGCCGTAACACGCAAGTATAATTCAAGGTAGATTTCACGGTAAAAATAAGTAATGCACCACTTGCGCTAGACAAGATTGGTCAGTGCTTAAAATTTAAGCAGTCTGGTCAAATCTTGAAACATTGAAAACTGCAAAACCGCCCGTGGCGCAGGCCTTTTTTATTAGACCAAATTAGGTCTATGAAAGTCATTTCGTTCTGTCTCTCCTGTTTCCCGCCGTCTTCGTGCTTATACAAGATGGGAAAGTTATTTATAAATAGTTATCTAGGAAAACCCTGCGGAGGTGGAAATAACAACAAAATCGTCTTTTTTTTTTTTTCTTACTTTTTACATACCTGACTGTATTTATTGATGACGCCAGCTTTGATCATGCTCGTTATACCCGGACTTCCGTCATATAACGAAGTTGAGGTGTATTATTTAAAAGGAGTTATAGGACTGCCAATTGTCAACAGTTTTCATGATAGGTGATATTATATTTTTTTTTTGGAAATGGGCTCATTGAAGACGTCATCGTCATCGGCTGGACCGATTCAGATTTCAGAATTTCCAGAGCCCCGGTCAAGGTCAATGGATCAAGGTACCTGCCGAGTCAGTACATATAGGAGAAGCACTGTGCAAGATTTGGTAGTTGTAGGCCTTATAGTTGAGAAGATCTGGAACCTCAGAGTAAATTGTGTCAAAGTCACTGGAGCGTGAAATATCGGTCAAGGTCACCAGGTCAATGTACCTGACAAGTCAGGAGGTCAGGGAGATGTTTTATACAAGGTATGATGGTTGTTGTAGAACTGTAGTTGATTAGAATACTAACTTTGACATAAATGTCGAACTTCGACATAAATGTTGACAGACGGACTGATGGACAAACGGATGGACAAACGGAAAAGCGGATGCCTTTGTCACAAAATCAGAAGGTCAGAGAAATGTTTCATGCAAGGTTTGATGGTTGTATAGTCTTGTAGTTGATTAGAATACTAACTTTGACATAAATGTCGAACTTCGACATAAATGTTGACAGACGGAGAGACGAACTGACAGACGAGCGGAAAAGCGGACGCCTATGTCGCAAAGTCAGGAGGTCAGGGAGATGTCTCATGCAAGGTTTGATGGTTGTTTAGTCTTGTATTTGATTAGAATACTAACTTTGACATAAATGTCGAACTTCGACATAATTGTTGGCAGACGGACGGACGGAAAATCGGACGCCTATATTGCATCCTGCTACAAGCAGGTGCGACAAAAAATATCAATACTTCTGGATTGAAAAAAGTGCCTTGCTGCGACTACCTAGTAATATATCTAAAAAAAGGTGGATGATCAGCAAACAGTGCAGTTTGACCTGGGTCTGCTCTATTTACTCAGCAAGTCTGTCTGAACATTTGAATATGTAAATATGGTAGGGTACATCAGTGCACCACAACAAATCTTTCCATAACAGAGCATGCTTCTGGACCTTAACACACACACACACACACACACACACACACACACACACACACACACACACACACACACACACACACACACACCAATTAAAATCCTAGCATTAGCCCCCAAAGTGCTAATCACCACTGTAGCAAGCATTTTGATCTTTTTTGTTTGTATTTTTGTCATGCAGACAATTCACATAAAATGCCAAGTCAATAATTTTCAGAATGACATCTGCTATAATTTTGATCAGCACTTTAAGGGTTACTGTATTATCCAATATTATAAAACATCATTCAATGCGAAAAGAAAAAAAGTATTATGAATTTAAAAAAGCAATATTTAATATTTCAATATGCACATGGAGTAAATTAAATACACCCGATTTATGTAAATAAATATTGACAATAAATCTCACCTGAAATGTATGAACTTTAAAGCCAAGTTTTCCACCAGATCCTCGCTGTAAGATAACTTCTCTCAGACTAGACCACGAAATCTGTTCAGGATTTTCTTCTAAAGTCTTTTGAAACAGTTTGTTGTTTAGAAAATCAGACCCCATTCCCTTACAAATCAAGCCATGATGAGGTCAAGTGGCCTGCAAACAAAAAACATATCGTATTTTACTCTGAGTATTCTAACAGATAGGCTGGAGCAAACAGTGTATACCCAGATCAGATGCCACATACTGTGGCATCTGATCAGGGTCTACACTGATTGCCACTCATCCAGCAAGTTTCAAACATAAGAGCACATAGCAAAATGAATTTGTTTGATTTTTAGGATAAGTATGCTGGGACTAAGGAAGCTATGGTGTCAAAATAATTAGGGTATGTAAGGTATTTTTAATTAAAGTGGGTGAAGACAAAAATCAACCTTGTATTGCAAAACCACGGCCAGTCTGCACCTGCGCACAGGCTATTCAGGGTCCACAGAGTGTTCACCATCACATTAGCCAAATCTTGCCTAAAATGTACAGTAACAGTTACAATTCTTATCAAACTTTGCAAATCAGTGGTCTGGTCTGTGTCTCCCATTACAAATAATTTGAGACTGTTGTTTTCTTAGAATAGCTTAACCCTAGACCTGCTGAACCCCGATGCAAACAGTGTAGATCCTATCAGTTGGCTTCTGAAGTTGCCAACTGATCTGGATCTGCACTGTTTGTCATTAGTATGTGATTTGTATCAATAACCTCGATCAGGTCATATGATTGGCAGAAAAATTAGAAGTGTGGCATCTTAAATTATTCTGCATGACTTAGCATGCTGGGTAAACATTTCAGTAGATGACTTTCTGAAATATTTTTTTTTTTTTTTTTTAGAAAATAGGCTTTAACTTTCATACAAACTGGAGATACTTTGCATGAAATGTCAGAGCCTATCTTCTGAGAAAAAAAAAACAAAACAAAAAAAACAACAACAAAAAACAAAAACAAAATAAGAAAAAATATCATCAATTTGTTGTCTGCTGAATTTGTCCATAGATTGTTAAGGGTTAATTATGTACCCTTAGTCTGTGCATTAAAATATTAGCAGACAACAAGCAAAAGGTATCCCCTGATAAAATGACAAAAAAAAAACAAAAAAAAAAAACTGTTAGCAAGCCTGGTAAGTTTCAGCAGACAACACTTTGAAATATTTTTCTTATTTTTTTCCCAGAAAACAGGGTTTGACCTTACATGCAAACTTGTCTCCTTTTTTCTTATTTTCTACAAAAAATAGGGTTTAACATTTCATGCAAATTGAGAATAAATGTATTTGCATGGAGGGTCAAATACTAAATTCTTGAGTAAGTTAGAAAAATATTAGTATGTCGTCTGCTGAATCTGTTCAAGACTGCTGAAGGTTAATACATAAGTGATATTATGATTCACATGAAAATTCATCTTAATTTCTGAGATATTTTAAATGCCATCTATTCTATAACATTTAGCCCTTAAAATACCAAGAAAACCTGCATCTGAAAAAGTTGTCTGTTTTTGACGTCTGCTGCATCTTCTTGCAAACTGTTCAAACATACTTTTTGCATATAGGCAAACAGTATGGACCCAGATCAGAGCAGTCTGATCTAGGTCCACACTGTTTTCAACAATGACTTTTAAAGTAACCGGCAGAAGACAAAGCAGATCATTGTTGTGTCGTCTGTTTATGTCGTCTGCTGCATCTTCTTGCAAACTTTTCAAACATACTTTTTGCATATAGGCAAACAATATGGACCCAGATCAGACTGCTAAAGGAGCAGTCTGATCTGGGTCCACACTGTTTACAACAATGACTTTTAAAGTAACCAGCCGAGGACAAAGCAGACCACAGTTGTTGTGTTTTGCATCTTAGGGTTAAATTCAGCACAATTAACACTAACCACTTGAATGTCACTGCATGACACTGCCATACACTGTCACAGTTCCAGATAAGGTACTTTTTTTTTCTTCAACCAGATATTGTTGATAATTTCTTATTTTTCACAAAAATATATGTTGTGGGTACTAATTAGAAGCTCCTCAGTAATGCACTTCTAATGTGTATCCACAAAGTATGTTTTCATGGAGAAATAAAGAAAATAGGTTTGTGATATCCCCATTTATCTGGACCTATGACCGTTTTGAGAATTTTACAGTCCAGTCAACACTGTTAAAGGGGAATGCAATATAAGCTGTAAGTATGTCTTGGAGTAAAGTGCTTAGCAAGCCTTTTATTTAGATGCAAGAGTTTTCAAAATCCACAAAGAAATAAGGGTTATGCTGGTTTGAATATTTTAAAATGGCTGCCCTGGATGCTGCCATATATGAGATTTTGTGACATCACACAGCCCAAATTAAATATGCAAAACAAAATTATAAAGGGTTTTCAAGAATAATTTTGCTACAAAATATTATAGATGTTTAAATTCTAGTGACAAGAGTAGTATAGTGCGTACCCATAGTGCTGCCCTATACTACTGACAAGCATCCATTTCCCTAAAATAAACCAACTTTATGAGAATAGAAACCTTTATAAAATGAATTTTAATTCTTTTTGAAACCTCGTTAAATATTCAAAATGGCAGCGCCCATTCCACCAATGTTAAAATATTCAATTGTCCATTACTGTCTTAATTCTCAACCGATTTTGATCAAATTTGTATCAAAATTTATTGTTTGTAAAGTTCTTTAATTTAAAAGTACAATATTTTTTAAGGTTGCATTCCCCTTTAAGGTCATGTCACGTTAGACACACTTAACCCTTGTATTGTTGAATAAATTAAGATGCCACACCCACATCTAATTTTCAGACAATCAGATTTTTTTTATCTGAATTGTTGCTATAAATTCACATACTTAATGGCAAAAAGTGCAGATCCAGATCAGTTGGCTTCTTCAGACAGAAGCCAACTGATCTGGATCTACACTGTTTGCAAAGGCAGGGTATATCCCCGTTCAGCAGGACTAGGGTCAAGTGAAAATTTTAATGGTGATTTTAGCTGTAATATCGGTGACACGGGTTTTAATTCTGGGCATAATAAATGAGATTAGATGCAATAATAACTTTGGTATTATTAGATATAATTATGGGGGCAAAATATAGAAAATAAAGTTGGTGCTGGAGTGACAAACTGGAAGTTCAGTGAAATAAAATGCTTGACTAGGCACAGATACACTGAATAAATTGAAAGTTAGCAAAGAATATAGAAGAAATATGATAACCAATGTGAAATATAATAATTTTTTCTCCAGACCTATGCCTAATCATGAATTTTAAAAATGATACCATGATTATTTTTTTCTGCTTTTCTCCCCATCTTTCGATAGTAAATTCACAAAAAAATTATTTAAGTTTGTTCTTCAGAAGCAGCAGACAAGAATAAAGGAGATTATGTTAAGTTTTTTATGCCTATCTTTTAAAACCAAATCTTACTGAAGTTTTTATTTATCCAATACAGGTTATGCTAAAAATATCCACAAAAAAAAAAAATAGACAAAGTGTCCAGTGGGGCACATATACACCCAGCCAGTGCCATTGTCTCTACTGGACATTGCTATGTCTGTAGCATTGACTTTTCCTATTTATAGCCTACTGATAATGTGAAATGACTACTGTACACTAAAACCTCTTTATAACACGGGTCGTTATAACACGGTTTTGGATATAACATGGTTCAAAGAGGGATCCCAAAAATGTATAGATTATATTGAAAAATGACCATAAATGGTCATTTTTCAATATAATCTTTACATTTTTGTTTGGATATAACATAGTTGTTTAACTAATATGGTTTATGCTATGGACCCCAACAATAGTGTTATAAAGAGGTTGTGGTGTATTTTGATAGATGTAGAATAAAATCTGAAATCTGACAATGCAGCTGGTGTTAAGTGCTGTGTGGTTGCTGTCCGCTTGCTCCTACTTCACCATAGTGCAAAATCAATGGAGCTTGAAATACAGGTCAATGTCACTGGGTCAAAGCATATGCTGAGACAGAATATCAAGTAGAAAGACTTTGTTAAGTTTGTATAGCAAGTGACCTGACCTGCTGGACAGTGCCATCGCCTAATACAGGCTTTTTTTGATGTCATATTATCAATGAATAGAGGGCCATTGTATAATCTGACAAGCATGTCAAGAAGAAACATGTGAAGTTTGAAGATTCTAGGCACTATAGTTGCTGAGATCACACTGACATCGTATAATCTGACAAAGTCAATGGAGCATGAAATATAGGTCAAGATCACTGGATCAAGGTGTATGTTGAGTCAGCATGTTAAGAAGAAACATTATGTGATATAGGCACTATAGTTGCTGGGATCACAAAGGCCATTGTATAATCTGACAAAGTCAATGGAGAGTAAAATATTTAGGTCATACTCACTGCGTAAAGGTGTATGTTGATTCAGCATGTCAAGAAGAAACATTATGTAAAGTTTGAAAGTCCTAGGCACATTAGTTGCTGAGATCACAAGGACCATTGTATAATCAGAAAAAGTCAATGGAGTGTGAAATATGTCAAGGTCACTGGGTCAAGGTGTATGTTGAGTCAGCATGTCAAGAAGAAACATTGTGAAGTTTAAAAGTTCTAGGCATTACAGTTGCTGAGATCACAAATGCCATTGTATAATCTGACAAAGTCAACTGAGTGTGAAATATAGGTCAAGGTCACTGGATCAAGGTGTATGTTCAGTCAGCATGACAAGAAGAAACATTGTGAAGTTTAAAAGTTCTAGGCATTATAGTTGATGAGATCACAAGGCCACTGTATAATCTGACAAAGTCAATGGAGTGTGAAATATAGGTCAAGATCATTGGGTCAAGCTGTATGTTGAGTCAGTATATCACGAAGATTCATTAAGTAAAGTTTGAAGGTTCTATCAACTATAGTTGCTGAGACTGCAAGTTAATTAAAACTGGAGACCTATACAGCTACCATCATGCCAAATATAAATGAAATCCATCAAAGGGTCTTTATAATATAAGGTCTTATAAACTTTGACCCTGGTATCCACAAACATGATGGAAAGACAAACTAATGAACTAACGTATGTACAAACGAATGAACGGAAAAGCTAAAACTGTATACCCCTCGGCAAAACAAAGCATCAGATGCACCAAGTATTGCTTAGGCAGACAAAAATCTAATTTTTTCATTGATTTTTAGAGAAAATAAAGATTTGGCATTTCATGTGAATTGTCTGCCTAGCAGATGAGATGTGAAATGCCAAGTCTTATTTTTCCTGAAAAATACAAATAAAAAAATTCAAAATGTTGTCTGCTGCCGTTGTGATTGTCTATACCCATAGGCGTAGACAACACATGGTTTATTTGAAACACTGAAGTGAAACAATTGTTGCTCCACAATGCAATGACATTATGTGTATTGTCTAAAAGTAACACCCGGAACTAGATATAGCATTGAATAGCATAGAATAATATTCATTGGAACACCTACATGTACATTATACAAAGTGGTCTCCATTCCATGCACTTTTTCAGCACACTGCATTAATACTTATTTTAGTTTTGATGAGGTAAGCCCAAAAAGGGATGTGAAATTAGCTGTAATTACTTTCAATGTGAGGGTCATTCTGATTTAGACGAGATTTCATTTAGACCTCTCTAATTCACCCTTTGCATTTTGAATTTTAGCCTTTCTTAGCCAAGATTTGCATGTAAAGAATCAAAGACTTTTAAAATCAGCTTTAACAATTACTGTGTGCGACACGTAGACCAACCTTTTTGTAAAAGCTTATACTTGTAAGCACTTAAAGTGTTAACTTGAAAAAATAATGTGTGGCTTATTACAATGCAGATCAATACTTTTCTGTGAAGGCAATCCATTTAAGCACCAATAGCGTAACTTTTCACACAGAATTAAGAAAAATCACCTTTTGGTTGAAAAGGTACCTTATCTCAAGCTATGAATGGTACATACATTTTTACAAATAGAACTTCATATGCATGATATCTGAAGCAAGAAAATATCTCAAGTTGATTTTTTTCAACCAAAAAGTACTGATACTTTTTTTTTTATATTTCTTTACGAAAACGTATATGTTGTGCATACTTATTAGAAGTGCCCCATCAAGGTGCTTCTAATGAGTTTGTTTGTGTTGAGGTTTTACGGCCCAGTCAACCCAATGGGGTCATGTCGAGCGCAGTCAGTTTACCTAACAACACATTTACTGGGCATGCTTGTCCTCTAAGCAGTTAATCAGTATTGTGCACATTCTTTCACCAGAAACTGACAACTGCCCTTCTTGAATCAGCGGAAGGGAGAGAATGACTGCAGAAAATATTTCACGATCAATCTCCACGAAAGAATGTTGCCGACCTCGGCAGGGGTTGAATTTGCAACTCTTGGTCTCCAGTCGGACGGCGCATTCATCTGAGCCACCGAGGCTGGCTCTTCTAATGAGTACTCACACCATATATGGTATTCGACCCAATAACCGCACATACTCCTTTAAGTGCACAGTCAAGCAATTTCCTAGACTTCAGATTATAGCACGTCTACTTTTATCCACTTCTTTATAAAATCATATGTTGTGGGTACTCATTTGAACTGCCTCAACAAGTCGAGGCAATTCAAATGAGTACCCACAACATATCATTTTATAAAGGAAATCAAAAAGCATATCACATTAGCAGCATTAAATACGACCTGCAAACAGTCCTCTGTTGCCTTTATTAGATATACGAGGGGAGTTCAATAAGTTCGTAGAACTCGGGGTTTAACTCACAGATTGGAAGATGGTTTCAACATTATTTTTCAATATAATCCCCCTTTACTTCAATGCATTTGGCCCACTTTTCTTTTAAGCAGTCTATGCCGTTGAAATAATAGTCGTCTATTTGGTCCTCAAACCAAGCCCCTGTAGCAGCCTTGAGCTCAACATCATCCTGAAATCTCGTTCCACGCAAGTGGGACTTCAAATTTCGAAACAGATAATAATCACTTGGGGCCAGGTCTGGACTGTATGGTGGGTGATTTAACTGCTCGAACTTGCACTCATGAATAGCCGCTTGTGCAACTCTGGACTTGTGCACAGGGGCATTATCATGCAAAAGAAGGACACCAGCAGCTAGCTTTCCCCTTCGTTTTTCTTTAATAGCAACTCTTAATTGTTTAATGACATTGGCATAGTATTCTCCTGTAACTGAAGTACCAGCACGCTTGTATCTATCAATATAATCCCTTTGGAGTCCCAAAACACCGTGGCCATTACCTTGCTGGCTGATGGTTGGGTACGAAATTTCGTAGGTGGGGGTGAGCAAGGGTGCTTCCATTGCATGGACTCTTTTTTAGTATCTGGGTCCCAGTGGTGAAGCCAAGTTTCATCTCCTGTTACAAGACGAGTGTGAAAGTCTTCTGGATTGGCATTGTACACTTCCAGAAGTTCTTGACTTGACTCCACCCTTTGCTGACGATCTTGCATGTTCAGGTTTCTGGGTACCCACCTGGCAGATACTTTTGACATGCCTAAATGTTCATGGATTATAGTGTAAACACTTCCATTAGAAATACCACATTCTGAAGCAAGTTCGGCAACTTTGATTCGGCAATTGTTTCACACAAGTCTCTCAACACGGTCGATCATCTCCTGGCTGATGACATCAGCAGGGCGACCTGGCCTTGGGTCATCTTCTAAGGAGTCTCGCCCACGTTTAAATTCTGCTGACCACTTTGCCACTGTGGAATACTTTGGGCTACTATCACCATACACATCAGCCATGCGCCGATGGATTTCTTTGGCCTTTGCACCCTCCTTAGTGAGGAACTTTATGACTGCTCTGAACTCAATATTCTGACTTTCCATTTTTGCCTATGGGTATAGGTTTTCAAACAAAAAATAAGAGCAAAAAATGTAAGTGTTGAATAAACGGCTGTTATCATTCAACTGACAAAGGTTTACACTGCACAAAAATGAAAAAAGAAATCTTGAATTGTATAGAAAAATACCGAGTTCTACAAACTTATTGAACTACCCTTGTATTTCACTATACATTTTTTCTAGTAATTGTGAAAAACCTAAGAGCACAGTGCGGTAATTAGGTAGAATATGGTATGTTTTCAAGCAGGAATCTGAATGATGATGAGTTCAGGTTTAACAACGCATTAACCCATGAGGGTCATTTGCGTCAAAATGGTGAACTAACTTGGTTTTGTAATGAAATTGTTAGAATGATAAGTCATATATGCATAAAAATGTAAAACTAGAACAAATACAGGAATCTGAAAAATATTTACCTAATGTCACACAGAAGTAAGAAAATAGGTGTTAATTTCCTAGAAAACCATTTTCATGTATCAAGACTGCAGCATTTATTCCTTCCTTTTCAATATCCTGTAACTGGTATAAAAAATGATTTTTCAATATTTAGTTTCCAGGACTGCCATATTTACCCTAAGTACAAGGACGGTTCGGGTTGGACACGCTTATACTCCCATATTCCACAATAAATGCCTCAAAAACAGAATACACATAAAACTGACCTTTAAACATTAATAATATTTTTAACTTTTAATTTTGGACTAATTTTCATGAAATTTTCACCAAATATAGGTTTTATGTCTGGAGTTGATGAGGTGACATGAGAGGGCTAGAGGCCCCTCTATTAAAGGGGAACGCATTATAAGTTGTAAGTGTATCTTGCAGTTAAAGTGCTTAAAAAGCCATTTATTTTGATGCAAGACTTCAAAATAGGCCTAGAAATAAGGACGTTATGGTAGTTTGAATATACTTAAAATGGCTGTCATGAATGCTGCCATATTGTAGGCTTTGTGATGTCACACAGCCCAAATTAAATATGCAAAACCAAATTATAAAGGGTCTTTAAGAATAATTTTGCTACAGATTTTTCATAATCTTTTAATTCTAGTGACAAGCAATCATTTCCCCCAAAATAAACCAAATTTATGAGAATAACTACCTTTATGAAACGAAATTTAATTTTCATGAAACCTAATTAAATATTCAAAATGGCGGCACCCTTACCACCAATGTTAAAATATTCAATTGTCTATATAACTTACTTAATTTTCCACCGATTTTGATGAAATTAGTGTCAAAATTCATTGTTTGTAAAGTTCTTTGCTTTAAAGCACAATATCTTTGAAGGTTGCGTTCCTTTAAGGACTAGCTGGAGCACTGTGATTTGACCACCTGGAGACATGTCAAAAAAGATCTGAGCAAATGTCAAATAAAACAGACCTTGATCAAACTGCTCCTTTGGAAGAGTTTGATCTGGGTCTATATTGTTCGCTCAGATATTTCCATTGATCTGGGTTTACATTGTTTGCTCAGGTATTTCTGCCCAAACATTTCAGGATAATATGGTAAACTGAACACCTAATGTCAACACAGGGTAATGACATGATTACAGAACAATTTCCCTTCTAAAACATTCACTGGATTACACAGCCCCAGATAAGGCACTCTTCAACCGAAAAGTACTGATATTTTTCTTATTTCTCCAACGAATCATACATTGTGGTACTCATGAGATGCTGAGGTGCTTCTAATGAGTACTCACAACATATGTTTTAGTGGAGAAATAAGAAAAATATTATGTCTTCACTATTACATAGCTCCAAATAAGGCACTTTTTTTCCCCCAACCGAAAAGCAGATATTTTTCTTATTTCTCCATAAAAACATATATTGTGGTTCTCATTAGAAGCGCCTCATCGAGGCGCTTCTAATGAGTACCCACAACATATGTTTTCAGGGAGAAAAAGAAAAATATTATGTGGATACACCCTCTTATCTGAAGCTCTGCGAACTGCTGAAACAATAGGCTGACACATGCAAGGATGTAATTAACTTCTCTGTAAAATGGTTACAAGTTGCGAATTAACCTTGATCACACTCAAGGCAAATTCAGCAGTCGGTAAACTGAAAATATATTTCTTATTTTTTCCAGAAAATAAAATCTGACATTTCATACAAACTGTCTCCTTTGGAGATAATTTGCATGAAATGTAAAATTGTATTTTCTGGAAATAAGAAAAATATTTCAAAACGCTGTCTGGTGAAACACTGCACTTCAAGCTAAGTGTTAACCCTTATCCTGCTGTTCACGACAACCCCTACCTTTGCAAACAGTGTAGATCCAGATCAGATGGCTTCTGAAGAAGATCTACACTATAGAAGATCGACACTGTTTGTCATTCATTTGTGAATTTGAACAAAAACATTAAATGATGTAATCTGATTGGCTATAGTCAGAAATGGGTGTGGCTAATTAAATTATTCAGCAGGATAAGGGTTAAATATTGATAACACCCGCTGTGGGAAAACTCATACAATCAAAGCACTGACAGCACTGATGGGTCGATTGTCTCTGAGTATAGGCTGGGAAAATGGTCTGGGCTGAGACAGTTTTATTTAAACCCTTAACTTCCTGTAATTTAAGCAAACAGAACAGACCCTGATCAGATGCCATATTCTGCGGTGTCTGATCTGGGACTGCACTGCTGGCCAATGTCCGAAGTGTCCAAGTCCAGATTTTACAGATAACCCTCTATCAACAGCACTCTGACGTCACAGCGACAAGAATAGCGCGGCCAGAAATAACAATTACTTGGATTTCCTCCAATGCACAGTTTGATTACATTGGTCAATGATAATCACTTGGACAACTAACTACCTTAAGGAAATTTTGGCATTTGTATACTATTGCTCGATTGTAAACAATGGACACAAACTACAGGGATGATAATGGTGTTTCACATCTCTTACAACATCATTTAGGTCATATCGAGATGATGGAAGGCTATAATAAAAGGTTCTGTGCAATGAAGTGCTCTACAGTCATAATATATAATTGGATTTTTGATTAACGTGCAGGTACAGGGGCAACATCCACACCAGTGGGCCCCCTTCCAGATGGCTGGCTTGCTGCACGCATGGCAGATCTCACACCAGATCTCCAGGTATGAGGGTTGATGGCCGAGAGCTTCCACTCTCTGCAATCCCTCTCTGTCAGCTGTTTCCATGTCATCTTGGGCCTCCCAGGCCCACGCTTTCCATCAACCTGTATGTCAAAGGCTGTCTTGACTGCACCATTGGAGCGTTCCACATGTCCATACCATCGGAGTCTTCTCTCCTTCAGAATGAGGTCCAGATCCTCAATGCCAAGCCGCACAAGTAGCTCAATGGACCTGGTGGTGACAATGTCTTGCGGTCTGACGTTGCAGATCTGTCTGATCATTGCCCTGTCGTTTCGCTACAGACGCTGGAGTCAGAAGTTGAATTCCAGCTGAATTTGAACTTGGAACCTCGTGATCAGATGTTGAGAGTGCTAACTACTTGGCCACCGGGAAATTTCTATAACAGGAAGAGCCAGACCAGCTGGTGAATCTGTGCAGTCTGGTCACAAGCTTCAGTTATCATCATGGCATGCTCCTGGACTGTATAAATACTTAACCCTAGTCCTGCTGAACCCAGATATACCCTGCCTTTGAAACAGTGTAGATCCAGATTGGTTGGCTATCTGGATCTGCACTGTTTGTCATTTAGTATGTGAATTTGTTTCAGCAACCTAGATCAAGCAGTCTATTAAAAATGGGAGTGACATCTTAATTTATTCAGCATGACAAGGGTTGAAAACCTACATGTATATCAAGATGGCTTTAGACAGGAAATTTTTCAACCAAGTAGTATTGATATTTTTCTCAATACTCAAAGAAAACTTTTGCTGTGGTTATTCTTAGGAGCTGCCTGAGTAAAGTGATCCGATGTGCAGTTATTGTGCACCAAAAATGTATGGAGAGGGGCGGGGTGGGGTGGAGTTGAGGAGTCACTTGGCTCCAGTTACATCTGGTGTGCCTCAAAGGTCTGTTTTGGGATGGCTTTTGTCCCTAATCTATATCAAATGACCTGTCTAACAATGTCAGATCTCGCATCTGCAGATGATACTCATACCTCCAAATAAGGTGTCTTTTTTTTCAACCTAAAGTGCTGGGCCGAGTTGTTCAAAGTATCGTTAGCTTAACGAGCTTGTTAGTGGTCAAAATATTAACTGTTCTAGTAAGATAATACTAAATTCACAGATATTTTTGCTGAAAAAATGTGAGTAGCAAATGCAAAAGCTACTCATATTTTTTCAGCAAAAATATTAGCGTATATGGCATATTTGATGATCAAAGTTTTAACGATACGTTAACTAATGACATCATTAGTTCTAAACAACTGGGCCCAGTTGTTCAAAGCTAACGATGTCGTTAGTTAACGATTCGTTAAAATTTACATCGAGTGATACGCAAATATGCTGAAATGTTTTGCTGAAAAAATGTGAGTAGCTTTTGCATTGCAAAAGCTACTCACATTTTTTCAGCAAAAAATATCAGAATATTGTATATTGAATCTGCTAAAATAGTTAACGAAAATGATCCTTAATGAGCTCGTTAAGCTAACGACGCTTTGAACAACTGGGCCCAGGGCCCTGATATTTTTCTTATTTCTCCATGAAAATGTGGTATTTATTAGAAGTGCTTTGTCGAGGCTGGTCCTAGGGAATCCATTGCTGAAGAGTGGGCGGTGTCTCTGAAGACTGTCCAGTTCTCGATTGGATCATCTAAACGGAGTTCCATTGCATCTAATCGGCTGCAGATATCATTGATGAAGGCTTCCCTCTTGCTGTCTTGTTTCAGCTTGGAGACATCCAGTCTCTTTGGCACTTTCTTGCCTTGTGGTCACCGTGCAGGCTGAATGCACAGGTTGAGTTTACTGACAAGCCTGTGCTCTGTCCAGCAGTCTGCACCAAACACAGTCTTTGTCACTCTGACATCCTATCTGTCCTTCCTTCATACTATGACATAATCAATGAGATGCCAGTGTTCGGAGCGAAGATGTATCCATGACGATTTGATTGCGAGTTGGCAGATGGAAGACTGTGTTATGATCAGTAGTTCATGTTCTGCACACTTCTTCAAAAGGAGGAGGCCATTGCTGTTGTACTTTCTTACTCCTTCAGTCCCAATCACTCCTTCCCAGGTTTGTGCTCACTCTAGCATTGAAGTCTCCCAGGAGGATGAGTTTGTCTGTCCGGGGTGTAGCAGAAATCACAGAATCCAGATCATCATAGAACTTGTCTTTCACCTCATCTGGGTTGATCATTGTGGGTGCATAGGCACTTACAATAGTTGCATGCTTCTTACTAGATAAGGGAAGTCTCAACGTCATCAGGCGGTCATTTATGCCTTTTGGAAGTCCCGAGAAACCTACTCCTGCTTCACACCGCTCTTCTTTCTTGCATCCACTCCAGAAGAAAGTGCAGTCAGCACCAACTTCTTTTAATAGCCCTTCCTCTGCAAAGCGAGTCTCACTCAGAGCTGCAATCTCTACTTTGTACCAATCAAGTTCTCTACCAACTGGAGCTGTTCTTCGCTGTGGTCTGTCTGAGCCAGCGCTGTCCATCAAGGTGTGCACATTCCATACGCCGATTGTCAAAGGTATCACCTTTATCTTCTTCTTTCTTGCTCGACCGCTAAATGGGATCCCCGCTGATCGGGGTTAACCAGCCAGGGGTTTTGAAGCAGGCAATTGTTTAGGGCATCTTTTCTTAATGTATCGTTACACCCCTAAAAAAAACCCTTCCCCATGCTAAGGAGGTAAACAGTGCCATCCTAAAAAGATCTGCTCAGTCACTTAGTTCAGCTGCCAAATTCCCCATACTGCTTCATTCTTGAGGAAAGGGACCATATAGAACCAAGCTACCTGTGTGCAGGTCCGCAACTACAGCTTCCAGTGTTTCCTCACTTGCTGCTTTGCCGCTCGCCCATCACCACAGGGCTTTTTGTGTGGCTTGCGTATGTGTGCTTGCTGTTGCTGTGTGTATATGATTAAGATGACATATGCTGTGAATTGGATTATAGTGAGGGAGAGGCGCACAGAGTCAACCTCACTCTCGTACTGACCTAGCTGGATCCAAAGACAGAGTCAAGACAATAAACTAAAGCATTGTAACCCATCCTCAATGTCCTAGAAAAAGGGAGATACCAGAAACAAAACAATCTATTTCTTGATGACAAATTAAATCAAAATGGAAATGCGACTGAACCGCCAATCAGGATGATCTCAATTTAATAAGCACTGCGGGATCATAAAAATCACTTTCTGTGAAGCGTTCTTCGGTCATAAGGAGCTTGCAATAAAAAACAAGAGGGCCATGACGGCCCTGTAACGCTCACCTGAGCAACATAGCACTTTGAGAGCCTGATCTAGAACTGATCAAGGCAAACATTCTGATCAAAGTTCAAAACTAGACAAAGTGCCCAGTGGGGCACATATACCCCCGACCAGCACTACCGCCACTTTTTAAAGAGCAAAAAGTATGTAGCTTTGACTCTGGAGATGGCAGTTGTATGCTATATGTTATAACATTGAAAAAATTCAATCACACATAATATGAAGCCCTTGACCTCAAAGGTCAGGCACAGGTGCAGGGATTGAGCTACATGTAAATAAACTTTAGCCCTATAACTATCACCATATACCAGTGAAATCAGTCTTTATAATATAAGCAAAAATGACATTTGTATGTGACCTTGACTTTATTAAATATTTCCTATAGATAACTGACATATGTAGATATTTTGGATAAAATTCTAGATATGTGAAGCTATGTAATTGTAATAGTCTAAGCTATTAGAATTATAAACTAATTAGATTCTGTTAATTGGAGCGACAGGACAGTTTCCGATGAACAGACACAGACTTAAAATAACCATAATATGTAATTATTTCCCTTTGATCAAATTAAAGAAGGGGAGATAATAAAAGTAGATGGAGTTAACTTAACTATAACTAAGTTATCCATCAGAAGAAAAAAGGTACAGACAAACATAATGGTTAAAACTATTGCTAGACTAATTGTATTACGAATTTTTAGTCAAGCAATAAAATAATACAGAGTTTGCATATAACTGCTGGGAAGAAAAAACAACCTAAACCATTGATAATTAGTTTTGTCATAGACATATAAAAGCGTTTGATGTCCTGACAAAAAAAAATAAAGAATAAACTGTCAACATCATAACTTAAGAGTTTGACAGAGAAAAAGAGAGATAAGAATAAGGTTGATCGCAGCAAACTGTATGACGGTCATAGTTTGGCTAAATCTTACCGTATTGATAAGATTAAGCAATAATAAATAAGCTGGATAGAATCTTTCTATACCAGAAGATTGCCATGAAAAGTACTCCTGAGTAAATAATCATGGAAATCAAGAAATGTTAAAAAATCCACTTTGATACGAATCAAAATGTTCATAAAAAGAGAAGGACTCAGAGAAAAAGTAATAGTGTGATAATCTCTGAAGAAAGATTATACAATAATACTGATTAATAATCTCAAAAAAAAACACTTAATTTATAAGTTAAGAGATAGTATTACTATTCTATACGCATATTTAAGAATAGTAAGAAATATATTAATACTAAATAAAAATTATACTACTGAACAAAATTCCCGCTATAAATAATAGGTTAAGCATAACTATTTATTAAGCAAGGAATTATTAAACATATAACTCTCTATAAAATTACTGCCCGGAAATTTTATAGATAAACATTCAATCAAATTTTTAGAATTGAATATTAATAGAATAAAATCTATGTCTGCATAATTGGTAATTCCTGAAATATCAAATTACGTACTCGCAAATGAGTTCAGGAAGAAAATACATATATATACTCTCGAGATCTATGTGTAAACCATAGAGAGTAATAATATTATTACCGCGATCCCTGACGGAAGGGTAAAAACATGTATATGAAAGAGATAATAATTAATTTAACGTCATATAGGTTTAAGATAAAATTTGTTTAATCTTTAACCAATATGCAGCAACAGTGACTCGATATTCTGTATTCGTACGTAGAAAAGGAGTACTTAGTCATTAGAATTTTGTATGATTGAAATAGAGATAATGGGATCTAAAAGGATGTATCTCCATGAACTGAATCGAAGGATAATATCCATTCTAAAAAACTAGGGCTTGTTTTGGGCTTAGTTTAACAAGCGTAGAATTAAATTATTTCCAAGTATTCATGAAGTCGTTATGCTCTGAATACTGAGAAAAATGTTAAAATATTGTTTAGGAAATAAAAAAGTGACTATTCCACAATGTTAGCTAGATTTAAACCTGGAACGTAGCGAGAAGGTCAATCTAATTTAAAAGTAAGATGAGAAAGATAAATAATGAAGATAGATATATAAATATCGGAATAATATATTATCTCCAACAATTATCAAATAATCTGAATGTTTAAAAGCATAAATACTACTCGAAAGTTTATTTACCGAATGTATAATCGGAGAAAACTTTCAGTATGTTCAAAAACATATCACAAAAGTAAGATCTGACCAGGAACGTAGGTGCAGCACTTACTAAGTTGTGAAGTTAATATAAACATATTTTATATTATAAATTGAAGCAGTGCATTTCAAAATCATCGACATCTTGAAATGACTTATTGTGTGGAAAAATAAATAAATATCCAGTTTCGGAAAAGATATTTATCTATATATATAGACCATTTTTGATGCGGACTGGAAATCAAGATATTGATCTTTGCATTATTCGCAAACTGAACTTGAACTCTAAGCGAGAATTACTATGATCCCTTTAACGAATGTAAACATAAAGGAGGGGTGAAGAGATAATTAAGAGTGTCTTAATTCTTTACCGGCTCGTAATTAAGGATGTTTTCCCTTTTGTCTAAGCCTAGACTATAGATTGATTAATATAAATATAATAATATCTGCTATTATGAGGTAAACTCTCGTTAATTAACCTCTAAGCATATATCAAAAATATATATCAACATAATCTAGAGCTTCAGTAAGTTTAGAGGAAGGAAATGATTGACTTTGGCAGTTTCTGAATAGTTACAAAGTCAATAAAACAAAATATCAAAAGGAAAGTATTGTATATAATATCTAATTTAGGCAATAATAATCTGTCACGTACTGAATAATTAATGCCTTTACTAAATATGTATCCATTGTCAATACCAAAGTGCAAGAAAATTTTGATTGACATGGACTCTAGTTATAAATAAAATATTAGAGGTATAGAGCTAGTCGAAGCAAAACTATTCCTCAATAAGATAAAGTAGACCTATAATATACGAGGATTAATTGGGTCTAGAAATTATAATCATAATAAAATTATTATTCCAATATGAAGAACCTTCGGCGTAATAGATTCTTACTGAGGCAAAAATATCTGGTATATTGCTATCGTAGTCTTAAATGATCCAGAAGAAAAAGTAAAACAGGCAAAGTAAAGAACGTATCGAATTATATCTATGCCTAAATATAAGATTTTTTTCTTATTTATTCTTTTATAGCAGAGTTTAGACAGAGCACGACTGACCTAGACTCTTATATAATCAATCAAAAGATAGTATAAAATAGAATAATAGCTTATCGGATCAACTATTTTCCATGTAGGAAAGGCAAAAGGAAAATATGTACCTCAACTAGAGTTTTAAATCGTAGTAATCTAGAGAGGTAGCGAATAAATAAATAAACTGTTAATTTATTTATCTGGTTGGTGTAAATTTCCGATACCTTAAGAATGAAAAATTAATAGAAAGTAGAAAAGATCGATTGCTACTTTCTTGTCAATTTACTCCTTTGATTACATGCTGATTACATATCGGAGCATGTAGAAGAAAAACAGGGGAGGAAAGAAGAAATTTTTTTAGATTTCGTGTATATTTTTCTTCTTATAAATAACGATAGTTTTATAGTTCACCTTTGCCCTAGAGCCGAATAAGGTGAATATGTAAGAAGTTAATCTCTTTGTAGCGAATAAAAGAGATATAATTATAGCTGGAAGTATCTTCTACACTTAGTGAATGAATTGCGAATTTGATCGTAACCGATAATTCTTAATTCATTTTCAATAATAAATATATATATAGAATTTAAGTCAAGTTCCAAAGTGACTGGACAGAATTCAACAATATAAATGGCTACTAGGTATTAGAACCCATCGCTGTCATTCAATAACCTATAATCCAAGACTATACATGTCTATAGTGGTTATTAAATAGATATATGTTGAGCGAGTACTAGTGACTACTACTCTGACACTAGTAATCCGACACAAAGTCTACGAAACTACTGCGGTGGAATTTCGTTAGAATGACCTGGCACTACTCTACGAAGTGCCTCCCGATGAAATTTTCGTTAGAGCCGGAATTTAACCGCTTTCTAGCGAATTAAAGAGATAAAACATAATTTGAATGACCTGGCACTAGTCTACGAACTGCTGCCCGGTAAGAATTTTGTTATAGTCGGAAGTTTAACTCTTTCTAGCGGATAAAAGAGATAAAACATAAGTTAATTTAAAATATTAATGGAATTACACACCTATAATAAGTCAATGGAATATTAAAGATTCTAGTCTGATTCGGGAAAGACTGTACAGAATTTTTTGTATAAAAAGTTATTATGTATTTCACTTAATAACCTATATCCATTGACTTAAACGTGAATGGAACTCTATGAACGACAATAGATTGTTCGGGAATTAGTGATCATTATTTTGACACTAGTTACCCGACACAATGACCGGACACTAGTATTCGTAACTGTTGCCCGGTAAAGTTAAAAGTAATTTGACAAATTGATCGGATAGTAGTATTCGTAACTCTAGTCCGATGAAAAAGGGAGATTATATATGAAAACTGAGCGGGCACAAGTATTCGAAACTTTTTCCCGAAGATAATTAATTATTAGGCAAAAATTGACCAGACACTTTCTGTAAAAGTTTGCCTGGTGAAAAATCAGAAATAATATAATAATATGACCGGGTATAAGTATCAGAAATATTACTGATACTTTGCCCAGTGAAAATTGTTTTTAATAATTAGACATAATGACCGGAAGTTAGTATACGTGACTATTTTGTCCGGTGAAATATGTCAAAAACTAAGTCTTTCCAGAAAATAATTAAATTATTGACTGGAGACTAGTTGACTGGTGCCTGGTTGATCGGTGACTGGTGACTGGTGACTGGGTGACTGGTGACTGGTGCCTGGTTGACTGGCACCTGGATGACTGGTGACTGGTGCCTGGTTGACTGGCACCTGATTGACTGGTGACTGGTGAAGCTGATTGACTGGTGCCTGGTTGACTGGTGACTGGATGACTGGTGACTGGTGGACTTAGACTTTATCGGATACTAAGTACCCAAAGATGCCACCTTGATGGGTCTTACCCCGGCAGTATAGCCATATGGGGTGGGGCTCCCATCATTCAAGAATTGTCTTATAACCCATCAAGGGTTGACAAGTTCTTTACAATCAGCTTCTCCACCATGAGAATCTTTAGCCAACTGAAGATCTCTGCAAACAAAAGTCCAGGAAAAACATATCGTAATTGCTGAATAACCTGGAACGAAAAGAACAAAAATATTCTGCATATATAAACACGACTATCGAACCGATCGCGCACGAGCGTTGTGCCGAATAGCGAGAGTCGCGAAAACGCATGTGGAAAAAGACCAGTCAAAAATACATGAAATCGAAAATTAAAAATTTTAAATAATAACACAGAAAGTGAAAGGAGTGATAAATAAACAAAAGAAACACAAGGATACATAAATTTATCCGTGAGGAAAGAAATAATCCAAATTTCTATCACAGGTAAATAATCCTTGTTGAATTTCTTTGTCCACAGAAAAGAAACTGACACGTGGTCAATTGAGCGGGAAGAGTTACGTCACACAGGTAACTGCCTAAGGGACCTTCTGGTTTAAGACTTTAATTAACGACTGAAAGGTCGTTTTTTCTGTGGAAGGTGTGAAAACAGAAGAGAATAGCACATTATCTATAGGTTAATGTATTATGAAGTTAAAATTTTGTGACCTTGACCCCAAGGTCATCCCCGGGGTGGGGATGGTGCTGATAAAAACTTTAGACCTATATCTACCATCACGCCAAATATGAATGAAATCCATCAAAGGGTCTTCAAAATATGAGGTCTTATAAACTTTAACGCAAAAACTTTGACCCTGACTTTTTTTATGAAAATTTGAAGTCCGTGACTTTGACCCCAAGGTCACCCCTGGGGTGGGGATGGTGCTGATAAAAACTTTAGACCTATATCTACAATCATGCCAAATATGAATGAAATCCATCAAAGGGTCTTCAAAATATGAGGTCTTATAAACGTTAATGCAAAAACTTTGACCCTGACTTTTTTCCTGAAAATTCTAAGTCCGTGACCTTGACCCCAAGGTCAGCCCCGGGGTGGGGATGGTGCTGATAAAAACATTAGACCTATATCTACCATCATGCCAAATATGAATGAAATCCATCAAAGGGTCTTCAAAATATGAGGTCTTATAAACTTTAACGCAAAAACTTTGACCCTGTGACGGAAAGATGAACAAACGCACAAACGAACGAACAAACTTACGAACGAACGTACATACAAACGAAAGGACGAACGGAAAAGCGAAAACTATTTACCCCCACATACTTCGTATGTCGGGGGTATAATGATTATATTAACAAGTAAGACAATGTAGCATGTCTAATGGACTGTGAAATAAAGGTCAAGGTCAAATATGGATGACTGCACTCAAGAGGCAATGCTAAGATGTATGCATGTACTAAGTATCACTGGCTGTAGGAGCAATAGTTACTGAGAAACTGACCTAAACACAAACACTTCACAAGTACCCAATATCACTCTGTTGGACCAATAATTACTGACAAACTGACCTAAATGGACAAACTTAAGAGAGTCACTGGACAGAAAACTATACATCACCTTGAAATCATCAAGACAAACAGTTTGAGCAATATTTATGATGATTATTTAAAAAATGTGACCTCTAGAGTGTTAACAGTTTTCTGCTGATTTGGCCAGGTCACCTAATTTTTGACCCCATGTGACCCAGTTTCAAACTTGACCTAGAAATCATCAAGACAAACATTTTGAGCAAGATTCATGATGATTGCTTGAAAAATGTGACCGCTAGAGTGTTAACAAGGTTTTCTGCTGATTTGGCCGGGTGACCTAGTTTTTGACCCCAAGTGACCCAGTTTCAAACCTGACCTAGAAATCATCAAGACAAACATGTTGAGCAAGATTCATGATTATTGTTCCAAAACTGTGACCACTAGAGTGTTAACAAGGTTTTCTGCTGGTTTGGCCTGGTGACCTAGTTTTTGACACCATGTGACCCAGTTTCAAACTTGATTTAGAGATCATCAAGACAAACATTTTGAGCAAGATTCATGATGATTGCTTGAAAAATGTGACCGCTAGAGTGTTAACAAGGTTTTCTGCTGATCTGGCCAGGTGACCTAGTTTTTGACCCCAGGTGACCCAGTTTAAAACCTGACCTAAAAATCATCAAGACAAACACTTTGAGCAAGATTCATGATGATTGCTTGAAAAATGTGACCGCTAGAGTGATAACAAGATTTTACGCTGATTTGGCCAGGTGACCTAGTTTTTGACCCCAGGTGTTCCAGTTTCGAACTTGACCTAGGAATCATCAAGACAAACATTTTGAGCCAGATTCATGGTGATTGCTTCAAAAATGTGACCGCTAGAGTGTTAACAAGGTTTTCTGCTGATTTGGCCCGGTGACCTAGTTTTTGACCCCACATGACCCAGTTTCAAACATATCCTAAAACTCATCAAGACAAACATTTTGAGCAAGATTCATGATAATTGTTCCAAAAATGTGACCACTAGAGTGTTACCAAGGTTTTCTGCTGGTTTGGCCTGGTGACCTAGTTTTTGACACCATGTGACCCAGTTTCAAACTTGACCTTGAAATCATCAAGACAAACATTTTGAGCAAGATTCATGATGATTGCTTGAAAAATGTGACCGCTAGAGTGTTAAGAAGGTTTTCTGCTGATTTGGCCCGGTGACCTAATTTTTGACTCCAAGTGACCTAGTTTCGAACCTGACCTAGAAATCATCAAGACAAACATTTTGAGCAAGATTCATGATGACTGCTTGAAAAATGTGACCGCTAGAGTGTTAACAAGGTTTTCTGCTGATTTGGCCCGGTGACCTAGTTTTTGACTCCAAGTGACCCAGTTTCGAACTTGACCTAGAAATCATCAAGACAAACATTTTGAGCAAGATTCATGATGATTGCTTCAAAAATGTGACCGCTAGAGTGTTAACAAGGTTTTCTGCTGATTTGGCCCGGTGACCTAGTTTTTGACCCCAAGTGACCCAGTTTCAAACTTGACCTAGAAATCATCAAGACAAACATATTGAGCAAGATTCATGATGATTGCTTCAAAAATGTGACCGCTAGTGTTAACAATGTTTTCTGCTGATCTGGCCCGGTGACCTAGTTTTTGACCCCAAGTGACCCAGTTTAGAACTTGACCTAGATTTAATAGAGGCAAACATTTTGAGCCAGTTTCATCAAGATTGGGTCAAAACTATGACCTCTAGAGTGTTAACAAGTTTTTCCTTTGATTTGACCTGGTGACCTAGTTTTTGATCCCAAGTAACCCTGTATCGAACTTGACCTAGATTTCATAGAGGCAAACATTCTGACCATGTTTCATCAAGATTGGGTCAAAACTGTGACCTCTAGAGTGTTAACAAACTAATTGTTGACGACGAACTACGGACGACGATGGACGACGGACATAGGGTGATGACAATAGCTCACCCTGAGCTTTTGCTCAGGTGAGCTAAAAAGGTGGCGTCTAAAACTCATCACAACACAAGTTACAGTTGGGAATTCAAGAAAATGTATGACTAAGTGACAAAAAAACAAAAAAACAAGCAAATTCCATAGGGAATTTATGTCCCCCGCCTTATTTTTATTTGAGCTAATAAAAATGAGCAAGTTAACCAGAGGACCATTGGTCCTGTATCACTTACTCAGTATTGAAGCAGGAAAAAAAAAATGAAGCTAAAAGTCAAAAAACATAATTTCCAGATTCCAAGAGCACACGTATATCCTCAGACCACAAGCAAAATGCCTGTAAAGTTTCAGAAGCATTTGCTTAAAGCTGTGGGATTCTGTAAAAAGCATATGCATATCTTCAGACTATGGTTAAAACATCTGTATAGTTTCAGTGGGAATGGTATAAAACTGTAGGAGGAGTTGCACTCACGAGGTACCTAATACATATAAACTTTCATAGTATTCATAGCCTGAAAAAAAGTCTAAGTTAAAAATGTGACAAATTTGAAAAAAATTAAATCAAGATTCTGTTAAAATCACATGCATATCTTCAGACCATGATTAAGATACCTGTGAAGTTTCAGAAGGATCCGTATAAAACTGTAGGAGGAGTTGTGCTCACAAGGTCCCCACTACAAACTCGGAACCATGCAAAAAAGTCTAAGTTAAAAATGTGAAAAAAGTGAAAATAAATTAACTTAAGGATTCTGTAAAAAGCACATATATATCTTCAGACCATGAATAAAACACCTGTAAAGTTTCAAAAGGATCGGTCCAAAACTGTAGGAGTTGTGCTCACAAGGTACCTACTACATATACACTTTCATAGTATTGAAGCATGAAAAAAGTCTAACTTAAAAATGTGAAAAATTTGAAAAAATTAATTCAAGATTCTGTAAAAAGCACATGCATATCTTCAGACCACGATTAAGATAAATGTGAAATATATCTGTTGGAGGAGTTGTGCTCACAAGGTCCCCACTACAAACTCGGAACCATGCAAAAAAAAGTTTAAATTAAAAATGTGAAAAAAGAGGAAAAAAAAAAAAAATTTAAGGATTCTGTAAAAAGCACATGCAAATCTTCAGACCATGATTAAAACACCTGTAAAGTTTCAAAAGGATCGGTCCAAAACTGTAGGAGGAGTTGTGCTCACAAGGTACCTGCTACAAACTCGGAACCATACACCATGCAAAAAGGCGGGGGACAAAAAAAAAAAAAAAAAAAAAAGACAGAGGGGCTCTACAAGCATACGATACAATATGCAGGTTATTTAATTATTGTGAAAGGAAGCTCTAAATAAAAAGAAAATAAACATTACTGTTTTTATTTTATTTTTACCGACTGTTGCCCCATTATTAACTTTACGTAACAAACGTATATAAAAACTGGGATTGTCCAAGGTCGGTCGCAGATTTATTTTTTCTTCGTGTGCTAAAAAAATTACAGTCGGCGCATTTTTTTGACAGTCAGTCGGGAAATCGGAAACACATTTTTTTTTTAGACCGAAGGGATCGGATAAGTACAAATCTAGGTACTATTACCCAGCTTCGAATCGCCTCTGTTTTCTCTCCAATATGATGGTCAAAACTGGTTATAAAATGCCAAATCTTATAGAATAGAAAAAACTCTCAGTCGGGCTATTTTGTGTGAATTTGAACTGGTTATGGTCCCAAAATAAGGAACGAGTTGCTGTCGTTAGGAAACAGTTGCTCAGTGATTTGGTTAACATCGGGGCAATCTGAAAATTCCGAAATGATAACAGAAGAAAGGTAGCAATACCTGAAATATGAGACTTTGTCGCTGTTTACAATCGTAGTTCATGACGCCATTTTCCGAGGGGTTCATAACATGTGAACTCGATTTTATCAAAAAATTAAATCCAGAAATATATTTGGTTGTGGGTAAAACATTGCACCACACGATTCCGGGACATGTATGTAGTTTTAAGCGGTAACGGGTAGTTGTATTTGACGGCTGCAAGGGAAAAGACGGGACCAAAAAAAAGGGACCAAATTTTGACGACCCAGGAAAAAGCCTGCATCCTTCAATGAACAAAATGATGATTGGCAGGCGTATTCATGAAAGAGTCTTTTCAAAATGCATATCAAGATTGTCAAATATTTCTCGTCATAAAGGAAATATTGCCAATTGAATAGGCCGGAGAGAAGACAGAACCATTTTTTCATGTCAATGACCATATCCAGAAATTATGTAAGTGTCATCAAAATAATGAATATGAGATAATTTCTATGGCATATGTTAGCTAAATCATGTCAGGGATTTCTCAAATAAAAAACATTTGAAAATGCACACACTAGTCTTCGAAAAAAATGTGCCTGAGACCAAGACAGGACAAAAAAACAACAACAAAAAAACAAACTTATGCTGTATAGAAACTGTGGATTTGTCATCATTTTTTGTTCGGCATAATAATGGCTGGCTGATTAATTATATGATATTTACTAAAATGAAACTATAGTAAACTGCAAAATTTTGGAATTATATCCACCATTACATCATAACATGATATCAACATTGTTTAACATTAAACACCATCAACATCCATACAGTAGCGGGTAAAGATTCAAAATTTTGTTCTACTCTAGGGCTATTTTTTAGTCTGATTGAAGATAACTGGATACTTTTAGTTCCCTTAAAATGTGGTCAGTAAAACATTTTGATTAAATTATAAAATAAGTGGCCAAACATTATATAGAGTTTATTTGGTTGTTGGATCTATTACGGAGAACTAATTCACTAATGTTCTAAGGCTTGCGTGTAAAAAACGAGTGAGCGAAGCGAACAAATTTTTTACAAGCAAACCTTAGACTACGAGTGAATTATTTCTCCGTAATCAATCAAAACAACCAAATAAACTGTTTATTACATTTTCATTCATATTTTACCTTTGAATTTTCATGTTCGGCCTTTATGATTTCCTACCAAAATAGTTCCAGTCAGTTCAAGAGGCATGTTTTAGTTTGAAAATCAGTTGCCATCTTGTTTTCACTTTCATGCAAAAATCATCCTGTGCTTGAAATACAGACACAAAAATGTCACAAAAGTTGAACTGGATTATCAGGAAAATCATATTTTATATTTGTCTCGCAGGTCTTTCCTCAAAAACACCAACTGGACGTGAGAATTGCAGTCTGATTTCCATGATTTTATCAAATTTTCCACGAAACATCAGCTATTATTATTGTTGTTACCAACAACGTCAGCAACGTTGCCTAGAAATTATGATGTCAAAATGTTCGAAATGAAATAATTCACTCGGTGAATTATAGATTATAATTTACTGATAAATCTCAGTAAATCACTGCTGAAAATGTTATAAATGAAAATATACCATTTAACGGAAGTCTTCATATGTAAGTCTTCTGCTCCCGGGCATATTATTTTGAAAACTTATGTATGAAATTTTAAGATTTTGCGGCATCACTTTTGCCTTCAAATGTGGTCAGGTAACCAGTAAACCATCTTCACTGAACTAACAAACAAATGGCCAAAAATTACATAAATATATACTATTTAATTTAACATGAAGTGTGGAAAATTATTTTGGTCCAAGCCTGGTCCTGGGTATATTATTTCAAAGACTGATGCACAAACTTTCAAAATTTTGCAATTTGAGAATTTCATAGAATGACTTTGAATAGCCTATACCATAAAAACTACCTTGTCATTTATTATTTTGGCGATACTTGCAGAAATTTAGGACATGTCATTAAAGCGAAAATTTGGTTCAATCTTTTCTCCAGCTGACATTGGCCTAGTCAATTGACAATATTTCCTTAATAACAGAAAAATATTTGAAAATCCTGATATGAACTTTGAAGAAGACTCAATAACTAATACGCCTTCCAAAAATCATTCAATTACATGAATTGAATTGAAGGCTTTCCAAGGTCATCAAAATTTGGTATCGTTCTTTGGTCCCGTCTTTTCCCGCGCGGTCCCGTCAAATACAACCACCCAACGAACAAGAAGCCAATCGAACATAACCGTTGCTTTCATTCGCGCACTCCATGGAGTTTCACGTGTGTCGTCCATCTACCTTTTAGTTTTTAAACGGAGATCACTTTAAATAAATGCACAGCCTCGGTTGCTTCGATGTTCTGAATAGTGCAGCTACAAGGAATGGCTGCAGGGCGAGGGATTAACAAGATTTTTCAGCCATTTTGCGTTTTTCATATATTCAGATCCGATAGCGTAAACTGATCTGTTTCGGTGACGATTTTACTTACTACATATACTAGTTTCTCACAGTTCAGTGATGTGCTCTCGTGTAAACAAAGTTCTGTCCCTTTATCATGAATATTGAAAAAAAAAAAAAAGTTTTGTTCAGCATGTTCCACGTTCTCAAGTTTCTTATTTATTTTACCTCAGCCTAATCAAATTAGTAAATACATAACTTTCCTTTAAAGAAAATATTTACATATATATTATATGTACGTATCTGTTATATTAAGGATAATCTGCCACTGCCCAAACTTGGCGGTCGAATTTGTCACCTCTACACGTCATCATAAAATGTCAACAAAAATAACAAATGAAATGTGTGTCTCACAGTTTCAGCAGATTACTTAAATGTCAGGGCATATCAAGTGGTTATTAATAGATAAAATGCATTTTATAAGTATGAAAAAACTTAAGTTCTAATTTGCGTAAATTTGAGACAAAAGATTTCCTTTTTCTTTTTCATGAATACATAAAATACTAATGTCATTTTGTTTTACAATGTTCCATCTAGGGCAGCCGGAAAATAAAATATCCAAATTCATTCAAATAAAGGCACACTTTGGCTATTAAGAAGACTACTCAAATAGTTGTAAACAATGTACATTGACCGTACATATATAATGTATTTAGCTGTTCCCCTTGCACGTGCACATAGAATACCGGTATCCAGTCCATTATATACATGAAAGGACAAGATTTTAGTTTTGTGTATCAGTTTGGGTACTTACGGACATAGACATACCGGTATTGTGTTTTTATTTGAAAGTTTTTGGATATTTCAATTTCCAGCTGCTTTAGACAGAACATTGTAAAACAAACTGCCGTTAGTATTTTATGAATTCATGAAAAAGAAAAGGGAACTTTTTGGTCCAGAAATCGGAATTTGCACGTTGGAAGTGTAACGGTTATTGATATAGATCACTTCTACAGCCTCGCTGTGGAAGCCGGCTTTTATGGCGACACTGGTAGAGTGATTGGCTTTTTTACGAAGTTAAGCAACGAAGATCGCAGTTAGTACCCCGATGGGTGACCGCGGTGCTTGGCTTCGTAGAAGACCCGGTTTCACGCTACATTGGTGGCAGCGGTGGGATGGAAGACAGTGTCCTTAGTGTGTTGCATAGGCTCCGCCCTCGAGTTTGCCTTGTGAGGCGTGTGTGACTTCGGGACAAAGTCAAGAGAAGAGGGGGAGAAATGTAACAGAATAGCATATATAATCACTTCTACAGCCTCGCTGTGGAAGCCGGCTTTTATGGCGACACTGGTAGAGTGATTGGCTTTTTTACGAAGTTAAGCAACAGAGATCGCGGTTAGTGCCTGGATGGGTGACTGCGGTGCTTGACTTCGTAGAAGACCCGGTTTCACGCTACATTAGTGGCAGCAGTGGGATGGAAGACAGTGTCCTTAGTGTGTTGCATAGGCTCCGCCCTCGAGTTTGCCTTGTGAGGCGTGTGTGACTTCGGGACAAAGTCAAGAGAAGAGGGGGAGAAATGTAACAGAATAGTATATATAATCACTTCTACAGCCTCGCTTATTAGTGGCAGCAGTGGGATGGAAGACAGTGTCCTTAGTGTGTTGCATAAGCTCTGCCCTCAGATTTGCCAAGTGAGGCGTGTGTGACTTCGGGACGAAGTCAAGAGATGAGGGGGAGAAATGTAACGGTTATTGATATAGATCACTTCTACAGCCTTGCTGTGGAAGCCGGCTTTTATGGCGACACTGGTAGAGTGATTGGCTTTTTTACAAAGTTAAGAAACGGAGATCGCGGTTAGTACCTGGATGGGTGACCGCGGTGCTTGACTTCGTAGACGACCCAGTTTCATGCTACAGAAGGTTAGTTTTTTCATATTTATAAAATGCATTTTTATCTCTTGATAACTGCTTGATATGCTTGACATTTAAGTTATCAGTTGAATTTATGAGACACGCATTTCTTTTATGATTTTTTTTTTTATATTTAATGATTATGTGTAGAGGTGCCAATTCCACCGCCATGTTTGGGCAGTCGGCAGATTATCCTTAATCTATATAAAAATAATATTAACTTTTCTTTTACAGCTATTTTGTATTTGTTGTTTTACACTTGTTGATTTTCACCTTTTCTATACTTGTGTTTGTCAGAAAATAGCTATTGCAGCTAATGTTGTTGTTTATATATCCAACGTAAAATTAAGTATCTTGTATCTTGTAACAAAATTAACAGCTTGTAATTTTCAATATATCCTAATCCTTTGAGATTACGTATAGTTCATTTTCTTAAGAATAATCTGCTGGCTGCCCAAACATGGTGGTGAAATTTGCCACCTCTACAGGTCATCATAAAATATCAACAAATGTCACAAATGAAACGTGTGTCTCACAAATTTAACTGATAATTTAAATGTCAAGGTACATCAAGTGGTTACTAGAACAGTGTTTTCGGAGGAAAACGTATGTCCCCCCACCAGTTTGAACAGACATATAATTAAAATAGATTGTATCTATAATAAACTCAAGGTCACAATATACCTATATGTAAGTTTGGTCAAAATTCATCCATTCCTCAGTGAGATAGGGTGCTGACAAGCTATTTTCTAAAATCATAGCCCTTGTGTAACCTTGAAAATGGGATCAAGATCACAAAAAATCTAACCAGTTTTTGTCTCTGTCTCAACAATATAGCTGTGCAAGTTTGGTCAAAATCCATCCATTCATTCAGCAGTTAGCTTGCAGACAAGCCATTGTCCAGCAATCTGAGCCCTCCTGCGACCTTGAAAATGGGGTCAAGGTCATCAAAATAAAATTACATACACATACATGTAGTTATTTTCCATGCCACAACAATTTGGCTGTGCAAGTTTGGTTAAAATCCATCCATTCCTTCAAGAGATACAGTGCAGACAAGCCATTTTCTGCACTGTATTTGAGACTTTTATTGCCTTTGGGACCGGATTTCAATTCTATGTCTTATCCAAGTATTGTTATTACAAACACTTGCAATCTAATAGATAGATCTACTTCTCTTAAGCACTCTAGTAGAAGAGATCTACCTAAATCTAAACATATACTGCTCAAAATAAGTAAGGGATATTCAGATTATCGCATTTAACACAAATTTATTTCAAAACTAACAGATAAGGCGATTTGTTATATCGACAGCCTCTGCACTGATGCACATGTTATCACTAGTGGTATTGAATTTATTGTAGCGTTGAAAGTACACTGCTGTTCAGTCATCCATAAGGGTCACGTACAATTTCACATATCCATATTGAATAGGAAAAAGCGTGTTATTCTTCATTTGTTAGCTTTTTTGCTATCTACAGGTTATGTAGTCACATTATTTAAGGTAGTTTGAAGGTGGTTAACAATTTGTCTGCTCCAGGGCGGAAATACACAGGCTGATGTGGCAAGACAACTAAATGTTTCACAGTCTGTCATCAGTCGGTTATGGAATCGTCATCAACAGACAGGAAATGTCACTGATATTCATAGAGTCGGCCGCCCACGTGCAAAAACCTGACAACAAGATCGCCAGTTAGTCACATCAGCCTTGAGAAACAGACACCAGAATGCCACACAGCTTCAGCGCCGACTTTACCAGGTTACAGGGGTGCAGGTCTCTACTCAGACAGTGAGAAACCGGCTGCACGATCAAGGTCTTAACGCCCGTAGGCCATACATTGTGTTGCCATTGACGGCTCGTCATCGCCGGGCAAGAAGGGACTGGGCTAGGCAATATCAGAGGTGGAACTTAGGCCAGTGGTCTCATGTTACGTTCTCCGACAAGTCACGGTTCATGTTGGACTTCTGTGATGGTCGACAAAGGGTTTGGCGGCGCGTGGGGGAGGTGGGGCGGGGGCGATATTTGATGCAACCAACCTTCCACATGATCGTTATGGAGGTGGCAGTGTAACAGTTTGGGGTGGTGTCACAACCAATGAGCGAACTGATCTTCATGTATTCCAGGGCAGAGTTACTGGTGTGTACTACCGAGATAACATCATTGAACCTCTTGTCGTGCCCTTTGCAGCTGCCCATGGGAATCGTTTTCGCATCCAAGATGACAATGCCCATGCCCATCGCGTTCATGTTGTGCTGAATCACCTCCAGACTCATGGAATCCAGTCACTGCCATGGCCTGCAATGTCACCAGACCTTTCCCCTATAGAACATGTCTGGGATATTCTTGGTAGAAGAGTTCAAGGTCACGTACCAGCTCCCATGAACCTTTAAGAACTGGCCAACATCTTGCAAGAAGAGTGGCGTCGCGTTCCCCAAAATGACATCAGACGTCTTGTTGGTAGTATGAGAAGACGATGTGTTGCATGTCTTGCTGCTAATGGTGGTCCAACGCGATACTGACTCAAAAACAGATTTTGTGAAATCTGGTGCCAGACCCAATGACATTTCACGATGAAGTGAGGGTCACGTGATCTACTGTGAAAGAAATTTATGCGGATTAAATTTTTCTTTTGGATATATAGTTTGAATTCTTAATTAAAAAATCAGTTCATTTGTCGTAATTTACCTGCTTTTGAAGGATATAGCTGAATATCCCCTACTTATTTTGAGCAGTATAGAAAGAGGAGGCGATGCAATTCCTCTTCCTCCTCTTCTTCATCTTCTTTGTTTTCACCTAAAAGAAATAGGAAGTCAAAGAGGTCAAAACATTCTCACAAGAAGAGGCGACACCAATCTCCTTCTTCTTCCTCTAGTGAGTTTATTAAAGTCTATGCTTGGTATGAAAGATCTAAACATTTCTCTCCTCAGGCTTCTAACGTTCATACAACCATTCAGCCTGATAGGGTTTCAGAAGAATCACAGAATTTATTATTTGATACGGTAATTCTGTGCATCAAGTTTCAAAGGATTCAGGATCAGATTCTGAACAGAAGTCCTGTCCTTTGATCAAGCTATCAATGAAGTTTTCAGATTACTACCGGAGGAAATGTGTCCTAGACCTTCGGAAGATCACTTTCCCTCCAAACCTTTTGAAATTCTTATGGAGTCTCATACAACTCCATTACCAGTTCTCCCTCAGTCTAAGTTGGTTGATAATACTACCAAGTATATCCAACACAAACTAGATACGGATAAACTTGGGCAGGATTGGACATGTCCTCAACAGTTTGTCAAATCTTTAGCTCCTTATATATTACAAGAGAAAATCATAATATTTTCTTACTCAAAATGTTCCCCCTCTAGATGCTGGCGGTTCACAAATAGATATTTCTAGCAGGGGCAAATATTCTGTTCCAATTAAGAACATGGAAGTATGGGAAAAAAGAGCCCATAGTCTAGTGGCAATTAATTCCCATGCTGATCTATTTTCTTCTGCAGCTGCAATAAGAGTCTATGTCAGTCAATAATTTGTCCAGACCCTTGGAAGCGATGGCCAAATCTATAAAGCATGCTATATACAGCTACATGTATGTCAACTATCTTGGCCATAGAGTTGTTTCAGGCTTGACACGATGCTGAGCTATAGCCTCCACTCTGCATGTGCAAGGGGCCAGTTAAATACATAATATATGTGGGTCTGGATTGTGTGTTTGGGGTGTGGAGGCAGGGGTCTTGAATTTTTAGCAGTAAAAATTAAACTAATTATTCTCTTTTTATCTTGCCTGTACGAAGTACAGGGAGAGCTATTGTAGTCACCCCGGTCGTCCATGTGCGTGTGCATGTTTGCGTTCCCGTCACACTGTGTTAAAGTTTTTCAAATGCTTATATTTCAACATTCACTTACAACAGAACATTCTTATTTGGAACATGGGTGCCTGGGAGGGTAATCTACTATTTAATAAGAACAGACCTCTGGGTTCATGCCCCGGGGTGGGCCTAGGGGTCAAAATCTAGGACACCTTTGTAAAATGCTCTATTGCTGTGTTAAAGTTTTTCATATGCTTAATTAAATCTTAGTAGTCAGTTGTCAATAAGCATTCATGTTTGGAACATGGTGTTCGGAAGGGTCATCTAAGTGTCCATAGGTATTGGTCCCTGGGTTCATGCAAGGGGTGGGGCTAGGGTTCAAAATCTAGGACACCATTGTGAAATGCTCTTTTGCTGTGTTTAAGTTTTTCTTATGCTTATATCTTAGTAGTCATTTGTCAACAAGCATTCATATTCAGAACTTGGGTGCCTGGAAGGGTTGTCTAAGTGTCCATAGGTATCGGCCCCTGGGTTCATGCCCTGGGGTGAGGCTAGGTTTCAAGCTCCAGGACACCTCTTGCAAAGTGTTTAGTGCATTTCTGTTATGCTACACCCAGGGAAACCCGATATCGGGATATCGGAGGTTGCGAGATTTTGGAGGTAAACAAATGACGTCATTCAGCGACAGGGTATGTACTTATACATTTTTAATAGCTTTTATCTTAATCATTTGATAAAAAGCTGAGTTGCTCGTTCTAGAGACATAATAATGAATATATTAAAGCAAATATTTCCTTTCTCAGCTACTTTGTGGAGGTGAAAACGGCATTTGAACCAAGATGATCTATTTTTCATCTCATTTTTTGCCTTTTCGATGGCTACGAGCCCGATCATGGTAAATGACATGTTGATTTATTATTGCTCAAGGATGGACTTATCTTTTCTTCGACTGTCTTCATAGTTGTTTCAGTTTATCATCAAAAAATAACAACTCCGGATGAAATTTAAAGCAAGTACTAGCGAAATTTTGGATAATGGAATATTCGGAGGTACACTGACACATGATGCTGTGGATCTCGGAGGGACTGTTGCTGGATTTCGGAGGCACTGAAAATTGACGGAGTGAGTTCTGTCTAAAAAATGAAATATAAATTAAAACCTGCTCGCACAATATGGTGCTAAGCCTGTGTGCAAATACTAGTGTCTCTTTTTGTAGCAATTTTAATAGGGTTTGATAGGTTTGAAGGAGAGTTTAATGTAATAATATTACTAGAACCAATGCCATTACGTTTAAGAACTCATATGTAATAAAACAGCTTTTCGCTGCAAAAATGATGTTCTGTATGTGAAACGTGATATTTTCCTACCTAAGTTTCGATTGAAATGTTGATTTTGGAAACTCGTAAGAACCGCAGCGCCGATGTGGTGCCAACGAGTGCCATCAGATCAGAAATAATAAACGTGACGTTACCACTGTAAATCTACGATATATCAATTATTTATAGCAATATCCCAACTCGGCACAATATTCACCAATATCAGTACAAAAACTCTATAATAAAGTTAACAACAGGTGCTTATTCGTCCATCGGGCTGACATTTGTATATCTAATTACAAGAATCTATCTATTTTCTTATACTGAGTCGTTCATATTTGACCATTTACTGTGTTAGGTGGGTCACTTAATTTAAAATTTAGAAACAACAACAACATCAACAATAATAATAATAATAATATTAATAATAATAATAATAATCACACGATGAGTTCTTTAAAAATGTTTACAATCTGTTAAGAAACATACCTCTGAGTCTCAGTCTATACCATACGGGCTTTCAACTCCTCTGTTGTCTACAAATCTTTACGGACAGTCCGCTTATCTAGGTTTTTAAGCAGCAGCCAGAAAAATTACACATTCCCCTGTAATCCCATTTTCCTAATATAAGTGAGATTTGCAAGAGGTCTTCACCGCATAAATTTCCTAGCGTGATATAATTATATGAGTTGTATCGAGTTGTATCGAGGAGATCTTTGTCATTTTCATTAGCTATCAACAGAAAACATTGCCGATTTTGTAACGTGTTCTTCCATACGCATTGTGTGCGCGCGTGCGTGCGTGCCTGTGTGTGTGTGGTTGGGGATGGGGGTGGACAAGTTCATTCAAAATCAAGCAGATGGGGGGTGGGAGTTGGCGAACGTAGCACTTATTGTGGACAAATTTTTAAAAAATCAAGCAGATTTTAATCGAAAACACAGATTACACCCCTAATTTTCGCCTCTAAATCGACATTTTTTTGAGCATTTGCACGCCTCCATACGGTCACACCATCCCCATTTCAAAACCCACGGGCCTGGGTTTTTAAGCCTAAAATAAATGTAAGTGAAAAATCCATGGAGTGTCTGACCTATCAAACGATGAAACGAGACCTGTACCCCTTTCGGGCCAATTATTTTAAAAATCATGCATGTTTGGCCTTAAAATCACTTTACATTCCTTAATTTTGCGTCCCCCATCGGCATTTTGTTGGCATCTGTGCCCCCTTTAAGAATAGCCAAGAATTCAAACACCCGTCCCTTTCATTTCAAAAGTCTGTGTATAGGCCTGGAAACTCAGCAAAGGCACAAATCGTTGTGATGAACAAATATGAAAACACGCAGAATGAAAATTTCACGTCTTAAAGAATACAAACTTTTTAGAAAGAAAACTTAATTTTCGTATTATTATTATTATTATTTTTTTCATCGAGGCGGTTCTAACGATAACCCGCAATCTATGTCTTAGAGCAGAAACGACATGGTTCTTAAGAGTACCTCAATACATATTTTAGAGCAGAAACAAGAAAAAAAAAAAAAGATTTATAGCCCTGCAATCCCCACTTTTTCTACATGTAAAGTCGTGTTTGTTACCGGGGTTTTCATCACGAAGGCTGGTTATCTTGACGTTTTATCTTGATATGTCTATGGCACATTATTTCATTTATTGTTTGCCAGTCAACATAAACGCTTTGTTCGCTTGCTACATGCCACTCCTGACGATTCAGGAAATCGTCTTCAACATATTAAACCAGGCAAGATCACGTTTCAGAAAAGATGTAGCCGTTTTAAGAAGAACACAAAATTTCCTTTCCTCCGATACCCCGTTAACCAATATAAATATGTCCTCCGACATCCCTGCATCATACCTCCGACATCCTGTTACCATTAAATATGACAACAACCCTAAAGAAATCTAAAAAATCTGCCACTTTAGTATTTTTTTCACATCTGATATTTCTTGTATAATTTATAGAAATGTTCTAGATTATACAGACATACATACTCAATGAAAAAGCTTTACAGGATAAAAGCTATAAACAATTGAAAATGGAATTTGGGTGAAAAACAATGAAATTTCCTTTTCAAACGTGATTTTGAATAAATAGGAGGAGACTTTATATTGAAATTCCATTTTCTTATATTAAACTATTCAAATGAGAAAATATAGGTTACGTTGCTTATCCTCCAGAAGCACTTCTTTGATCATTAAAAGAGGATAAGTACATACACTGTCGCTGGATGACATCATTTGTTTACCTCCGAAATCTCGCAACCTCCGATATCCCGATATCGGGTTTCCCTGGGTGTGCTAGCATTGTAAACACATCCTAGGTAATACTAATACATCAGTCAACCTTGTGACATTGCTTTAAAGTGTCATTTGGTGAAGGTCATGAAGACCTACATTTCACAGTCCAATGACCTTTATTTCATGGTCCAGTGATTTTGGCTTATATCTCTAAGATTTGCATTAAAATTTATAAAAGGATGTTTGATTTATATTCAGACTCACAAAACTTATTGTATTTAGAATAGAATCATGGTACAAATACACTTTTTGACGTGAATGTGAAATCATAGGTAGACAAGCCACAAACAGGTGAGCTATGCGACAGCTCTTGTTTTAAAATTCTGGCTTATTCTTTAAAAAAAAATCAATTATTCTTTAAATGTTTAATGGCACTAATGACATATATATGTTTTTTTTCCCTATGTTTATGTACATGTATCATCAAACTATTGCTGTCTAGCAAATAATTATTTGTGTGTGTGGAGGGTGGGGCATTCATTGGTAATGGTTTAAAAGTATTTTGAAACAAGCATGCATTCCCTTGTCAAGTGGGGTCTGGAAATTTTTTGAATATCTAGAATGCCAGAGAAGCCATCTAACCCAATTTTATACATTTAACTTAACTCTTAAATTAGTCAGTTTCTGTATAATTCAAAGGAAAAGTCACAAAATTTATACATTTAGACATGGAGCTCTACTTAAAACAGAGCTACATGTATTCTGCTTAGCACAGATCACATAGACTATCACAGATTTTCTGTTTTGCACAACCAATACAGTGAATTTTAATTTGGATGGCTGTCATAGGTGGCAAGACTTATTTTCTGCTTTTAAACAAATTGAAATTAAAAACATCCAGTTACATACATGCCACAGAAAAATGATCTTGTCCCCACCACTTCCTAATCCTTTTTTAAATTTGTCTTTGAAATAAATATAAGAATCTTAAAGATTGTTTTGAATGGTGCTGGTGGGGGGCAAGTGTGGAGCTTTGCATTTACACCCCATGCCCACCTAGAAGCCAAATTATGCATTTTTGAGTTCTCCCCAGAACTAGAATGCAGGAGAAGACATTGAACACAATTTTATAATTTTTTTAGGCTTATTCTTTATATTCTTATTTCTCAATTAATCAGTTCTCTCTACTTTTTCAGCTATTCTTTACAATTTTTATACCCCCACCCCCCTCACCCCCCCCCCCCCCCCCCCCCGCACCTCCCCGTCACACAGCGGGGTATTATGGTTTCACGTTGGACGTCCGTGTCTCTGTCCGTCCATCCATCAGTCGTATGTCCGTCCGTCCATATTTCGATTCCGGATGATAACTTTAGTAAACATCAATGGATTTTCACCAAACTTGGTATGTGCATTGATATTGTGGAGATCTGGTTTGGGATTGCTAATGGGCAGATTTCGTCAAATTCTGATGGTTATCTGCCCGAGACACGCCCATATTTTCATTTCCGGATGATATTTTGACTAAACATCAATGGATTTCCACCAAACTTGGTGTGTGCTATGATACTGTGGAGATCTGGTTTGGGATTGCTAATGGCCAAATTTCGTCAAATTTTGACGGAGTTATCTGCCCGAGACACGCCCATATTTTCGATTCCAGACAATAACTTCAGTAAATGTCAAGGGATTTTAACCAAACTTGGTACATGCATTGATATGAAGGAGGTCTTGTTTGGGGTTGCAAATGGACAAATTTCGTCAGTGTTTGACATAGTTATCTGCCTGTGACGCGATAATGGTGGGGTATTATAGTTTAACATTTGGTCAATGTACATTGTAGAGCTGTTTAAGTAGCCTACTTTGTGGTCAAAATATGCCTTTATTTGAATGAATTCGGATATTTTAGTTTTGGGCTGCCCCAGATGGAACATTGTAAAACAAAATGACATTAGTACTTTATGTATTCATGAAAAAGAAAAAGAAAATGTTTTGTCCCAAATTAGCTCAAGTTAGAAGGTAAGTTTTTTCATACTTATTAAATGTATTTTTTCCTCTAAATATGCATTTTGTATGCATTGAATTAACTTAATAAATTGAAAGTCTGGGGCAAGCATTCAGTTTTCTGTTTTTGTTAATAATTTATTATAAGTGGCGCACATGGCAAATTTAGCAAACAGCTATGGGCAGCTGGCTGATTATCCTTATTGCATTTTTCTGGTTATCCTTAGTCTACCACAAACTAACCATAAATTACAATCCCCACTTTCTAATGACACATTGCTGTTATCTCGTTCAGCACAAGTCAACTTAGTTCACAACCAGAAAAGTTCGTCAAAAACTTTTATTTATAATACATGTATTTAGTATAACACAATTACATATTCTGCTAAAATGTGAGGCATGTATGTTACTGGTACATGTATTTGTTTTACCGTTACAAAAACATGCCTATTAAAATCTACTGAAAATTTTACCTCCAAAATAGTGAAAATTTTCAGATAAAAAAAAAATCTGATATTTTTCATATTTCTGCTCAAAACATAGATTGTGGGTACTCGTTAGAACTGCCTCAACGATAATTCAGTTAATTGTCTGAAGACATGTTCAACTCTTCATTCTACTTGGCCAAATTCTCACCGCTGAAAACTCCAGAAATACAAAAAGCAGCCAAAAAGAGACGTTCTGGTGAAGACGGATACCTTAGTGGTGCCTCTGCAGTGTCATCTGTGACAGCTGATATTCAGAGAATATCAAATTCAATTCAGAAGAAACTCAAATCAAGAAAGAGGGAACTGTTGTATGATTCTAGTAGTGAGGAGTCAGTAGATGATAGTTTGTTCATCACCCAGGTAAGTGAGGACCAGTTGCCAGTGGACTAATATAAGAAAACAAGTAACAGATTTCACAAAAAAGAAGCTTGGTCTATGCTTAGCACACATTGTGTGCTAAGCATAGACCAAGCTTTTTCTTTTTTTTTTTTTTTTTTTTGTGAAAGCTAATACATGGAAAACAGCATTGACCGGTCTGAGACCTTTCATAAAGTGCTTCCGGAGCAGTGGCAAACCTTAAGATTTTGGGCATAGACTACATATGATGTGTCAATGATTGATTACCATATACATTTACCATATTTACCCTAAATATTGGGGCAGTTCATAAAATTTGAACAAATTCTTTTTATATAGAATTTATTTGGTTGTTTTGATCGATTATGAATAAATAATTCCCTAGTATTCTAAGGCTTGCGCGTAAAAAATGTGTGAGCGAAGTGTATGAGTCTTTTACAAGCAAACCTTAGAATATGATTGAATTATTTTTTGGTAATCGATCAAAACAACAAAATAAATTGTTTATTACATTTTCATTCATGGTTTACTTTTGAATTTCACATTCATCCGTTATGATTTCCTACCAAAATAGTTCGAGTCAGTGCATGAACTTCAGGAGGCGTGGTTTAGTTTGAAAATCAGTTGCCATCTTGTTTTCACTTTAATGCAAAAACATCCTGTGCTTGAAATACAGACACGTCAGGAAAGTAGATCTGGATTGTCAAGAAAATCATACTTTATATTTGTATTGCAGATCTTTCCTCAAAAACGCCAACTGGATGTGAAAATTGAAGTCTATTTCCATGATTTTATTAAATTTTCCGCAGAATGTCAACTTCTGTTATTGTTGCTTCCAACACGTCAGCAACGTCGTCTAGCAATTATGATGTCAAAACAGAAGCGATTTGTCCCTAATTAGGTAGAAATGTTGCTTGGGTAGGTGGATCTAAAAATAGCTAAAATTATAGTGATCTGCCTATTTGTTTTTTTGTTGTGACAACTGAACGGTCCTATAGACTTATAATGGGAAAATTGTTAAATTGCATTTTCTCCATAACAAGTGAAATGATGTGAACCCTATTTGGCAGTTATGATCATTTAATGATTGTCTACCAAGTTTATGTGTTTTATGACCAGTGGCCATTTTGTTTGGTTGCTATGACAAAGTAAGAAAGTAGGAAATTTTTGAAGCACCAGCAGGGAAAGACAACCTTGTGAAACACCAGCAGGGAAAGAAGACCCTATATTGAGCTTGTCTATTGTCAGGCCTTGTAAAGAGACATAGGATGTGTAGTTTAGATGGGAGTGACATCATGCAATTGAAGTACCTGTTTTCCCATCATTTCTTCACTTATTCAATGAAGATGAGAGCTTGGCAAGTCCCTGTGTTCTAGCGAAAATAATTACCCGGTAGATTATAAAAAGAATGAACCTTGAGAATGCACACACAAGGACAAAAATAGCTGAAGAGTCTAAAACTTACAATATATGATTGAAGTAGCAAAAGCTTTATGTTACAATCAAAATTTTATTCTGTGAGAGTTATCTTCCCCAGCCTCTGTGCTATATCCATGTATAAAATCATGATATTGGTAAGCTCTTCAGAAACCACTTGGCCAATCTCCACCAAATTTCATTTTGATCCTGCTGTTGAAAGGGAGTTGAGAGTTTGTTCAAATGGTCTTGCTTTATTGACTATCTTGTTCATATATATGGTAAAAAAAATAATAATAAAAGACATATTCTTCTTCTTCAAAACCAAGAACTGCTCAAATGATGATCCTTTCATTAGTTGCAATGACAGGACAAATGTTGCATAACGGCTGCACATCTGCAGTGGCTATTTCACTCAGATGAGTGAGTCATGGCCCATGGGTCTCTCATTCTTATTTCTCCCAGTTAACAGGGTTTGACATTTCATACAAATTGTCTCTACTGGAGATAATTTGCATGCAAAGTCAAATCCTGTTTTCTGGAAAAATTAAGAAAAATACTTCAAAATGTCTTCTGAAAATGTTTCAGAGTGCTAAGCGTAAACTCCATCAAGTAATGTAATTCATCTCAATTTTTCATGTATCCAATCCATAGCTCCAGATAAAGTGCTTTTTACAAAAAAAAAATGTTTTTTTTTGTTATTCTTCCTAAAGAAATTATTTTGTGAATACTTATTAGAAGTGCCTCAATTAGTGCCTTCTAATGTATACCCACATGTTTTGGTGGAGAAATAAAGCCTAAACTGAAATTATGTTTATTTTTATCTTTTTTTTAAACTACCCAGCATTTTAGTCTTATGTAGGTAGATAGGTAAATTATTATATTTTGCTTTCTGTATACAGACTCCAACATTTGTAGGGATTAAGTTTTCTAAGACTTGGAAAATCTGCAGAATTTTATATTTTTGAAAATCTCTATCAGTGTACAGCAGTACTGCTCAATGCTACAGCCATCAAACGTTTTGTAGATGTTGGCACCTATCTTCTCATACAACTTTCATCTTTGATATTTTTTTCATAAAAACTTGTATTTAAAAAGTCATTGCTAAAACTCAGATTTAAAAAAAAAATAAAAATTCAAGTTCACAGTCATAGTCTTATCTGGAGCTATGAATATATAGAACAGATAGGGAGCTAAGTGTTTGGTGGTCATGGCTTCATGCTTAAAATACTACATAAAACTGTTGAAGATGACATTCCATTTTCTTTTTATTACTTTTAGATTTGAGGAAGTAAGACTTAGCATTTCATGTGAATCATCTGAAAAAAAAAAGAATACCAAAAAAAAAAAAAAAAGACATAAAATTAATAAAAAAATAAATAAATAAATGAATAAAAATGTTGTCTGCTGCAGTTGTGATATCTCCTAAATACTTGGGCATCCTAACTGCTTGCCATTTTTGTGTTAAAAACAGCTGGATGTTTGGCAAATAGTGTAGAGACCTGATCAGAGTTGGCATATTCTGCAGCATTTGATCTGGTTCTACACTATTTGCACAGTCCATATCATCAGGAGTTTAGGGTAAATACTGTATGAACCAATAATCATTAAACTGATTGCACAACACTAATGCCGTATAAACAAGAAAATAGTACATAACCCTTCTCTTGCTGAATACCACAAGCCCTGTCTTAGCAAATAGTGCAGATCCAGATCAGTTGGCTTAGCCAACGGATCTGGATTTGCACTGTTTGTCATTAAATATGTGAATTTCTATCAAGAACCCAGATCAAGTAATCTGATTGGCTGGAAATTAGAAGTGGGTGTGGCATCAATTTATTCAGCATGACAAGGGTTAAGTATTGGTTGTCCGTTGATCAACTTTATTTATCCTAAATGTGTAGACGGCCTGAGCAAAAGTGTACACCCAGATCAGACACAGTAAAACATGATGTCTGATCAGGATCTACATAGTACACTGTTTTGCCACTCATCCAGCAGTTTTTTTATACAAATCAGCAGGGTATAAATATCATCTTTTCCAAATTATAGGATCTGTATGGTAAGGACTTACGCTGTCCAAATATTTATGGTGAATACGTTATTTTCCAGTTTAAACTGCAATCCTTGAGAATTGTGTTGTTAATTTATGCTTTTGTGCATACTTGTTTCAAACGCATTTGCGTTTTGCAGTTGTAGCATTTTGCAATTTTAAGCCTTCAAGCACCAAGCAAAATTTGTACCAGACAACATTCTAAAAATTTTAATATTTTTTTAGCTCACCTGTATGAAAGTACAGGGAGTTATTGTTATCATGCTGAAGGCGGCTTCAGCATCCCATCACACTTTAAAGTTTTACAACAAAGCTTTTTTAAACCTTCAAATCTCAACATCCATTGGCCAGAAGCCTTTGATATTTGGAATATAATCATATAGTAGCATATCCTTCTATTCTGAAACATCATACCCTAGGGTGAGGCCCTGGAGTGGGGCCTAGTGGTCAAAAATTAGGCCAAACTCACTTGAAAGTTTTACAACAAAGTTTAAACATTCATGTCTCGGCAACCACTGCCTAGAACCCTTCCATGTTTGGAATATAATCACAGCTTAGCATAACCTTCTATTCTTAATCATACCCCAGGGTTAAACCCTGGGGTTGGGCTTAGGGGGTCAAAAATTAGGTTGCACTCACTTAAAAGTTTTACAAAAAAGTGTTTTGATCATTCATATCTCAGCAACCACTGGACAGAAGCTGTCCATATTCAAAGCATAATTAAATCATAGCATAATCTTACATTGTATAACACCATACCCCAGGGTTTGACCCTGGAGCAGGTCTTAGGGGTAAAAAATTAGGCCAAACTCACTTTAAAGTTTTACTACAAAGTTTTTTGAACATTTATATCTCAGCAACCACTGGACAGAACCCTTCCCTATTTAGAAAATAATTATATCATAGCTCATAGCATAACCTTACATTGTGTAACACAATACCCCAGAGTTTGACCCTGGAGCAGGTCTTAAGGGTAAAAAATTAGGTCACACTCACTTCAAAGTTTTACGATAAAGTTATTTGAAGATTTATGTCTCAGCAGTCACTGGACAGAACCATTCCATATTTGGAACATAATCATATAATAGCATAACCTTAGATTCTCTAACATCATATCCCAGGGTCAGGCCCTGGAGTGGGTCTTAGGGGCAAAAAATTAGGTCACATTCACTTCAATAAAGTTTTACAGCAAGGTACATGTATTTAAGTGTTTATATCTCAGCAACCACTGGATGGAACCCTTCCCTATTTGAAACATATTCATATCATAGCATAACCTTAGATTCCTTAACACCATACCCCAGGGTCAGCTGATTAAAAGGGTTCTGTCCACTAAGCCATATCATAGCTAGACAAGGTGCGACTCAGGCAAGCTACATATATGTTGTCCTGCAACAGCTCTTGTTTATTTATCAGAGAAAGTATGTCTTGACATTTCATGTAAATTGCCTGTTTAGCAGACAATTTGCATGAAATGTCCAGACTTGTTTTCTCTGAAAAATCAAAAAAAAAAAAAAAAAAAAAATCAAATTGTCATCTGCTACAGTTGTGATTGGCGCTTAAAGGGTTACAGTAAATGTCCTAAAATTTCGAACTCCAAAGTGTCTGACAAAATGACATATGCAAATAGTGCAGACCCAGATCAGACTGCTCCTGAAGGAGCAGTCTGATCAGGGTCTACACTGTTTGCCATTCCACTAAGTATTTTAAAAACAGCAGCATAAAAAGCACAATTTAGGCCAAAATAGTATGAAATAAAGTGTTTGATATTTTAGGACATTTACCATAATAGCTCTAGAAAAAGCTTGCCTCGGTGGCTCGGTTGGATGTGCGTCTGACTGGAGACCAGGAGGAAGCAGGTTCGAACCCCGCCAAGGTCGGCAACATTCTACAGTGGAGACTGATCATGAAATATTTTCTACTGTCATTCTCTCCCTTCTGCTGATTCAAGAAGGGCATTTGTCAGTTTCTGGTGAAAGAATGTGCACAATACTGGTTAACCGCTTAGAGGACTAAGCCTGCCCAGTAAACGTGTGGTTAGGTAAACTGACCACGCTCGACATCACCCCATTGGGTTGACTGGGCCATAAAACCTCAACACAAAGCTTTAGATAAGACTTTTTCCAACCAAAAAGTAGATATCTTTATTTCTCCAATCAAACATATATTATGGGCACTCATTAGAAGCACCTAACCTCAGTGCTTATAATGAGTACCCACAATATACATTTTCATGGAGAAATAAGAAAATACTTTGTTAGGATACTTCTCTTTTCTAGAGGCTGAGCTATGATGTCGTCTGCTGCACCTTGAACTTAAGTGTCATAATTGATCACAACTTAGAACTTGGAACTCTAAGACTATTAAATGCATGAAAACAGCACATGATATATATATTTTTTTTTTTATTTATAACTCTCAGAATTTGAAATCTGTCAGAAAAGTTTGATGTGCAAAATTTTATGATTGTTTCCATATGAGATTTTTATATTTCAGAAATTTTCAGATCAAGTGGACAAGAAAGAAAAAGAAAAGAAATCTTCAAAGTCAAGGAAAAAACGTTCAGATCAAATTCAGAAAAAATCTAAGGCAGATTTATCAGCTTATGACACTCTAAGTGAACCAGATTCTGTTATCATTCCACCACAAATTCAAACCAAAGTTACTATGAAGCCAAGTAGTAGTTCAAAGCAGATTAAAAAGTCCACAAAAAGTGAGGATATTTTGCACCATTCCCCAACTGTTGAGTATACTAAGCTAAAGTCTCCAAGAAGGAGCTCTACAAGTGTCTCTAAAGGCAGTGAAAAGAAATCAGTAAAATCTGACTCCATTTCAACAAACATCAAGCTTCCTGCTGCAAATAAAGCAAGTAAAAGGACAAGTGATTCAAAATCTAAAACACATAGTATTAGTTCATCCTCAGATAGTGAATCAAATTCATCCTCTATCTCTGTAAAAGATAAAGAAGTTTTTAAAAGATTAAAAGCAGGGACAAAAAATTCTGATGATACTGATTCTGATTCAGATAATGATTCTGTAAAATCTGGCTCCATTGTAGAAAGCAGTGAGCTTCCTAGTATAAACAAAGCAATCATAAAGACTGATAATTCAAATTCAGAAACACATAGTGATAGTTCATCCTCAGATAGTGAATCAAGTTCATCCTCGATCTCTGTTAAAGATAAGGAAGTCATTAGAAGATTAATAGCGGGGACAAACAATTCTGATGCTACTGATTCTGATTCAGTTAATGATTCTGTAAAATCTGGCTCCATTGTAGCAGACAATGAGCTTCCTAGTACAAACAAAGCAAGCAAGAAGACTGGTAATTCAAATTCAGAAACACATAGTGATAGTTCATCCTATGAGAGTGAATCAAGTTCATCTTCTGTCCTGAAAATTGATAAAGCAGTCTTGAAAAGATTAAAAGGAGGGACAACAAATTCTAATGCAACTGATTCTGAGTCAGGTGCTGATTCTGATGGTAAAATAAGCACTGCAGAAGTTGAAAAGGATGTTCGTAAATCAGCACAACATTCAAAACATTCAGTATCTGATTCAGAATCAGACTCTACAGAGTCCAAGTCGGCTTCTGAAGATGAGGCTATAGGTAAGGTCAAATGAAAAATGTGTGTTTAGGGTAACATGTTAGAAAAAAAATAGGTAGGGTAGGTAAGGATTCATTTTTTTTTTTTTTTTTTTTTTTTTTTTGATAAAGTTATACAATGATTACCAATACATTTGGTCTTTGTACCATTAAATTGCATAAATTTTGGCAAGTCTGTATGGCTACCCATTTGATGTATCTAAACAGCACTGACAGAATGGCAAACAGTGTAGACACTGATGGAACTGCTCCTGTAGTTTGATCTGGGTTTACACTGTTTGCTTGGACTTACTTGTCCAAATATTTAGTATAAATATGGTAGCATAAATATTTTATCCCAGTAACATTTTTTTTTTCTTGAGAAAATATGTTTTAAAAAAATGCTAGATTTCACTAGAAAAATTAGGTAGGGTAGGGTTACCCTAAACACACACATTCTTTTGTTTGACCTTATACAGTGAATCAGGAAGGAGAAGCTTCAGCGCAGACTAAACACCAGTCAGAAAAAACGAAGTTGCCTACGAAACAAGTTTCATTTGTACAAAGCAAAGAAAACGTTGCTCACCATTCTTCAGTATCAGAAATGGACAGGGATGGTTCAGACTCCGAAGGTTCTGATGATAGCATATCTCATGAAACGCTGAAAGAGCCCCAGAAGACAACTATCCTCAGGGTCAAGAAGATTGCTAAATCTTCTAAAACAAGGGATGAGAAAACAAGACAAAATACAGAACATTGGCCTGACAAGAATGCTTCCAAAACAAATAAGAGAAGACTCAGGTAAGTTTCTGCATAGGCTTTCAGTAAATGTCCTAAAATTTTGTACATCAAGGTTGCCAATAAAATGGCATATGCAAATAGTGCAGACCCAGATCAGACTGCTCCTTCCTTCAGGAGCAGTCTGATCAGGATCTACACTATTTGTCATTCCGCTTAAGTGTTTTAAGAAATAACTAAAAAAGTAATATTTAGGCCAAAAAAGAGTATGGTGTTTAGTTTTGAAATTTTAGGACATTTGTGTTATATGATTTTCATAATTGTAGACAAAAGGGGTGTAGAGGTAAGTGTTACATTCCCCAGCCAAAGATCAGTGTTTCTATTATACATGTAGGTTTTATTTGACTTTATTGTAGCTATGTGGCGGTGTACAATATCTTCCCTTACTCTATCATAGTGCAGTTTTTATTTTCCAAGTGGGATCATTGAGTCCATTCTGATAGCTTGGAAAATTTAGTTCTACTTATTCTTAAGCTGAATACCAAGATTCATATTTTAACCCTTAATATGTCAGTCACAACTGCAGCAGACAACAGTTTTCATTTTTTTTTTTTTTTCAGAGAAAACAAGTTAACATTTCATGTGAATTGTTTGCCAAGCAGATGATTCATATGAAATGTCTATGCTTGTTTTCTCTGAAAAATAAAAAATAAAAAAAATAAATTTTTAGAATGTCATTTGCTACAAATTTTGCTTCGTGCTTTAGGGGTTAAATGATTTGATGCTTTGAAACTAGACTGGAAGGTAAAATATTTATACCAAGATTCATATTTGAATTGATTTAATGTAACCAGGTACCAACCACCAATAGGTTTTGACACTGTTGAACAAATAGACAGATATGTTACACATGAGGAGATGGATGGAAAACAGATATGGCTGATACAGACACCTGTAGATGTAAGTTCTTCTCATATAAATGGCTACAGATTATAAACAGATTCATTTGAATTTGGCAGAAAATAGCAACAGTACAGTACATAGAGGATCTTATATCAGTGGCCATTTCATGAGTTTTATGAAACAAGCCTTTGGCGAGTTTCATAAATTTTAAATGAAATGACCAGGGCCCAGTTGTTCAAAGCGTCGTTAGCTTAACAAGCTCGTTAAGGGTCATTTCGTTAACAGTTTTAGTGGATTCAATATACAATATTCTGATATTTTTTGCTAAAAAAATGTGAGTAGCTTTTGCACTGCAAAAGCTACTCACATTTTTCAACAAAAAATTTCAGCATATTTGCATATCACTCGATGTAAATTTTAACGAATCGTTAACTAACGACATCGTTAGCTTTGAACAACTGGGCCCTGGAATATAAGATTCTGTTTACCATATAACTCTTCAACTGTATTTTATGACTGTAGAAATTGAACTGGGCCCAGTTGTTCAAAGCTAACGATGTCGTTAGTTAACGATTCGTTAAAATTTACATCGAGTGATACGCAAATATGCTGAAATTTTTTGCTGAAAAAATGTGAGTAGCTTTTGCACTGCAAAAGCTACTCACATATTTTCAGCAAAAAATATCAGAATATTGTATATTGAATCCACTAAAACAGTTAACGAAATGACCCTTAACGAGCTCGTTAAGCTAACGACGCTTTGAACAACCGGGCCCTGTTTTTCAATAGAAAACATAACATCATGGACGGTATGATGGCTTTACGTGCCATGTAATGTGTGGTCATATCATTTTTATGACATGATATTATTCCCTGAATAACAATCATTTAGGGGATAACTGCATTCAAATTTGTCATTTGGGGAGGTAAATCGGAGGTTTAAGGTCGGAAATTTCCTTTTGCGGAGACGCTAACGTGTCGCCGTAAAACGAAATTTTCGACCTTAAACCGCCGATTTCCTCCCCAAATGACAAATTTGTTATCCCCATTCTAATGCATTTGTTCATTTTTTCTGTTGAAAAAATATACTATTTGCACATAGTGACAAGTACTGTGAGCTGCGTAAAACCAAATGTCAGCCAATGAGAAGCGACAAGTGATGACGTCGGATTTCCGACATTATATCGCAGAATATACCATCGCAAATTTTTGCCATTATCCAATCAGACGTCGCGTTACATATATACACAAGTGCATTAGAATTTTAATTTGCAAGTTCATGGTAGCTTATTTCAGAAAAATTGTCTCTTGGCTGGTACATTAGCTAAGCAACAATGTGAGAAGACATGCCTTCTGACAGGAAGACTCAAAACAGCATCTGCGTTTTCTGCATTTATAAGAAATTTTGTATCCGTGGCTATCCAAAATATACCCAGTGAAAATTCTAATCAGACTGCGCAAATGAAACTGGGCACACATGTCCGAAGCTAAGTTTTCTAATGTTGCGACTCATGTTTACATGATTTCTGATAGCGTATGTATTGTATGCCATAGTCAAACACTGAAACTACAATGTACAGTCAGTGGCATTAACACATCCAAGAAGGTACACAGTCAGCCTTTGTTAACTACCCTTAACTAAGCCTTATCACTTATTACACTGGAACCTTTTTATAAGATGATTCATTATAAGACGGTTCGGATATAAGACAGTTTAAAGGTGGATCCCAGAAGTGTTGTATCCAAACAAAAATGTCTAGATTATATAATAAAATGACAAACAAAAATGTCTAGATTACATGTATATAGAAAAATGACCATAAATGGTCATTTTTCTATATAATCTATACATTTTTGTTTGGATACATCACATTTGTTTAGCTAACACAGTTTTCACTTTGGATCCCAGCTATCATGCTATAGAGGTTGTGGTGTATTTCAATTGATCTATTGTAGTTAAGATCCGCATATCATGAACTATGTTAAACTCGAAACCACCTGTCTCTTCCATGATTTTTAGCCAAACTATATATACTTCTCATGAGTACAAGAACATAATTCAAGGGTTGAGCGCAAGACTGTAGTAACTCAAACATATTTTTGAAACCCTTGTTTAGGGGCAACTTTGACCCCTTTCGTAAACAATGCAAATTTAGGTGCCATTGCTCATATGAGCAATGGCGCCTAAATTTCCATTGTTTACAGAAAGAAATGTTGTAATCTTCATAATGCCTTCATGGTGAGGAGATTAAGTATTGGGAAAAAACCATCTGACTTGATACAGTCTTGCGATCAACCCTCGATATGTTTTTGTGGAGAAATAAGAGAAATATCAAATAATGTTTATTCGAAAAAAGTTCCTTATCTGGAGCTATGATTTTCACCCCTTATGGCTCAGCTTATTGCCTTGAGATCTCAGAACTTGTTATCATTGAACCGTACAATACTGACTGAATGACACAGTGCAGACCCTGATCAGACTGCTTCTGATATGGGTCTACACTATTTGCTCAGTCATGTCTGCCCAAATAGTTTGGGTAAATATGATAAGAAAACACAGTATTTGTGTTTCCATATTTCAGTTTGATATAGCAACATTACATAATCAAGAGATTACTTTAGATGGGTTACAAACTATCAACGCTCAAGATAAGGTGAGTGACATGGTAAAATGGTGCACACAAAATGTGAGTGATGTGATGTGATAAAATAATTTAAATTGTGCATACAAAGATGAGTGGCATGATGAAAATTTGCACCCAAAATGTGAGTGACATGATAGCATTGAATGTCATGATAAAATTATGCACACAAAATGTGAGCGACATGAAAAAATGGTGCACACAAAATGTGAATCATATGATAAAATTATGCACACAAAATGTGAGTGACATGATAAAATGGTGCACACAAAATGAATCATATGATAAAATTATGCACACAAAATGTGAGTGACATGATAAAATGTGAGTGACATGATAAAATGATGCATATTATTAGAGAAATGAAGACAGAGGGATTTGCATTTCAGTATATCATCCTCTTGTGGCAGTTCTATAGACTTTTGTTGGAAATTTTAGAACGTTGCCTCCTCTCTTGACTTTTCTGCAGGGCATTGTCTGAAAATTTAGAACTTTACCTTTGGTATAGAAGACCTATTCAGAATTTTAGGGTCTAGGTCTGCATTGCTTACTTAGCCCTGTCTTTCCAAATAATAAAGGTAAATGTGTGTTGTATTTATTTGCAGTGCTCCAGCTAGGATTTTAGGACAGAGGGGTGCCAGGTAGGGCACTTTCTGTGCATTCATACAAGAATGAGGGCACCATGTGTCATATATGATATACTACGTATCTTGACATGTTACAAAATATAATCCCATTCCACAATAAATGCCTCAGACTACAATACACATAAAACTGACCTTTACACATTGGTAACTTTTTTAATTTTTGTCCGATTTGCATGAAATTTTAAGCAAAATGTAGGGTTTTATGTCTGGAGTTGAAATAAGGCAGAAGGCAGCTTCAGAAGGGCAGAGGGGCAGGTGGAGAGGGCAAGAGGGGCAGCCTGCTTCTCTGTATAGGGCTAGCTGGAGCGGCAGCCTGCTCCTCTGTATAGGGCTAGCTGGAGCACTGTATTTGTGATTATCTAATCTGATTTTATTGTGTTTTTTTTAGTCTGAGAAACAGTATGAAGTTATCTGCAGGCAAACTAAGGATAAGCAGGTACTATGTACTATTAAATCACAACTGCAGCAGATGACATTTTTTTGTATTTTTCAGAGAAAATATGGTTTGACATTTCACATGACTCATCAGCCAAGCAGACGAATCACATGAAATGTGAACTCTTATTTTTTGAGAAATAATAAAATGAATTTAGAATGTCATCTGTACAATTTTGTGTTTTAAGGGTTAAATATTGAACATTTACACTGGATGATGAAATAAATAAGAGACATGATGTCATGAGAAAAACAAGCTTCAGAGTAGAGATGGACTTCTAGGTCCTCAGACTTCATGGATATGTACTAAGGCTGATCTGGGCAATCATTTAAAATTCTCCCTTCTTGTAGCATGGCCCAATTACTGTGAACCACAGTGGCAGACCGCATTCTAAACAGTACTACATGTATGTATTTTTTTCTGAGAAAGTGACGCTTCACATTTCATTTGAATCCTCTTTTTGACAGATGATTAGCAAAACTGTCAAGCCTTATTTTCTCTGAGAAGTGTATAAGATAGTTTTGAATGTCATCTGCTACAGTTTTAAATATCACCCTAAGAGATAAGCCAATTTTTAAGCAATGTACTTGTCTGGTCTGCCTACATTACACTTACAGGAGCCTTATTAAATGATGTATGCTACATTTCCTAAAAATTGAAACACTTTTTTTTTAAATTGTTGCAGGGATCAATTTTAGCACTTGCTAACTTGCTAAATGCTAGTTAATTTCCTCAAAAAGCAAGCTGCAATTTCCATCACTTGCTAATTCTAGCAAGTTGGAAAGATTCTCTTTAATTGTGGAACCTGAGGCACTGTTGCTAAAGTTTTGCAATTTCTTTTCCAAAAGCAATGACAATACTTTTTTTTATTTTTCCCAGAAAACAGGTTTTGACATTACATGCAAATTGTCTCCATAGGAGACAATTTGCATGTAATGTCAATACCTGTTTTCTGGGGAAAATAAGAAAAATATTTTAAAATGTCTGCTGAAATTTTTACCCGGAGTGCAAAGGTTTAAAGTCACATTTAACAGTGTTTTTAAGTATGAAAAAGCAAGTGGCTGAAAGGTTTAGCAAGTAAAAAATAAAGCTACTTGCTAATTTTAGCAAGCTGTCATGAAAGTTAAATTTGAACCCTGTGTTGTCACAGCTGCTTTAGCAAGCAGGAACCACAGCAGGAATTGACAGCATTGACGTTGGCAGTCGGCGTCAACAATGTTAGTCTGTGCTTTTAGCTCCTTTTTTCAAACACCAAGGCTTCTAGGCTAATGAAATTTCATACACAGATCTGCCATGATGCACCCTGCCCACTGCCATTGATATTAACAGCACTTGAGCTACTTTTCACGCTTGGTCGAACAATGTTTAGTCTGTGTGTTTAGCTCTGTTTCTTGAACACCACCAGCAGTCACGACGTAGCCATTCAGCATGTTGATTTCACAAAATACTTGGTAGAATGACAAACAATAGTGACCCTGATTTCACAAATTACTCAGTGGAATGTCAAACAGTGGTGACCCTGATCAGTCTTATCTGGGCATGCACTGTTTGCAAACACCATTTTGTCCAACAAGCCGAAGTATGAAACTATAGGACAATTACCATAGCTCTAGATAAGGTGCTTTTTTTCAACCAAAAAATAATGATATTTTTCTTATTTCTCCATGGAAACATATATTGTGGTACTCATTAGAAAGGCCCCAACACCTCGTTGAGGCGCTTCTAATGAGTACCAACAAAATACGTTTTCGTGGAGAAATGAGAAAAATAGTATGTGGATACCCCCTCTTATCTAGACTTATGAAAAATTTACCATATATAGTAATAGTTTGAGAACCAGTTATATTTTACACAAGCACAATAACACCAAGCTGAAGCTCTTGGCAGATCAAAACCTGCTGTAATAACTCTAAATAACCTGACACCTTGTATCCATACCATACCATACTTATACTAGATCTCTGGTGACTTCTTGAAAATATAGTGATTAACAGTTGAAACTGCTCTTTTGGTCTGGGATAATCACACAAAGAAGCATAAGTGCATATATGCAAACAGCCAAGACCCAGATCATCCTGTAGTGTATGCAGCCTGGTCAGAACCTTTGGACTTTGCCGACTCAATCTACAGTAAAGGGGAACTTGAAAGGTCCTGATCAGATTGCTTAGATATGGGAGCTGATTTGGACCTTTGTTGTTGGCGAGTATGCTGTTACAACTTTTGAAATATGTTATGGCCTTTCACTCCTACCTTCTGTAGTCTGCCTTGTGTTGCGGCCTATCACTCCTACCTTCGATAATATGCCTTGGAAGATTATCGAAGGTAGGAGTGATAGGCATTAACATGGCAGATTATCAAAGGTCGCAGTGATAGGCTGCCCTTTTCAAGGAAGCCATCATTTATGATGACATGAAGCCATTTTCTGCGAAATAAAGTTTGATCCCGGATGAACTCCCATCGTACGACATGAAAGTCGCAACAAACGATTAAAGCATAGCTGATAAAAAAAAAAAAACCCACTCCTCTCCCTATAGTTGTGTTTGAACCTGGTCTGCCTGAATAAAACTCCAGTTGCTCTAACCGCTGAGCCAAAGAGTCGACTCCCTGATGCAGTTGTCAGAGATTGAATATATACCTACAAGTTATGAGAAATTCGCCAAGGCAGATTATCGAAGGTAGGATTGATAGGCCATTTTATGTAACCTGTTGGTTTATTCTTCTCCAGGCTCCTGGATATTGCAGTGTTGCCAATGATGAAGAGGGGAACTTTACACTTGGTAAGATAAACTTGGTTGCAGCTTAGAGGTGAATTCAGGATATTTTATTTCTCCATAACTCAAATATGTCATGTGATTATTTTTATACCCCACCACATGATAGTGGCAGGGTATTATGGTTTCACGTTGGTTGTCCGTGTCTGTCCGTCTGTCGTCCGTCTGTATTTTCGTTTCCGGACGATAATTTGAGTAAATATGAATGGATTTTGCCAAATTTGGTATGTGCATTGATATTGTGGAGATCTGGTTTGGGATTGCTAATGGGCAAATTTCGTTGATTTTTGATGGAGTTACCTGCCCTAGACATGCCTGTATTTTCATTTCCGGATGATAACGAGTAAATATCAGTGGATTTTCACAAAACATGGTATGTGCATTGATATTGTGGAGATCTAGTTTGGGATTGCTAATGGGCGAATTTCGTCAATTTTTGACAGAGTTTATCTGCCTGAGACGTGCTCGTATTTTTGTTTCTAAACAATAACTTGTGTAAATGTTGATGGATTTTCACCAAACTGGCGGGGTATTATGCTTGCAGTGCTTTTAGTATGAGATGCCAAAGCAGATTTTCATAGATAAATAAGTAAACTTCATTAGTTTTGAGACATGAATGTGGCCTCTTCTACTAGCTCAGTTGTGCCTTTCATTAACAAAAGAGTGAATCAGTAGTTTTGAGATCTGAATGTCACCCATTTTCCAGCTTGCATGACATTGTAGAAAAGTACAGAAAGAACTATTGCACTCACCCCAGCATGGTGGTAAATATTGGTCCATTATATTGCCACCCTCACTCCTGCCCATGATTTCGAGGTCAGGGTCACAGATATTGGTCCAAAATTTTATTCAATAGCACCCTTTTCCTCAATCATGGCCAAGTGGCCAGTCGCAAAATTAAATAAATCACATTTATAGCAGTATTTTGTTGCAATATACCTGTAAATGTGATCATTTGCGTATACACTATCAACAAGCTAACATAAGCAGCATATACCTGTCAGCAGGTGGCTTTTATTTGCAGCTTACAAAAATTAGATGTCTAATTAAATATTCAAAATGGCTGCGCCCATGCTAACAGATATATAAAATGTAAACTATAACACTTTTCTTATTTCTTAACACATTTTGATTAGATTTGTACCAAAGATGCTTCTTTTCGAATATTTAAAGGCAGACATTGCAGTTAGTGTGCGTTTCCCTTTGCTGAGTTTAACAGACGTTTAATGACATATGCCCGCATAGACACAACTTTAACAATTGTGAGAGCATAAAAATTATATTAAACAGGCAAAAAAGGTGTTCTTTTTCATTGGAACTAACATAATTATGATGTGTTTATCTCTCTGCTTTAGTCATCACCTATCTGTGACCCATGCAGTAAAGGTAAATGAAAAATTGTGTACATAAACTTTGTGATTTGCATTTCATTACACATACTTTACCATATTTAACCTAAATATTCAGAAACGAGATTTTGCAAACAGTGTAGATGCAGATCAAACTGCACCTTAATGATCTGGGTCTACATTGTTTGTGGTTCATTTACAACATTTTAGGCACTTCTTCAGATAGTCAAGTGGACTGTTTCCAAATTTTAGGATATAAGGAGTTGAGATGTTCAAATATTTAGGGTAAATAGAGTAATGGACAGCTGTATGTTTGTATGTAGGTGCTGGTATTTCTGGGCAGATTCAGGTGTTAGACTGGATTCCAGGGATCCCACCAGTAAAGGTTGATGCTCCAAGACAACAAAAACATGAGATTCCTGACAATCTGAAATTGAGATATATTCCTTTTGGTGCTGGTAAGTTATAGGAATAAATTTATTTTTGTGGATTTTATCAATGAGTAAACTCCGGCAAATCATTCTCAAACTGAGTAACTAAATAACGCCCAAAGGGCTTTATGTCTGTGAGTGTTTTGCTGAGTTTACATGTCGATATAAATCCACAAAAATAATAATTCATTCCTTATAATTTCAATTTTGTCATCAAAATGTTACAAATGTTAGTCTTTTGAGACATAATGAAAAAAGATCTAAGGGATTTCTGCCATGGACTTTATAGGAGTATAAACTTCTTCCTTCAGCCAACCAAATTGCACAAAATGTATATAAAGATGGAGTTGGAATTATTAATCCTTAAAGCACCAATCACAACTGTAGCAGACGACATTATAATTTTTTATTTTATTTTGTATTTTTTGGAGTAAATAAGGCTTGACATTTCATGTGAATCGTCTGCTAGGCAATAACAAATGCGATGTCGTCTGCTGCAATTTTGCATGGGGCTTTAAGGGCTAATTAATGTATAGCACCCTGAACGAAAAGATCAGCTGTGACATTCTAGGGAAATGAATACTTTTTCAGAGAGCGACTACTCTGTCAAAATTGATTTTGCCCTCTTCTGGAAAGGGTCTACCCTAAAAGGAAAGAATTTTCTCCTGTTGGGAGCAATTGGGAGTAAATTCTTTCCTTTAGGATAGAACCCTTTTAAGAAGGGCATTAGTGTGCAGGAAAGCACAGGCAGTTACAAAAGTTGTCTCCCTTGTAAAAATGGCGGAAAATCTACCAAGTGTGTTCAGATCCCCTTAAGAATATGGGCCCAGTTGTTCAAAACTAACAATGTCGTTAGTTAACGTATCGTTAAAACTTTGATCACTAATTGTGGCATATACACTGATATTTTTGCTGAAAAAATGTTGGTAGCTTTTGCATTTGCAAAAGCTACTCGCATTTTTTCAGCAAAAATATCTGTGAATTAGATATTGTTCTTACTAGAACAGTTAACATTTTGACCACTAACGAGCTCATTAAGCTAACGATGCTTTGAACAACTGGGCCGTGGTGTTATAATAATTAGAACAGTGGTATCTCAGTATCAAAAAGAAAAAAAAAAAAAAAAAAATGATTTGCAAAGGGAGGTAGTATTTTGCAGGATTGCTTATATGGTCAAGAGGGGGAATAAATATTGGTAGCATTTTTTCCAGTTGAATCGTTGGAACATTTACCATATTTTTTTTTTATTTTCCTGAAAATAGGGCTTAATCTTTCATTTGCATTGCAGACAGTTTAATGAAATGTAAGCCTTATTAATTAAGTTGTATATATTTTGCCTGAATATGCTTCTCGTAGCAAACTGCTTCATCCATTTATTATTTTTCTGCAAAAATATTCTTTTGTCTTTTATATGAAAATGTGATGAAAACCCTTAGTAAATAAAAAAGTATCACCACTTGTTGCCCGCTGAATTGGCACAGAGAGTGCTAAAGGTTAACTATCCAACAATTCATATCTGTTTCAGACTCTCCAGAGAAGATGAATGACACACCAAGACATGGTAAGTTACTGCATTTGAGCCAGGACAAAGCAAGACCTAACCGAGCCTCAGTGTGAGGAAAGGTATCTTCAGACATGTTTCTGCACTTCTGATCAGTCTTAGCTGTCTGCCTGAAGAAACACTTGATCTTTGGGTACCCAAAGATCAAGTGTTTCTTTAGGCAGACAGCTAAGACTGTTCAAACTGTGCTGAAGTGCTGTCATGCTGTTTGGGTACCCAAAGATCAAGTGTTTCTTTAGGCAGACAGCTAAGACTGTACAAACTGTGCTGAAGTGCTGTCATGCTGTTTGGGTACCCAAAGATCAAGTGTTTCTTCAGGCAGACAGCTAAGTCTGTTCAAACTGTGCTGAAGTGCTGTCATGCTGTTTGGGTACCCAAAGATCAAGTGTTTCTTCAGGCAGACAGCTAAGACTGTTCAAACTGTGCTGAAGTGCTGTCATGCTGTTTGGGTACCCAAAGATCAAGTGTTTCTTCAGGCAGACAGCTAAGACTGTTCAAACTGTGCTGAAGGGCTGTCATGCTGTTTGGGTACCCAAAGATCAAGTGTTTCTTCAGGCAGACAGCTAAGACTGTTCAAACTGTGCTGAAGTGCTGTCATGCTGTTTGGGTACCCAAAGATCAAGTGTTTCTTCAGGCAGACAGCTAAGTCTGTTCAAACTGTGCTGAAGTGCTGTCATGCTGTTTGGGTACCCAAAGATCAAGTGTTTCTACAGGCAGACAGCTAAGACTGTACAAACTGTGCTGAAGTGCTGTCATGCTGTTTGGGTACCCAAAGATCAAGTGTTTCTACAGGCAGACAGCTAAGACTGTACAAACTGTGCTGAAGTGCTGTCATGCTGTTTGGGTACCCAAAGATCAAGTGTTTCTTCAGGCAGACAGCTAAGTCTGTTCAAACTGTGCTGAAGTGCTGTCATGCTGTTTGGGTACCCAAAGATCAAGTGTTTCTACAGGCAGACGGCTAAGACTGTTCAAACTGTGCTGAAGTGAAGGCTGATCTTTGTCTTCCCTGATCGGGGCTGGTAGGGTGAGGCAAAGGTGTCCTGTAGCTTTTGTCACTGGGGTGCCTTTTTGATATTGGCTTACAGTTGGGCAAGGCCTGCTGTCCTTGCAGTAAGTAAGGGTAGAGGGTGAATGTTTGTTATTTCTTCTGTTCCTTCACTTTCTTTCATTTCCCTCTTTCTTCCATATCCCTCTCTTTCATCTCATCTACTATCTCTACTGTCTCTTTTCTCCATTTCTTTGGGAGTCGACACAAAATGGCCCACAAGGGTTGACATGTCGTTAAACCCCAACACAGTCAAAATCCCCAATGTGCCAGCTTTTTTTTCCCTGAGCACACTTCTGAAAGCACAGTTTCTCAGGTTGCAGCTTAACCATTACCACTGTCTGGACAAACTCAACACATTGATGATATTTTTCATCTTTCCCAGAAAATAGGCTTTGACAGTTCATGCAGATTATTTCCTAAGGAGACAACTTGCATGAAATGTCAGAAAATAGGCCTTGAAATGTCAGAAAATAGGCTTTGAGATTTCATGAAAGACCATTTGCATAAAATGTCAAAGCCTAGTTTCTGGGAAAACTATGAAAAATATTGCAAAACTTTTTTGTTGAAATTTTGGCATTTTGTTGGAACTTGCTGTCATTCCACTTACATGGACTACATCAAAATTAAAAGGCATCTTTTAAGGGACTGGATGCCATTTTTACAAAGCAGGCAATTCTTGTATGTTCCTGTTTGCTTTCCTGTATTTTGGGACCCTACTGAAAAGGGTTCTAGTCTAAAGGGAAACAAATGCACCTAAAGGGAGCAATTTATTTCGGATTTCTAAAATGATGTGCTCAAATACAGTGCCACTTAGTCGAATTATGTATATACTCTGTACTAAATATGATGAAAAAATATCAGAGTTTAATGTTCTAAATAACTTTCCTTCATATTTTTTTTTATTTCATTTGACTGACATTTCAAAATAGCCACCTGCATGACAAGCAGAATATAGCAATTTTTAGAGGTCTTGTAAACTGTATCTTCCAAAATACAAGTCTGATTTATATAAAAGTTTCACCAAACATCATTATTTATTAAGGTCTTTTGTCTGAAGTTCACCAGCAGTTTGGTGTGTGTTTCTCTTTAATTCTCTGTACGCGAAGAGCCTAATATTCTGTCTCATAATGAACACCTCATCTGGACCCAGAGCTCCAGATAAGAGGGAGTAAAGAGTATTTCAGCATTGGTTTTTTTTTTGAAAATCAGCATTGAAGTTAAAGCTGAGGGGGTGAAAATACTCTGCGAAATTTTGGTAGGCAGACAGTACAAATGAAATGCCATGCCTTATATTCTCAGAAACAAAATATATGCTACAATTTTGCTTGGTGCTTTTAGTGTTAAGCATTGAGATGTGCATTTCAGTATTAAGCTTTAACACTTACCACGTTATGGGCAGATTCAGCAGACAACAAACTTTTGATATTTTTCTTATTTTTTCTAGTGAAATAGGATCTGACACTTCATGCAAATTGTCTCCTAAGGAGACAATTTGCATGAAGTGTCAAATCCTATTTTCTAGGAAAAATAAGAAAAAAATTTCAAAATGTTGTCTGCTGAAATTTTTACCCAGCATGCAAAGTGTTAAAGCAGGCTTAAAATACTCATTGTATGAAAACATTATCTTGAGTACTGTGGACTGTGGACCTGCGCTATTTGCAAAGGTTTTGGTTTTGTTCTTTGAGAATGAAAAGTTTAAATCCCAAGAAATTGATTATTCACATTTGTACCCCCAGCATTGACCGCCTAATGGCACAAGAGTATTTTCTCATCCATCCCAGCAGTTTTATTTGCATGATGTGTTCCCTCGTTATATTTCCAGGTCATAAAAGAAAACATGACAGAAGTGAGGCAGATACTCCTAGTAAAAAGAAGAAAAAGAAAAGGAAAAAAGACTCAAGGAGTAAAGAAGAAATACTTTACCCACTCTAAATTTCTAAAGACACTTGTGAAAATAACCATAGCTTAACACAGAAAGTGAAGACAGACATCTTAACCATTAACTCATTTATGCCAAGTGGACTCTTTGGACAGGTCCATTTCCTACATGAGGGGTGTCTGGTTAGTTTCTATTATTATCATGTTTTGTAGAAATTTAACTTTATGCATTCAGTGTAGCCCCTGATCAGACACCACATTCTGCAGGTCTGATCTGGGTCAACACTATTTTCCAGTGTCCCATTTAGGAGATGCTAGGCATAAATGGGTTAAGTACTAAATTTGAGTATCAGCCAGTAACATTTTAATATAATTTTAGTTTTCCTTGAAAACATGTTAGTTTATCGTGTCGGGTCATGTGCAGTATTTGGTTTTATGATGCTGCACCGGCCTCTAGTCTAGAACCGAGTAGAACTAGTTTTCATAAAATTAAAAAGGCCTAACTTTTCATCTGGTAGTATTGCCAGTTGCTTCCTAAAGATTGTATTATTTGAGCAGTGTTTTGAATATAGCATTGGTACAATCTGCCCAGCAAACACACGTCGCAACAACGTGGTTACAACGTCACTGCAACGTCTTGCAACATCATTGCAACGTCACGACGTTGCAGTGACGTTGTAACCACGTTGTTGCGACGTTGTGTGTCTGCTGGGTGCTCAGGATCTTTATTATAGGGATCAAACATGGTTTTTCAGGCATTAACATTCACCAGGTCCCCTGGGAGGTGTTGAAAACCGAGGCCAAAGGACGCGGTTTTCAACACCTCCCAAGGGATCTGGCAAATGTTAATGCATTGAAAAAACCATGTTCAATCGCTATTATTGCATAAAAACTGAAAAAATTTGCTACATTTCGAGTTATTTCTTGCACTAATTTGTTTCGCCTTTTCCCCCGATGTTGCGCGAACACTATTTCCACGGAATGCTCGTTCTAGGGTAGGGCAGTACACACCTCGTGACGGCAGCAATTCTGTGGCCCTGGTACAAGCATAATGAAAGTTGCGTAGCCGTGCATTAACAGTGCGTGAATTGCCTTGTTAATACACGGCTGTTAATAATGTGCGACACTGTTTTTCATGCAATAATATATTTTGATATATTTGTAGCATTCAGTGATTCTGAAAGGGAACACCTTAAACTTTGATGGGACTGCAGGTCTTATCTGGATTTTGCTGTCCATATATGCCTGAAGACCTTTTTTCTCATGACATGACAAATATATTTTCTCTTTGTTTTGCTGAAATAGGGCCTGGCATTTCATTCAAGTCATGTGTTAGGAAGAAATAAAAAAATAATAAGAGGAACAAGTCAAGCAAACAGTTAAAGCCCAGATCAGCTTCCTTGTTTGCATGCTCTGATCAGGGTCTTCACTTCCCACTTACAGATTCATTATAAACCCCCTCTCCTCCCTTATTTGTTTGAGGGGGAGGGGTTGGTCATGTGGTGTGAAGGGCATCCAACTGATAATGGCTTACAGTTTGGCAAGGCCTGCTATCCTTGTAGCAGGTAAGGGTAGAGGGGGAATGTTTTTATTTCTTCTGTTTCTTCACTTTCATTCCTGTTCCATTTCTTCCCTGTCCCTCTCATCTCTTCTGCTATCTGTTCTCCCTTTCTATTGGAGATGACACAAAATGACCCAGAAGGGTTGACGTGGCATTAAACCCTAACATAATCAATCTATCAATGTTTGAGGGGGCAAGGAGAGGGGTTGTATATTGTTTTCATGTCCGTTACGTTTTGGTCCTAGCAGGGGTATCTAATAAGCGCTGTTGGATACTGCAGACTGTTTGAAAACAGAAAAGTTTCTGCTGAGACCCCAGGTGCTTAGGGTGATCTGGATATGCATAGTTTAACATCTGTTTGTCACACATGGTTCAGATTTCAGTTAACTCTTTCGGTGCCAAATATCGGACGACATTTGTCGTCTACTTTTTTTTTCTAACAAACTGTCGCTTAGCAAGAAGTTAATGTGACTGAATGTCAAAAGGTGTAGATCCAGGTGAGATGGCTCATTATGACTCTATGCTGTTTGCAAAATCCTTTTATTATTGCCTGTAGCAGTGAAAGTGTAACCTTTCAGCACCAAATTCATATTTTAGATGACATTTTGAAGTATATTTATGAGAAAACAAGTTGACTGTCCTGTTGTGGAGATCATTCACATCAAATATCAAATCCTGTATTCTCTGAAAAATATCACAAACTTATTGTCTACTAATGTCATGAATAATGTTTTTAAAGTTAGTCAGGAGCAGGGTAAAAAGTTTTGTTTTGTTCATGATTTTGTCCCATAAGAATGGTAGAAAATTAATTAAAATGAAGATCCGAAGATGGTTGTGTCATTTGTCTGAAGATCAGTCTTTTAACCTAACTAGATCCAACAGAATCCCGCAATAACCCACAGTGGCTGTGCTGGGGTAAGGGTGTCCCATGCTTGCAGCATGTGTTGGAATGGGGCATATTTTTATTCTGTTTTTCCTCTGTCATTCACTTTTCCCAGCATCTTCTTTATCTCTGTCCTCTCCTCTACTGACCCTTTCTCTGGGAGATGATGAAAAATGACATTTGCTGTGTCATTAACCCTTCCAGCCCCGGCAGACTAAAACAAATACCTGTACAAACTGTAGATTCAGATTAGATGGCTTGTAATGAGCCATCTCATCGTGATCTACACTATTTGCATTCTGTTTGAAGACCCTACTTGAGGCAGTGGACATGTCCAAATTCAAAGATGATAGAGTTCACTTCAGAAAGTCAGGGATGAAAGGATTACCGGTAAACCACAATACATGCTTTGACAACGCCAGACTCAACCTAAACAGTTTTTGATGAGAATGTTAAGAAATAGGAATCCTGCAAGTCATATTTTGTAGGAAAAATATTTCAAAATCCAGTTTGCTTAAGTTTTTACCAAGAAATTGACAATAGTTAGTATCAGAAAAACACTCATTTCAAAGAGGCCATCCAAATAGTCATGTGGTGTGCTATTAAATAAGTAACCAACTGAAATAGAGCAAAAAATTCCATAGGGAATTTATGTCCCCCACCTTATTTTTATTTGAGCTATTAAAAATGGGTATGTTAACCAGAGGACCATTGGTCCTGTATCACTTACCTAAGTATTGAAGCAGGAAACCAGTGATAAAAAATAATTTTAGGATTCTGAAAAAACCACATGCATATCTTCAGACCATCCTTAAAGCACCTGTAAAGTTTCAAAAGGATCGGCTTAAAACTGTGGTAGGAGTTACGGGGACAAGGTACCTACTCCCTATACGCTTCTGTAGTATTAGAACTAAAAAAATGTCTAAGTTAAAAATGCGGAAAAAGTGATAAAAAATTATTTCAGGATTCTGAAAAAACCACATGCATATCTTCAGGCCATCCTAAAAGCCCATGTAAAGTTTCAAAATGATCGGCCAAAAACTGTGGGAGGAGTTAAGGGGACAAGGTACCTACTCGCTATACACTTCTGTAATATTAGAACTCAAAAAATGTCTAAGTTAAAAATGCTGAAAAAGTGATAAAAAATTATTTCAGGATTCTGAAAAATCCACTTGCATATCTTCAGGCCATCCTAAAAGCCCATGTAAAGTTTCAAAAGGATCGGCCAAAAACTGTGGGAGAAGTTAAGGGGACAAGGTACCTACTGCCTATAGACTTAAAAAAATGTCTAAGTTGAAAATGTGTAAAAAGTGATAAAAAATAATTTCAGGATTCTGAAAAAACCACATGCATATCTTCAGACCATCCTTAAAGCACCTGTAAAGTTTCAAAAGGATCGGCTTAAAACTGTGGTAGGAGTTACGGGGACTAAAACTGTGGTAGGAGTTACGGGGACAAGGTACCTACTCCCTATACGCTTCTGTAGTATTAGAACTCAAAAAATGTCTGAGTTAAAAATGCAGAAAAAGTGATAAAAAATTATTTCAGGATTCTGAAAAAACCACATGCATATCTTCAGGCCATCCTAAAAGCCCATGTAAAGTTTCAAAAGGATCGGCCAAAAACTGTGGGAGGAGTTAAGGGGACAATGTACCTACTCCCTACACACTTCTGTAATATTAGAACTCAAAAAATGTCTTAAGTTAAAAATGCAGAAAAAGTGATAAAAAATTATTTCAGGATTCTGAAAAATCCACATGCATATCTTCAGGCCATCCTAAAAGCCCATGTAAAGTTTCAAAAGGATCGGCCAGAAACTGTGGGAGGAGTTAAGGGAACAAGGTACCTACTCCCTATAGACTTCTGTAATATTAGAACTCAAAAAATGTCTAAGTTGAAAATGTGTAAAAAGTGATAAAAAATAATTTCAGGATTCTGAAAAAAAACACATGCATATCTTCAGACCATCCTTAAAGCACCTGTAAAGCTTCAAAAGGATTCGACAAAAACTGGGAGGAGTTAAGGGGACAAGATATCTACTAAAAATTCGGAACCACGCGCCACGCACCATGGAAAGCTGAAAACAGTCAACAGAACAGGGCAACCTCTATACTAACAGTTACTTCTCAACAACAGCCACTTCTCAACAACAGCCACCTCCCTTTAACGATTACTTTTCAAATTCCCCAAAGTGGCATTTTACTGTAACTATATATTGTGCACATGAAAATTACCAACAATTTTCTAAAGGATGCTATGTAAGTCTATAGAAGTATCAAGCATAAAACTTGTGATATTTATTTTAATATTCCATTTAATATTCAGTTTATTTTTCCCTTGTTCCATTAACCCTTAAAGTGCCAATCCCAACTATTGTCGTCTGCTTTGTCATCTGCTTGTGATTTTAAGTCATTTTTGCAAACAGTGTGGACCCAGATCAGACTGCTCCTTTAGGAGTCTGATCAGGGTCCATACACTGTTTGCCTGTATGCAAAAATAGGTTTGAAAAGTCTGCAAGAATATTCAGCAGACGACATAATTTTGTCAAAGGAAATGATACACTGGATTATGTTGTGGAAAAAACATTGAATTGCATTATAGTAAGAGAATGATGAAAGCTGGCAAAAATGATGCAAGTATCAACAGTTTGCCATCAGTAGCATTTGTTCATTTAAAGTTTTTCTTCTTTTGATGTTGCCTTCTTTAATCCTTAAAGCGCAAGAAAAAATGCATCTGAAAATGTCGTCTGTTTATGTCGCCTGCTGAATATTCTTGCAGACTTTTCAAACCTATTTTGCATACAGGCAAACAGTGTGGACCCTGATCAGACTGCTCCTGAAGGAGCAGTCTGATCTGGGTCCACACTGTTTGCAAAAATGACTTCTAAAATCACAAGCAGATGACAAAGCAGACGACAATAGTTGTGATTGGCACTTTAAGGGTTAAATGTCACATCTGGTTGGCCATCAAACAAACCATTTCAGGATAAGTAGCACTTGACCCTTATACAGAAGCAAAGATGATTTCAAAAATATATTTTTTCTTACCCTAAAAATGCATCCCAAAATATTACATCCAAATAAAGGTATGTAAATATGCTGTGCTTTTGTGATTACAAGCATTTCAAAAATGTTTTTTTTTTTTTTTTTTTTGCCAGGCTCCATAGGGCAGTCAGTTGCGCATTTGACCACAGATTCAGTGGTCATGAATTTTAACCCCAGCTTTGCCATGTAACTTTCGTGGAGATTGATCATTAAATAATTTCTACAGTCATTCTTCCCCTTCCCCTGATTCAAGCAGGGCAGTTGTCAGTTTATGACGAAAATATGTGCACAAGTACTGGTAACCACTAAGAGGACTAAGCCTGCCCAGGAACTTTGTAAGTAGGTTAAATGACCATGCTCAGCTTGACTATAATAGGTTGACTGATCCGTAAAACCTAAACTCAAACAAACAAAAAATATTCTTTTGACTACGGGTTTCAGAGAAGTTTTAAATGAGTACAAAGGCAAACTAAAAAGTGATCTGTGCATGTCTGAACCAGGCAGGACATGCACATAGCCCAGTTAGGACTGATATCCACATACATAAGATACAGTTTTGTCATTACGGGGCTCCTGTTGCATCAGGGATGTCTCTTTACAAGGACTATAAAAGAAAACAAACCACAATGCATGTACATAACTTTATATATCTGTTTGCTGGTACACTGTAACCTCTTTATGAGACTGTTCTTATTGTTGTATCGAAACAAAATGTATAGATAATATAGAAAAATGGCCATAAATGGCCATTTTTCTATATAATCTAAACATTTTATTTAAAAAGTCTATTCATTTTTCAATATAATATATAAACCATTTAGTCATTTTTTTCTATATAATCTATACATTTTTGTTTGGATACAACCTGGCTGTTAAGCTAACATGGTATTTGTTTTGGATCCCAGCAAAAGTTATAAAAGAGGTGGCGTACATATTAATTCTGCTGTACATTTTTCAACATGAATATTTTTAACATAAATATAAAGTACAAACTATAGAATATTAACAAATCTAGAAAAATACAGCTGTAAATAAATATACACTGTAGTAAATCTACTGTATCTGACCTAAGCATTGGAGGGGGGATGTTGCTGCTGATCAGTATCTACCAGGGTTGGGAAACTTCAAGATTAAAAGCTCCATATTCCTCAAAAATATACATTTTATTATCCAAGAAAGGTTTGATATTATAGGGTTATTGCACTGATATTGGTGAATATGGTCCCGAGTTGGGATATCGAAGGATGCGAGCTTGCGAGCATCCGTAGATATCCCATCGAGGGACTATATTCACCAATATCAGTGTAATATTTTATAGCTATAAATATTTTATTATATAGCTACAAATATTTTGTTTCCCAGTGTTTCTAACCTTTAAAATGCTGTTTTAATAACAAAAATGTGAATTCTACCAATGTGCGTGACAAGGTTTGGCGCGATGTCACTGCATTACGACGTCATCAAAAGCAATGTAATGTAATGGTAAAATGAGAAGGCCTCCAAGTAAGTGTGCAGTATTGAGTAAGTGTGCCGATATCGCGTGATAGCACGCTAGCTCTTCGGCTTTTATCGCACATTTTAATCATTTAATTTTTAGCTATATAATAAATTGATATATGGTATTAATACAATCACAATATGTGGCACCTGACAGCTTGTAAAATTTCAGTTAGTCCCTCGTTCTTGAAATGAAATGATTTTTTATTGTATCTCTGAATTAATGTTGCCAACATTAATTCCGAGATATGATAAAAAATGAAGTTTTTATAGTAAAACATATTTTAACAATATCTTAAGAATGATCTAGATTCACAATAACATATATATAAGATATTAATTACCTTAACATAAATATAGTTGACTGGAGGCTGCCAGTCTTCTTACGCATCCAAGGCTTGATTCTCCGCACCCCCCCCCCTCCCCCCCCCCCCCCCCCGACACACACACACACACGCACACACACACACACACTACTTTTTGGGCAACAACTATTGGGCCCAAACTATGTAAATCTGCAACTTGCTGAGACATATCTCTCGAATAGAACTTTGCAAAAGTAGAAGACTGATTCCAGACTGCTGCTATGAGGTTGTCATTGAGTGGAACCTTATCAAAGAAAGCCCAGGAAGAAGATAGTGCCCTAACTTCGTGAGCCTTAATTTTTAGGAAAGAAATGTATCGTTCAGGTGAGTTTCCTATAGGCAAGCCTAGTAGTATAAACTACCCATCTCGAGACTCAAGTCTTAGAGATGTCATGATTGCCTTTAATTGGTAAGAATAATCTAGTTCAGTTCTGACAATAAGAACTAGTCATCTTAAGGTAAAACTTTAATGTTCTAATTAGGCATTAAAGTCTAAATGTTCCCTCTCTCATGTTCAAGCCAAATTAGGGATGACTATAGCATCTGGGCAAATGGACAGAAGCTGATTCTTTGCCAAAAACCCAGTTTGTACTATCAATGATACTGAATGATATTAAACCATCTGATTGATGGAACCTTAAATGATACGAGTCCACTGCCAAAGCATGAATTTCACTGCATCTCTTAACTGCATCAAGAGCTAATAGAAAGGCTTTTTAATCACAACATGGTTTAGAAGCCTTATGTAGAGGTTCATATGGGGCTTTTTGTAGGCAAACTAAGACCCAAGATAAACCCCATTTTAAAGTAAGATATCTATGTATTGGACGTTGCAATTCAAAAGACCTAATTCTGACAAAACTGGATTAGACCCGATTCTATTGCCAGTCTCAAATTTAAGTGTATTTGAAATCATGGATCTATAGCCCTTGATGGTACATGTACTTATTTGACATTTTTTCTCAGAAAAAGGTATATAAGGAAGTCTGCTATGACCGCAAGATGGGCGGAGACTGGTTTAACATTCTTTCTATGACACCAATTGGTGTATACAACCCATTTTCTGAATAGATGCTCTTCTTGATTTAGAGACAAACTCGGCAACATTTTGCGAAAACGTTTTATCTATAATTGATTGCTTGTTAACTCCAAAGTGTGAAGTGCCAGAGTTGGGAGATTTTGATGTGGGAACTTTGCTTTTGCTTGTGTTAGTAAGTTTGGAAAGCATGGGAGTTGAATCGGAGCTGATACTAGTAGTTGTAACACCTCTTGAGAACAAAAGAGATTGAGGCCAAAGAGAAGCAATTAGAGTTATTCTGCACCAAGACTGATGTATTTTGGTTAGAATACCTGTAGATGATATCAGAATTTTTGGTGGAAATGCATATGCATGTAGATTGTTCCAGTTCATTGATAATGTGTCTATCCCTAAGACTTGATTGTCCGGAACTGGAGATACATACAATGGGAGTTTGTGATTGAATCGAGTCACAAACAAATCCACATTGGGAAAATATAGCATTTGAAAGATGCAATTCACCACCGACTGATCCAGAGACCATTCTGTATTGAGAGGTTTGTCCAATTTTGAGAGAGGTCTGCTAGAGTTCTGAGTATAATGTCGTGTTCCAGGCACCAATGGAGGATTTCCCATACTTCTATGCATAGGTTGGGAGAATGTGTTCTTCCTTGCTGCTTGATATACGAGACTACTGTTGTATTGTCGGTGGATATCATAACACAAGAGTGGTGTATGGATTGTATGGCTTTCTTCAGTGCACAACGAATGGCCATTATTTCTAAATTGTTGATGTGGAGCTGGGATTGGTCTTCCCTCCAGAGACCATGAAAGGACAGTCTCATTGGTTTGAGATGAGCTCCCTATCCATAATGGCTGGCATCCATGAAAAGGAATGCATTGGGATCTGGAGGATGGATGAACATTCCCTGAACTAAGTGATCGGTGTCCATCCACCATTTCAAATGACATCAGATCATACTGGTTCTCGGAACTTGATGACCCAGAGGTAGAATATGAGGTCTCCAGACAGATAATAGACACATTTGTAGCTGTTGTAAATGAAGTTTGCCCAAAAGAGAAAGGAAAGTTCATGCCAAAACTTGAGTGAGTTTGAAATGTTTGATAATCAGAAGTAGGGATTCAATACGATCTGGTGGTACCCTGACCATATTCTGTCATGTCAGAAATTCCATCCCTATGAAGGTGAACTGCTGAGCTGGTTTCAAATCTGACTTTTTTAGGTTTGGAATGAATCCTAGATTTTGAACTGTTTGGAGACAATATATTGTGTGAGATATAAGTACTGCATATTAGATCTCTTATGAGCCAATCATCTAGGTATGGAAAAAGTGAGATGGCACTTGGACGCAAATGAGTCATGATAACATCCATCAGTCTGGTGAAAATCCAGGGACTTAGGGACTTTCCATAAGGTAGAACCATGAATTGGAAGACCTGGGCCCAGTTGTTCAAAGCTAACGATGTCGTTAGTTAACGATTCGTTAAAATTTACATCGAGTGATACGCAAATATGCTGAAATTTTTTGCTGAAAAAATGTGAGTAGCTTTTGCAGTGCAAAAGCTACTCACATTTTTTCAGCAAAAAATATCAGAATATTGTATATTGAATCCGCTAAAACAGTTAACGAAATGACCCTTAACGAGCTCGTTAAGCTAACGACGCTTTGAACAACTGGGCCCTGATTTTCGAACACAAAACGAAGGTACTTCCTTGAATGAGGATGAATCGGAGCATGCAGATAAGCATCTGTCAGATCTATGGAGACAGCCCAGTCATACTGACTTGACTGTTTCCATTTTAAATGGTTGTTTCTTCATGTATTGATTCAATAGAGAAAGACCTATTACAGATGTAACTTTCCGTTCTTTTTGGGGACAAGAAATAGCCGGGAATAAACACCGGAAGTTCCCGATATTGTACTCTGTCCACTGCCTGTTTCTGGAGGAGTTCCGTTATTTCTTCTAGTAATAACGAGGAGGAAGATTGACTCAGACTTATCGGAACTGTAGAAAGAGGGGGAGTCAAACTGAATGGTATCCTGAAACCTTTTTGGATGATAGAAAGGACCCATTTGTTTTAAGTTAAATCTCCCCATTGTTCTACAAAGTGGGCCAATCTTCCTCCCACTGGAATATCTGGGCATAGTAAGATAGGCAGAGGAAAGGGTTGGCTTTCAGAACTTTGTGGAAGACGAGGCAGGTTTAAAGGAGGGAAACTGCTTTACATTGCCACTCCTCTTAGGAAAGTCCTTTTTTGTATTTGACATATAGGACTGTGATTGATTCTTAGACCTGTACAGTTGGTTCTGTTCAGGTCTATAATTTTGTCGGCTTTCTAGGCTTTCTGAACGGACCTGTAGCCGAATATGATGATTATTGTTGTTGTATATTTGTATTACTAGCAGAAGATGCTGTTGCTCTTCGTAATTAGATTTTGCAACTTCCTTGACCTCCAGCAGCTTATTTTAGCAAACATCAGGATTTGTTAAAATCTGTTATGATACATCTGTAAAAATCTGTATGATGTTAGAAAGAATTTTGCTGTTAAAAGAATTCCGTTATATAGTGGGCTGACCGTATTATATATATTTGGACTACATTTATGCTGTTGAATTATGGTACTCATGTTTTCATGCAGAGAAGAAAACGAAAATATGTAGCAACAAAAAACAAGTTATCACGAGCTGTGTATTTCTATGAATTGCTGTTTTTGTGTGGTTGTGATAAGGATTTGTACATATGAATAAAAAAAATTTCTGAAACAAAAACTTCTACAGCATGCTAACTTACTTTATGATTAACAAACAAAATTTGATTAAATCTTAAGGCGAATAGATGCACCTTTAAGGGAGATCACTCTCCTGAAAACAGTTGCCTCCCTTCTCAAAATAAAAACATAAAACGATAATACCCCGCCATTATCTTGTCGCCGGCAGATAACTCTGTCAAAAATTTAAGAACTTTGCCCATTAGCGATCCCAAACCAGATCTCCTTAATATCAATGCATGTTCCAACTTTGGTTAAAATCCCTAGACATTTACTCAAGTTATTGTCTGAAAATGAAAATATGGGCGTGTCTCGGGCAGATAACTGCGTGAAAATTTGATGAAAATTGCCCATTAACAATCCCAAACCAGATCTCCACAATACCAATGCACATACTAAGTTTGGTGAAAATCTATTGATGTTTACTCAGGTTATCATCCGGAAACAAATTATAGATGGACGGACGCACACTCCAACAATTCGTGTTTAGGGACTATGTCCCATTGTAAATTTCCATAGGGTTTTAAGGGCTATAAGCTCCCTAACCGAAAGGTTTATAATGAATCTTGATGGAATAAAGCATAATGTGGTTACAAAATTGAACCCCCTAACCCGTAATGTTGGCTCAGACAGACACATGGATGTCCAATGTGAAACCATAATACCCCGACATGGATGTCCAGTGTGAAACCATAATACCCCGCCGGGGTATAAAAAAAGTAGGGCTACTCTTAAAGGAAAGAATTTGCTCCCACTGGGAGGAAATTCTTTCCTTTAAGAGTAGCCCTACTATGAGAAAATATTCATATAGTTGTACATGAAAATTCATTATTTTCTCTTACAGCTGTCTCCCTTTGAGAAGGGAGGTAACATTTTCAATGCAGAGTGCTCTCTCTTTGATAGGCATCTATTTACCTAAATATAAGGCCCACTTAACAAAAACAAGTGTACAATATGTAGGCAATGTAAACCTGCAATAATACAAAGTTTAGACATTTGAAGGCAATGACGATAAGTTCCGGTTTAATAATGCATCAACCCGTGAGGGTCTTTTGCACAAAAAGTATATTAATATAAATTTGGGTTGGTATTGAAACGGCTTAGTATTTTAAAGGCAAACACTGTACACCTGGATCAGACTGAACCTGCTCTTTTCATATGGTGTGGTAATGCCGTTTTTTTTCCTAATCTTGCTGTTTTTGCTTTTTTTTTTTCTTGCTGTTTTTTTTTTTTTTTTTTTTTTGCATTGAAGACAATTTTTTATTTTTTTTTTATTTTTATACTTTATTGAGAAACAAGTAGACCAGTGGGCAACATTCGCTCACCAGATTCAAAGAAGTCCAGTTTGGCCAGTTGTTGCTCAAAGGCTAGTAACTCTAAGATGAGTTGCCTGATAGGGCTGAGTTTCGCACTCAGTCTAGACCTTTTGCTTGTCTTGTTATCAGTAAATTTGATCAAATTTAGATTAAGAATAAAATTCATTAAAACCTGTTATAATGGCCTCCTCTATTATGCAAGCAATCTGTTTTAAGCAAGCCTACATTCTGTTCATGAAAAACGAAATTGCATTAAAACTGACCTGTATAGCAAGCACCTAGCTTAAGCAAGCACATTTTGATTATCCCATAGGCACTTGCTTAATACAGGTTGGACTGTTGATATCCTCTGGATAGCATTTTCCCAATTGTAAGTCTATAGGCAAATTATTCCACTCTCAAGAGCAAGTAACTCTAAAGCAAATATTCTGACTGGCCACTATTTGAACTTGGCCAAGATTTTATGCCTGTCCTGGTTACTGGCAAGCTTGAAAAAGATCCCAACAAAACTGAATGTGCTATACAAAGGTCAAGTATGGGCTCTACTGACATTCAAAGGTAAGTAACTAGGGTAAACAGTACAATCTGTCCAGATTTCAAGTTTTTGAGATATTTATGCATGTCATGTTTATCATGATTGATTGAGTTGAGGTTTTACGCTCAGTCAATCCATTAGGGTCCTGTCAAGCTGGTCAGTTTACCTAACCACACCTTTTCTGGGCAGGCTCAGTCCTCTAAGGGGTTAACCAGTAATCATGTACATTCTTTCACTAGAAATTGACAACTGCCCTTCTTGAATCAGCCAAAGGGAGAGAATGACCGTAGAAATTATTTCGTGATCAATCTCCACAAAAGAATGTTGCCTGACCCGGCAGGGATCAAACCCAAGACCTGATCACCAGTCTGACGCTCATCCTACTGAGCCACGGAGGCTGGCATCATGTTTATAGGCAAGTTGACAAAGTTCCTAAAATGAATTCGCTATCAATCAGACAACATATTCTCTATTAACCCTTGTCCTGCTGAATATATTAAGATGCCACTCCCATTTCTAATTTTCAGCCAATCAGATTACTTGATCCAGAATTTTGATATAAATTCACATACTTAATGGCAAACAGTGCAGATCCAGATCAGTTGGCTTCTTCAGAAGCCAACTGATCTGAATCTACACTGTTTGCAAAGGCAGGGTATATCCGGACTCAGCAGGACAAGGGTTAACAAGTCCATAGAATTTTTTTTAATTCAATGAGACATAACTCCAAGTAAATATTCCATTCAGGCCAAAATTCTGGCTCCTCTAAGACTTTACGCCTGTATGGTTATCTGCCTTTCAAGACAATCTGGGCCCAGTTGTTCAAAGCGTCGTTAGCTTAACGAGCTCATTAAGGGTCATTTCATTAACTGTTTTAGCGGATTCAGTATACAATATTCTGATATTTTTTGCTGAAAAAATGTGAGTAGTTTTTGCACTGCAAAAGCTACTCACATTTTTTCAGCAAAAAATTTCGGCATATTTGCGTATCACTCGATGTAAATTTTAATGAATCGTTAACTAACGACGTCGTTAGCTTTGAACAACTGGGCCCTGATCAAAAGAGAAGTCGCTATCCATCGGACAGAGTCAAATACAGTCTTTGTCGGCCCTTAAGTGCAAATAAATCCAATGGGAATTGCAAAGTATGGCTGAATTTCAAACTCGGACGCCAGTCCACCAATCTTGATCAAATTTCCTAGTTATCAGCAAGTTTTGTTCCAATCTGCCTAAAAACATTATTCAGTCCATCCCCTACCCCAGCAATGCTACTCATGAGATGAAATTTGATCAAGATTGTCCTACTGGCCGTGGAAATATTCGTTTGAATGTGTGAACGACGATGGATGAAAATCCAAGCCCATACTATAAGCTCACTTTTGAGCTTTTGGCTCAGGTGAGTTAAAATTGGGATATAACTTTGATTATTTCCAGGTACAATTCTTCAACAGATAACATGCATTACAATATACTAATAAACTGAGATTACATTTTAACAGTAACAGTAACAATTTAAACATCAGCAGACAGTTTTAACCTTTACCACTCTCTGGGCTAATTCAGCAGACGGCAAATTGGTGATGTTTTAATATTTCTCAGAAAACAGGTTTTGATATTTCATGCAAATTGTCTACATTAGAGACAATTTCATGAAATGTCAAATCCTGTTTTCTTGGAAAAATAAGAAAAATACATGTATTTCAAAATGTCTGCTGAAAACTTTACCCAGGAAGCAAAGCGTTAAAATTCAAAGAAATCAGTTTAGCACACTACATAGCCAATGAGTTTACACCTTGCAAAATTAAAAGGCTGCAAAACAAAATATGGATTTGGGTCAAATGTCCATAACCTCTGGATCATATGAGGTCTTTAGAAATCAAAGCTCCTTTGTAGAGACTGGCATGTCTTCCAAGACAATTTACCATAAATATCAAGCACTATTTTTTCAGACAAGCTGCATAGAATTTCAAGATCTATTTTCAGGAAAAAAATCAATAGTTCCTGTTGTCAGCTACAATTTGTATTTGAAGCGCAAAATATTATCATAATTTGCTTTTTTTTCACAAATATTTATCTTGGTATGGTTTAACATGCTTTCATAGAAATTAGTAAATGAATAAGTAGATTCAATAGTTTCAGATAAAGTATTTTTTTTTCAGATCAGAAAGTATTTTTTTATTTCTACACAAAAACAAACATTGTAGGTACTCATTAGAAGTACCTTGGTGAGATGCTGCTTTTGAGTACCTACAATATATGTTTTCCTGAGAAATAAAACAAATATTTATTTGGCTACTTCTTATCTAAGGATGATAGATGTGGGATATTTTTTTCTTAACTCTTTGCATGCTAGGTAATTTTGCATGCTTTTTTGTTGTCTGTGGATATTTTTTTTTTTAATTAACTTTTTCAAAAAAAAATTTCAGGAATACTATCAGAGTGTCAAACAGTCTGGATCCAGATCAGGCCTGACATTTTGTCGGACCTGATCTGGGCCCAAACTGTTTGCAAAGGTTATCAACAGACGACAAGTCACCACTAGCGGGGAAATTTTTAAATTTCCCTAGAAAATAATGCCTTGAACTTCATTCTGACTCTGTCCAAATGACAGTTGAAATGTCAGCCTAGTTTTCAAGGAATAGCAAAACTTATTTAACCTTTTCATCCCTGAGTTTCTGAAGTGGACTCTCTCATTTTTAAATTTGGACTGGTCCACTGTTGCAAATAGGGATTTCTGTCTAAAATCAAAACCAGAATAGCAAACAGTGTAGATCCTGATGAGACGGCTTTTAAGCCGGATCTACACTGTTTGCCCAGGTATTGGTTTTGGTCTGCCTGACTAAAAGGGTTAAAATCTGCCTGCTGATATAAAATTTAGCCCACAAAAGATTAAACCATTAAATGATTTAGCATACAGGTCCCAGTTATTCAAAGCGTCGTTAGCTTAACAAGCTTGTTAAGAATCATTTCGTTACCTGTTTTAGCGGATTCATTATACAATATTCTGATATTTTTTGCTGAAAAAATGTGAGTAGCTTTTGCACTGCAAAAGCTACTCACATTTTTTCAGCAAAAAATTTCAGCATATTTGCATATCACTCAATGTAAATTTTAACGAATCGTTAACTAATGACGTCATTAGCTTTGAACAACTGGGCCCTTAAGATTAAACCATTAAATGATTTAGCACACAAAAGATTAAACCATTAAATGATTTAGCATATAGAAGATTAAACCATTAAATGAAACAGATACATCCCCAGTATAACCCAGTGACTGAGAAAATCCAGTGCTGACCATTTCTTTAATGTATGTACCATACTGTAACCCTGTAATCATAAGAAATAAGCATGACTCATCTTGGTGGTGTTGTACCTGCAGCACCCTTGATGTAAAAAAAACCCCCCAAAACAAGACCTGTCACCAACCATGACAGCTCGCTTGAACTCGCGCTTATCAATGAGGGAAGGGGGGAGGGGGGGTGGGGAATGGGACATGGGTATAATTTTGGAAGAACATCTTCCATAGCTGCTATCTGTATACCAAATATAACTAGTATGATTTGAAAAGTAGCTGAGTAAACAAAAGATCTTAAGAACTTTGCGGTAAAACTTTAACATAAAATTTCTAAGTCTGTGACCTTGACCTGTAGGTTATAGGGCAGGGATATTGTTGAATAAAATTTTGGAGCAATATCTTTAATCATGCCAAATATAAAGTAACTCTATGCAAGAGTTTAGAAAATAAGAGATCTTAAAAACTTAGAAGCAAAACTTCGACATAAATTTCTAAGTCTGTGACCTTGACCTCTAGGCCATAAGCAGGGATGGGAATGGTGCCAAATAAAATTTTGAATCAATATCTATAATCATGCCAACGTTTTGATTTGATGCTCATGAACCGAGGGAAACGAATTCACATAAGCTATATAGCTTTTTTCGAATCCCTTTTATATATTAACATACTCATGTAATGTCTATGTAGATGTATTGATGTATTGAGAAATATATGAAATAAAATATGTTTAAACCAATCATGCCAAATATAAAGTAACTCCATGCAAAGATTTAGAAATTAAGAGATCTTAAAAACTTTGATGCAAAACTTTAACATAAAATTTCTAAGTCCGTGACCATGACCTTCAGGTCATAAGCTGGGGCGGGAATAGTACCGAATAAAATATTGGATCAGTATCTATAACCATGCCAAATATAAAGTAAATCCATACAAAGATATAGAAATTAAGAGAGCTTAAAAAATCAACACAAAACTTTAACATACCAGTAAATTTCTAAGCGTGACCTTGACCTTTAGGTCATACGCAGGGGTCGGGGTAGTGCAAAATAAAATTTTAGACCAATATCTATTATACCAAATATACAGTAAAACCATGCAAGGACATAGAAATTAAGAGATCTTAAAAACTCTGACGCAAAACTTTAACATAAAATTTCTGAGTCTGTGACCTTGAACTAGAGGACATGAGCAGGGGTGTGGATAGGGCTCAATAAAATTTTGGACCAACATCTATAACTATACCAAATATAAACTAAATCCATCTAAGGATTTAGAAAATATGAGGTCTTAAAAACTTTGACGCAAAACTTTAACGCAAAACTTTAACATTTTTGTTAACACCAACGCCACTGTCAACTCCGACGCCTATGCCGACGCCGGGGATAGTGCAATAGCTCTTCCTGTACTTTCGTACAGGTGAGCTAAAAAATGTTGACAAACAGATGGACAGACAGAAAAACAAACAGATGCCTATATCACACTTGCTATGACAGAAAACAGGTTTTCTCATACATAATTACAAAGTACAGGAAGGCAACTAGGAAAGTAAGAATTACAGAGATTTGTCATTCATATATGCTACACAGTACATTGACTTATTTTGTATTCCTACCCAGTATCATCAAAATATTTCAAGCAGCCTCGGTGGCTCAGTTAGATGCGCCGTCCGACTGGAGACCAGGAGGTCGCGGGTTCAACCCCGGCCGAGGTCAGCAATATTCTTTCGTGGAGATTGATCATGAAATATTTTCTACGGTCATTCTCTCCCTTCTGCTGATTCAAGAAGGGCAGTTGTCAGTTTCTGACGGAAGAATGTGCACAATACTGGTTATCCGCTTAGAGGACTAAGCCTGCTCAGTAAATGTGTGGTTAGGTAAACTGACCGCACTCGACATGACCCCATTGGGTTGACTGGGCCGTAAAACCTCAACACAAAATATTTCAAGGGTTATTCAAGTTATAACCCAAACAGGAAAAATGCCAAAAATAAGGGGAGGCAACTAGGAAAATAGAACAGTAGAGTTATCATTCTTGTACACAGCATCTCGACCTATTCTATAACCCTAGCAAGTATCATCAAAGTAAGAGGGTCGTGCAAAAAGTTCTGTCACTAATAGGCTTCCTTTGTTTTATCCCAGGTATATTTTAAAATGCTTCACTACACTTGAATGGTGTGTTGAATAGCTAACAATACCCTTTATTTTGTGCAAATTGCTTTCCAACTGACTGACTTATTTCAAATTGAAATAGATACAGTCATATACACTGACCAATTTACTTGTTACATTGGAACATGGACCAGAAGACTGAAATTTGTAGCTATATTAAATGCTGCATTAGGCTTAATATAGATTCAAAGCAGATATTTAATGATTTGTGTGGTATATATGGACCTCAGACCATTTCAATGCGCATAGTTTTTAGGTGGGTTAAAGCTTTTAAAGCTGGGAAATTTTGATGAAGATGACACCCGTCCTGGAAGGCCTAAAACCTGTTACCAAGACTAACATCGCTGCTGTAAAGATTGTGGTCGAACAGGATGCGCGATTGTCTGTCAAAGATATAGCTAGTTATACTGGCATATCAGAAGGCAAACAATTCTGAAAAAGCGTTTGGACCAGAGAAAGGTTTGTGCTAGGTGGGTACCTCATTTGCTCACTGAGGAGCAAAAGCCACAACACCTTAAATGTTCCCGGGAACTTTTGAAAACATACAAAGGCTGATATAGTCCGGTTATTTCTAACTTGTTAACAGGTGATAAAACCTGGGTGCACATGTTTGCACCACAAAGAAGGGAAAAGATCAAAAACGCCCATGTATTGCCAAGAGAACCATAAGTTCGAAAAAGATGTTGTACGCAATTTTCTTTAATTCAAGTGGGCCAGTCGTTCAAGTGCCTTGTCCATCTGATCATACAGTCACTGGCCGATTCTACAAGAATTCTGTATTGAAGAAAGTGAAAGAGTTTTACAATAAGAAACGACCAATCAAAGGATGGTCAGGTGTCCACCTTTTACATGACAATGCCTCCTCTCATAAGTGTGAGGTTGTAAAAGTCTTTTTTGGCTTCTGAAAAGGTGGAAGTTTTAAACCATCCAACTTATTCACCTGACCTGAATCCCTGTGACTTCTTTTTATTTCCAACCTTGTGTCTTTTTGTTCTTGTGTTTTTCATTCCTTTTAGCATTGCTAATCTTAGTGCTTTTTGTACATTTGTTCCAGGGCTCGGGAAAACCGGAAAAATAGCCGGTCTGGACCGAAATTAAGAATTCTGGACCGATTTCAAACACCCCAAAACGCTAATAAATCGGTCCAACAGGTTTGTGCCTTGAACCCCATTTTTCCCCAACCAACCAATTTTCACAAATCAATGATGTCTAAAAAATCACAAACGGTCAAGTCTTCCCAAACTGACGTCCGCGCACCTTTAAAATGCGATATTATGGTAGTTAAAAGGCTCTAAACGGTCATTTGACATGTATATTGGAGAGACAGCTGAATAACGGCAACCTACCGCAGCACAAATTAATTACGTCATTATCCAAACATTGTCAAAAAATCAACACTTCACTGACCTTTGTGCGGTAAACAAGCGATTAACATGAATCATCAGTAGTCTGATAATTAATCCGTTTGTGTGACACGTGTGAATACACTGAGACTGCAAAACATCCACGTGCAGTCGGCGTGTCCAAAAGATCAAAGGTCGCTTTACTGAGAGAGATAAAAGAATGCACCGCTTGAACGCACCAGTTTTCTTCCTCTTCTTTTTTGTTTTGATCAACACTGTTTGTCTGTCCCAGATTCGATAAATGAATTCCCAAACCATGTACGTCCTGATCAGATGTCGCATACAACAGCGTCTGATCTGGGTATTATTGATTGCTTCTTTTTTTCTTTCTTATTTTTTTTTTTTTTGTTGTTGATTGCCGTAACACGCGAGTATAATTCAAGGTAGATTTCACGGTAAAAATAAGTAATGCACCACTTGCGCTAGACAAGATTGGTCAGTGCTTAAAATTTAAGCAGTCTGAACAAATCTTGAAACACTGAAAACTGCAAAACCGCCCGTGGCGCAGGCCTTTTTTATTAGACCTTATTAGGTCCATGAAAGTCGTTTCGTTCCGTCTCTCCTGTTTCCCGCCGTCTTCGCGCTTATACAAGACGGGAATCAGTTCTTTATAAATAGTTTAGGAAAACCCTGCGGAGGTGGAAATAACAACAAAACCGTTTTTTTTTTGTTTTTTTCTTTTTACATACCTGACTGTATTTATTGATGACGCCAGCTTTGATCATGCTCGTTATACCCGGACTTCGGTCATATAACGGAGTTGAGGTGTATTATTTAAAAAGAGTTATAGGATTGTCATTAGTTTTCGTGACAGGTGATATATACATATTTTTTTTTTTGGAAATGGGCTCATTGATGACGTCATCGTCATCGGCTTGACCGATTCAGATTTCAAAATTTCCAGAGCCCTGATTTGTTCGATTTGTGCTTGTTTTGATTTTGTCGGTTTCCTCTTCCTCTTAGTGTCTGGGAAGGGCTGCGGTTTGTGATTGTGGCATTCCCTGGACTTTTCTCTTGCCTTTTTTTAAGAAAATGCTTTCTGGAAATAAGTATACGTCTAGAAGTTCTCTTGGCAGCGCTATTTATCAGTGTCTCCAACAGATACCAAAAGAAGACTATGTATCTGCTTTTTGCGACTGGGTAAAAAATGTGTTTCAGTAAAGGGGGAATACTTTGAAGGTTTGTAATAAAAATATGTTTGATAAAACGTAGCACTGAAGTAATCCGAACCCAGTGACAGAACTTTTTGCAGGACCCTCGTACTATAAAGCTTATTCAAGTGACAGCCCACGAAGTAAGGGAAGATAACTGGAAAAGCAAGATCTATAACTGAATCACTTGTGTGCTAGATGGCAGTTCATTAATGTGGTAAAATAATAAACATGGTAGCCATTACAGTTTTAGTAAGGAGCATCCATTTATACATAGGGAACATGTATGTCTAACGCTTGTTATCTAATAAATTCCTGTAAATCGTTTGCAAAATGACAATGAAAAAGGTTTCTTGTGGCAAAGCTCATATGGGCCAGGTAAAGTGAAAAAGTGCCTTCTAGCCTAAATGCAGATTCTAGATCATCCTGCATATCCACACATACTTGTCTGGGCCCAGTTGTTCAAAACTAACGATGTCGTTAATTAACGTATCGTTAAAACTTCGACCATCAAATATGGCGTATACACTAATATTTTTGCTGAAAAAATGTGAGTAGCTTTTACATTTGCAAAAGCTACTCACATTTTTTCGGCAAAAATACCTGTGAATTAAATATTGTACTTATTAGAACAGTTAACATTTTGACCACTAACGAGCTCATTAAGCTAACGGCGCTTTGAACAAATGGGCCCTGGCATTCGCTCTTCACAGATACATTCTACAGCATCCAATGATTCTGTATGCAGACAGTGAAGGCCCTGATCCGATGGCATGTATGTGCAGGCTGATCTGGGTCTTCACCATCTGCCTATGCTTAGACATACAATGATCCTGTAAGCAGACAGTGAAAACCCTGATCAGACTAAATGCAGTCTGATCTGGGTCTTCATTGTCCCAATATGTTCACAGACACTGAAATACTGCTATGTTTTCTACACTTACTGACTCTTTGTGTAAGCTGCTATCAAACATAACTCCTAGACTGGCTAGCTGAAATACTGCTATGCTTTCTATACCTACTGATTCTTGGTGTGAGCTGCTGTCAAACATGACTCCTAGAAAGGCTGTGAAATACTGCTATGTTTTCTACAGGTACTGATTCTTGGTGTGAGCTGTTATCATACATAAATCTTAGACAGGCTAGCTGAAATACTGCTATGTTTTCTATCTTACCCATTCATGGTGTGAGCTGCTATCACAAAGAACCACTAGATAGGCTAGCTGAAATACCGCTATGTTTTCTACACTTATTGATTCTTGGTCTGAGCTGCTATCAAACAGGACTCCTAGAAGACTAGGTGAAATGCTGCTATATTTTCTATACTTATTCTTGGTGTGAGCTGCTATCAAACAGGACTCCTAGATAGGCTAAGTGAAATGCTGCTATGTTTTCTATACTTACTGATTTTGGAGTGAGCTGCTATCAAACAGGACTCCTAGATAGGCTGAGTGAAATACTGAACCATGTTTTCTATACTTACTGATTCATGGTGTGAGCTGCTATCAAACACGACTCCTAGACAGGCTGAGTGAAATACTGCTATGTTTTCTATACTTACTTTTTCTTGGTGTGAGCTGCTATCAAACAGGACTCCTAGATAGGCTGAGAGAAACTGAGCCATGTTTTCTATACTTACTGATTCTTGGTGTGAGCTACTATCAATTTTGACTCCTAGATAGGCTAGGTGAAATACTACTATGTTTTCTATACTTACTGATTTTTGGTGTGAGCTGCTTTCAAACAGGACTCCAAGATAGGCTAGGTGAAATACTGCCATATTTTCTATAATTACTGATTCTTCGTGTGAGCTGCAATCAAACAGGACTCCTAGATAGGCTATGTGAAATGCTGCTATGTTTTCTATACTTACTGATTCTTGGTGTGAGCTGCTATCAAACATACCTCCTAGACAGGGTAGGGGAAATACTGCTATTTATTTCTATACTTACTGGTTCTTGGTGTGAGCTGCTATCAAACAGGACTCCTTGATAGCAGTTTTACTGCTATGTATTCTATACTAAATGATTCTTGGTGTGAGCAGCTATCAAACATGACTCCTAGACAGGCTAAGTGAAATACTGCTATGTGGTCCTGGTCTTACTCTTTGTTGCTTTGTGGTTTATTCTACGAGGCGATTTGTTTTATGTCTTACCTTGTGTTTTTCAGTCCTTTTAGCATTGCGATTACCTCACTTGGGGAAGAGAGCTAATCTTAGTGCTTTTCATACCTTTGTTCGATTTGTGCTTGATTGGTGTTGTTGGGTTTCCTCTTCCTCTTGATGTCTGGGAAGGGCTGCAGTTTGTGATTGTGGCACTCCCTGGACTTTTCTCTTACCTTTTTTTTTCTACACTTTGTTGTGAGCTACAATCAAACATGACTTCTAGATGAGGTAGAAGAAATACTGCCATGTTTTCTATACTTACTGATTCTTGCTGTGAGCTGCTGTCAAACAGAACTCCTAGATAGGCTAGGTGAAATACTGCTATGTTTTCTATACTTACTGATTCTTGGTGTGAGCTGCTATCAAACATGACTCATAGATAGGCTAGATGAAATACTGCTATGTTTTCTATACTTACTGATTCTTGGTGTGAGCTGCTGTCAAACATAACTCCTAGATAGGCTAGATGAAATACTGCTAGACAGCCAAACATCAAGTTGCCTAATATCACATATGGATGACTCTGTTCAAAGCAGAAATAAACCAGATCAGGAAAAAAGGTAGTTTAACAGTCAGCCCTCTCCAAGCACATATTGCAGACAATGATATTTTTCTTTTTGGAAAAATATCCCTAAAAATTGTCCCTATTTTTTCTTCAGAAAAGAGGCTTTTGCAAATTAAGTGACTTGTTTTGTAATGAGGCAGACAGCATGAATTGTCAAACGCTTTTTCTTTTTGGAAATAGAGTTTGACAATTCATGCTGTCTGCCTCTTTACAAAACGAGTCACTTAATTTGCAAAAGCCTCTTTTCTGATGAAAAAGTAGAGACAATTAACTTTTACTATAAAGTCTCCACCTGGATGAGTGGTTACTGCTCCTAGCTTCAGATCATGAGATTCAGAGTTCGAATCCTACTGCAAGAAGAATTCAGCTCATGTATATGTGCTTCAATCCACAAAGCCTGTGCTTCTACACAAATTTTTAGACAAGCAACATGTTTATTAACCCAGTCCAAGTCATATTTGTCAATGTCAGCCTAGCAATGTATTTGTCAAGCCCCAGGTGTATTTAAGTTTTTTATGTTACAAAATTTGATATTAATTTAACATCATTTTTCACAAGAGAGTCAATATTTGTGACTTCCTATTTGCTTCTCTGCACATAAATCCTCTTTTGAAAAGGGAAGAATCTGTTTCCTTTCCTTTTAGAGTAGATCCCTTTTCAGAAGGGAGGCAAAACCATTTTGACAAAGTTACCTCCCTTGAAAGTGTATCAATTCACCTTAACAATCTCATTAAGCTAACTTTGTTTTGAACAACTGGGCTCCAGTTATTAATCCAGTGAAAAGAATCCTGTGAACAAAATCCCACTTCTGGTTAACTTTACTTTTAAAGTCAGCCCTTAAAGTGCCAAAGCACAGATGAAATTCCATTTTTTTTTTTTTTTTTTTCAGAGAAAAAAAAAGGCTTGATTTATCATGTGAATCATCTGCTAGCAGACCATTCACATGAAATGTCAAGCCTTATTTCTCTGAAACAATAATAAAAACAATTATTGTCTGCTACAATTCTGAATAGCATTTTCAGTGTTTACATGTACTCATTTTTAGATCAACTCAGATTCCTGTATAAAAAGTGAAATTATATCAACTTACATTTTTATAACTATGGCTGCAATTGTCTTTACAAGGCCTTGCTTCTATACAAGCATCAAATATTTTGGATAGTTTATTTCTTAAAACTGAAAATAAATAAAGAACAGGTATCAAAGAAAATACCAAGGCTTGGAAACAAATACACAGGAAACAAAGTTTTCAAAAAGGCTAATTCACATACTTTTTTATGTTGATCATCAGTTAAGTACTTTTCCTTACTCTTACAGCCCTCAGCTGAGATACTAAGCATTTTTTTTTTTTTTGCTTGGATTCCAGAACACAAAAAGCCAAAAAAAACAACAAAAAACAAGAGGCCCATGGGCCACAACTCGCTCACCTGAGTGAAACCGCCACTGCAGATATGCAGATGGCATGCAACATTTTTCCAATACTCTTATGACAAGGCAATGGCTTAAACAGTTTTTGAAATATCTTGCTTACAAGGTTAAAATGCTGAAATTTTCAAAACGTCACAAGTAAAACAAGTCACCCCCAATGCCTCCTACCAACTTTTGAGTCAACTGGCATTTCGGTGCAGTAGAAGCAAAAAATAGATTTTCAAGATGGCTGCCATCTTGGATTTCCGATCGGAATGATTATAGCTATTTTTTTATCTACAAGTCACCCTGATGCTTCCTACTAAGTTTCAAGTCAATTGACTTTTAGGTTTAGGAGAAGAAGCGAAAAATAGATTTTCAAGATGGCTGTCATGGAGGCCATCTTGGATTTCCAATTGGCACGATTTTAGCTATTTTTGATGTACAAGTCATCCAGATGCTTCCTAGCAAGTTTGGAGTCGGCCTTTCGGTTCAGGAGAAGAAGCGAAAAATAGCTTTTCAAGATGGCTGCCATGGTGGCCATCTTGGATTTCTAATCAGCACAATTTTAGCTATTTTTGATTTATAAGTCACCCCAATGCTTCCTAACCAGTTTGGAGTCAACTGGCTTTGGGGTTTAGGAGTAGAAGCGAAAAATAGATTTTCAAGATGGCTGCCATGGCGGCCATCTTGGAATTTGGACAGACACGATTTTAGCTATATTTGATCTACAAGTCACCCTGATGCTTCCTAGCAAGTTTGGAGTCAATTGGCCTTTCGGTTCAGGAGAAGAAGCGAAAAAGATTTTCAAGATGGCGGCCATCTTGGATTTCTGATCGGAACGATTTTAGCTATTTTTTTATCTACATTTCACCCTGATGCTTTCTACCAAGTATCGAGTCAATTGGCCCTGGGGTGTAGGAAGAGTAGGCTTTTAAAGCAATTGTTCACACCGCATGACGCACGCCGCATGACCCATGATGGACAACGGACATTGACTGACCACAATAGCTCACCATGCGCACTTCATGCTCAGGTGAGCTAAAAATCTGAGCAAATTTGGCTCAGTGGCTTCAGAGAAGTCGTCAAATTCTCCACAATTTTCCCATATAAATGTTATGGGGCTCATACAAATGCATAGGGAAGCAAACTTGACCTTGCCGTAAAAAGGTCAAATGTCAACGTACGATAATCTTTTTAGCAATTTTGGTAGATCTCCTGTCCCTGATGATTTGTGCACAGATTTAGCCCCAAGGCATCCTCAGTTCTGAAGAAGAAGATTTTTAAAGGGTCTTACCATATATGGGCATGGTGGCCATCTTGGTCGACCTACCGCGACCATTTTAGCAATCTTTCGTTCCCCTGACTTAAGAAGGCACAATATGAAATTTGAGCAAATTTGGCTCAATGGCTTCAGAGAAGAAGAAATTTAAAATTCTCAACAATTTTCCTATTCAAATGTATGGGGCTCATACAAATGCATAGGGTAGCAAATTTGACCCTGCCGTAAAAAGGTCAAATGTCAACGTACGACAATTCTTTGAGCAACTTTGGTAGACCTCTTGTTCCCGATGATTTGTGCAAAGATTCAGCCCCAAGGCATTCTCGGTTCTGGAGAAGAAGATTTTTAAAGGTTTTTACCATATATGGGCATGGCGGCCATCTTGGTCACAGACCGCGACAATTTTAGCAATCTTTTGTTTCCCCACACTAAGGTGGCTCCATATGAAATTTGAACAAAATTAGCTCAGAGGCTTCAGAGAAGAAGAAATTTAAAATTCTCAACAATTTTCCCATTCAAATGTATAGAGCTCATACAAATGCATAGGGAAGCGAACTTGACCTTGCCGTAAAAAGGTCAAACGTCAACGTACGACAGTTCTTTTAGCAACTTTGGTTGACCTCTCGTCCCCGATGATTTGTGCAAAGATTCAGCCCCAAGGCATCCTCGGTTATGGAGAAGAAGATTTTTAAAGGTTTTTACCATATATGGGCATGGCGGCCATCTTGGTCAACGGACCACGACAATTTTAGCAATCTTTTGTTTCCCCTCCCTAAGGTGCTCCATATGAAATTTGAACAAAATTAGCTCAGAGGCTTCAGAGGAGAAGTCGTTTGAAACTCTTAACAATTTTCCCATTCAAATGTATAGAGCTCATACAAATGCATAGGGAAGCGAACTTGACCTTGCCGTAAAAAGGTCAAACGTCAACGTATGACAATTCTTTTAGCAACTTTAGTTGATCTCTTGTCCCCGATGATTCGTGCAAAGATTCAGCCCCAAGGCATCCTCGGTTATGGAGAAGAAGATTTTTAAAGGTTTTTACCATATATGGGCATGGCGGCCATCTTGGTCAACGGACCACGACAATTTTAGCAATCTTTTGTTTCCCCACCCTAAGGTGGCTCCATATGAAATTTGAACAAAATTAGCTCAGAGGCTTCAGAGGAGAAGTTGTTTGAAACTCTTAACAATTTTCCCATTCAAATGTATAGAGCTCATACAAATGCATAGGGAAGCGAACTTGACCTTGCCGTAAAAAGGTCAAACCTCAACGTATGATAATTCTTCTAGCAACTTTGGTTGACTCCCATCCCCGATGATTCATGCAAAGATTCAGCCCCAAGGCATCCTCGGTTATGGAGAAGAAGATTTTTAAAGGTTTTTACCATATATGGGCATGGCGGCCATCTTGGTCGACGGACCGCGACCATTTTAGCAATCTTTCGTTCCCCCACCCTAAGGAGGCTCCATATGAAATTTGAGCAAAATTGGCTCAGCGGCTTCAGAGGAGAAGTCGTTTGAAAATGTTAACGGACGGACGGACGGACGGACGACGGACGAAAAGTGATCACAATAGCTCATCCTGAGCAGAGCTCAGGTGAGCTAAAAAAAATCACTTCTCAAGACCCTGCCTGGGTAAAGAACAAACAAACATACATATACACATACTTACCAAATTCTATGTATGTATAAACACCAAGAGACAAAAGAACAGCTGCTAATTGAAAGTTTAAACCCTGAAACGATATTAAATATGAGCTAGCACAGGACAAAACCTACAATATGTCCTGTGAGACCAGCCAAGACTCAGATCAGCCTGTACATCCACCCAAGATGGCAAGATTTCTCCCCCTCTTTGGATATCATGGAGACTGTAAAAGGCATATGCGATCAGTGAAGCCTCTGATGAGACTGTACGGATGCATAGGATGATCTGAGTCTTTGCTAGTTGCACAGGTCTTATTGTAGTTTTGTTGTTCACTGGTTCATATATCATTGAATAAACCATGAAATTCTGTTAACCAATCATTTAATAATGCTAAATGTCTTACCATATTTACCCTAAGTGTTAGGGCAGACAAATCTTATACTGTGTACACCTAGATCAAACTGCTCCTAAAGAAGCAGTCTGATCAGGATCCACTCTGTATGCAATTCACCCACAACATTAAGAAGTAAAACAGACTTTTTTTTCAAATTTTAGATAAAGTATGATAAGAAGTTAAGATGTTCCAATATTTAGGGTAAAATGGTCATTCAATCACTGCTGTATTTAATCTATTTGGACACATAAGCCCAAGAAAACAATATAGACCTAGATCATCCAAGCCATACCTGGCAAGTTCTTGGTTAAGGCCAAATAAAAAAATATGTGTGTGTTTAGGGTAACAAGTTAGGAAAAATAGGTAGGGTAGGTAGGAATTAATTTCGTTTTACAGTTTTTCTATAGAATTATACAATTACTACCAGCAGTGTGGAGTTACCCTAAACAAACACATTTTTTGCTTGTCCTAAGCAGGAAGCGGTACAACCAATGATACTACAATAAATAAGCATATGGATCTTGTCAAGCAAAATGAACAGCGTAAGCCCATATTTGTCCTAAAATTTACACGTCACATCAGTTGATATATCTACAAACTGCTGGATGAATAGCAAAAAGTGCAGATCCTGATCAGATGCATTCTGTGGTGTCTGATCTGAAATCAGATGCCGCATTCTGCTGCCTATGATCAGGCCTGTCTGTCCAAATACTTCATGTAAATATGACACGCACATGTCAAATAAATATGTTTTAAGACACAACTTCACTTTATGCAACCCTTATATTCCCCATAAATAAGCTGCAACATGACTAAACGTACTTTCTGACATGTGTGACTAACAAAGATTCAAATCAGGGCCCAGCTGTTCAAAGCATCGTTAGTTTAACAAGCTCATTAGTGGTCAAAATGTTAAATGTTCTTGTGAGTACAATATCTAAATCACAGGTATTAGTGTATATGCCATATTTAATGATCAATCGTTTAACGATACGTTAACTATAATATCGTTAGTTTTGAACAACTGGGCCCTGGGTGCACATCAGAAGGTTCGTTATTTGACACTGCAGCTCATATGAAAACTGACACTTTCCCAGCAGTGAGCAGTCAAGATCAACATAACTTCCAAAGTGTTGGATTTCAGAAGGACTAAAAATTGTGGTGTTGAAGTGGGCAGATATTGGACAGACTGGTAATACAAAGGCTAACTTTTGTCTTTACTTTCCATGTACATATATGGGAAATTTTAGTACCTTAAACCAAATGAGCCATAAGGTGGGAAAACACACCTCCTGACAAGTGTGCCGAACGAAGACTCAAATCAGCCTGTGAATCAGCAGTCTGATCAGTGTCATCATTTTCAGCATGAAGAAACTTTGCATTCTTGTATATACAAAATGCAGCCAGTGAAGATTCTGATTTGTTTGTTTGTGTTGAGGTTTTACAGCCCAGTCAACCCAATGGGGTCATGTCGAGCGTGGTCAGTTTACCTAGCCACACGTTTACTGGGCGGGCTTAGTCCTCTAAGCAGTTAACCAGTATTGTGCACATTCTTTCACCAGAAACTGACAACTGCCCTTCTTGAATCAGCGGAAGGGAGAGAATGATAATAGAAAATATCTCCACAAAAGAATGTTGCCGACTTCCTGGTCTCCAGTCGGACTGCACATCCAACTGAGCCACCGAGGCCAGCCGCATGAAGATTCTGATCAGACTGTGAGAATGTGCAGGCTGATCTGAATCTTTGCTGGCCAAACATTCGACAGTGCATAGTCTGACTTTGCGGCTCAAATGATGTACAAATGCATGAAAGAAAAGGGCCCTTATGCCACATGTAGACTACAGATACAGGAAATTTAGTTAGTCCTATATAAAGTAACATGGCAACATAAGCTCTGTAGGCTTTGGTAAATCAAATCAACAAGCAATCACATACAAATAATCACATTTGCCCAGTATTAAATTCAATAGAATCTGAAGAATATACTTGCTTAAAGAGAAAGCCCTGATCAGACTGTATGGATGCACAGGCTGACCAAGACCTTTGCTGTTTATATTTGGTTGGAAAGGCTATATAAATCCAACACCTCATCTTTATACATACTTCACACAATCTGGGCCCAGTTGTTCAAAACTAACGATGTATTTAGTTAACAATTCGTTAAAATTTTAATCGAGTGATACACAAATATGCTGAAAGTTTTTGCTGGAAAAATGTGAGTAGCTTTTGCAGTGCAAAAGCTACTCACATTTTTTCAGCTAAAAATTTCAGAATATTGTGTATTGAATCCGCTAAAACAGTTAACGAAATGACCCTTAACATGCTCATTAAGCTAACAACGCTTTGAACAACTGGGCCCTGATTGGTTGAAGGAAGGTTTACACTTCAATAAAGTCCAGAGCAGGAATCAATCGGATCTAGTTTCCTTCCACTGTCTCAACAGAATGACATTTTTTGGCAATATTAGTAACATTTTGCTGACAGAGTTAGAATTATAAGACTGAATTATTTTATTTGTGGATTTTATTGAAGTGAAAACACCAGAAAATCACTCACAAACTTAACATAAAGTCCTTTGTGCTTAATTCAGTTTGCGAATAATTTGCTAGAGCTTACACATCTATAAAACTCACAAATATAAAATTCATTCCTATAGTAAATGTCAATGTCACTACCCTCAAAACTGACTGATTGTGTTGGGATTTAACAACACGTCAAATACCCTTGTGGGTCATTTTGTATCGTCTCCCAGAGAACAGGAGAAAAGAGATAGATGAGTAGTAGAGGAAATGAAAGAGAGGGAAAGGGGAGAAAAAGAAAAATGAATGAAAGTGAAGAAACAGAAGAAATAAAAATGTTCTCCTCTACCTTTACCTGCTGCAAGGATAGCAGGTCTTGCCCAACTGTAAGCCAATCTCAGTTGGATGCCCTGGTGACGTAAGATACACGACACCTTTGCCTCACCCAACCACCCCACTACTGACAACAAACTCAGATGTGTAAAGACAACTGGCAGTCACATATTTACTCGCTTACAGAATCAATGGATAGTGTAGAATATATCAACCAATAGAATGCCCTGATCAGACTGTTCACTAAAACAATCAGCAGATTCTGCAGATTAAAGGAATCAATGGAATCTGCAGAATAACATGTACAAACAGAGAAGGCTCTGATTAAAGGCTGATCTGGGTGTATGCTGTTCTTATTTGGTATAAGGGCTCTTTTCCCAGGTGACACATCAAAAAACTGTTAACCCTTGTCATTTTGAACCCAACTATACCCTACTTTTGCAACCAGTGTAGATCCAGATCAATTGGCTTCTGAAGAAGCCAACTGGTCTGGATCTGCACTGATTGTCATTAAGTATGTGAATTTATAGAAGAAGCCAACTGGTCTGGATCTGCACTGATTGTCATTAAGTTTGTGAATTTATAGTAACAATCCGGATCAAGTAATCTGACTGGCTGAAAATTACAAGTGGGTGTGGCAATGTAACTAATTCAGCAGAACAAGGGTTAAAAGGGCTGTAAAAGTCAGCATCAATCTACTTACATGTAAAAGAGAACTAGCTACATAGGTACAAATTACAGCGGTAAAGGTTCCTAAAGGGCGAGCACTTTTGAACACATCTGAAAAAAAAAAAAAGAATGAAAGACTGTGTTTATTCATCATTTACATAGCTTTTACATGTAAGGAAGTAATTCTGGTGATAATTCTGGATAATTTTTTTGCTATTTTTCACCAAAACGCACATGTTCAGAATACTCAGGACTACCGTATTTACCCTAAGTATTGGGACATCTTAACTCCCTACCATACTTGTCCAAAAATTTGAAGCAGTCCATTCTATCTTGTTTATGTCTCTAAAATATTGCTGTATGTATGGCAAACAGTGTAGACCCTGATCAAATGCCACAATCTGCAGCCTCTGATCTGGGTCTACACTGTCTGAAAAGGCCTATTTGTCCCAATACTTAGGGTTATAACAGTACCTTGCATATGTGATTATTACGAGTACATGTACTTGCAATGTATATGTTGTGTTTGTTCCTTAAATTTTTATTGCTTAGCATCAGATGACACTTAAAAATATTTTTCCTAGGAAATAGGGTTTGAAATTTCATGTATATTACCTGAAAAGTCAAAGCCTATCTTCTGGGAAAAATAATATATATATATATATATATATATATATATATATTGTAGAGGTAAAAAAAGACTGATGATGATGACCAGTTTGGGTTTTAAGATGCATCAATTTGCTGGTAAATTTGCATCAATACGGTTTGCTACCGTCATCAACTCAGTGAAGGACTGTATTATGGGCACAAGTGTACTCAGTCAGAAAAAAGTAGGGATATCCACTGTATTAATATATTAATATGCACCTAAATATACTAAATATTCCAGTTTTAAACTTTTTCTACAATGACAAAAATGTATATTTGTACAGAGTTTGTAACAGTTTCTACTACTGATATGGAAAGCAGATGTTTTTAACCATTGTCCTGCTGAAACTGGATGTATCATGTCTTTGCAAACAGTGTAGATCCAGATCAGTTGGCTTCGCCAACTGATCTGGATCTGCACTGTTTGACATTCAGGATTTTAATTTATATATATCAACAATCTGGATCAAATAATCTGATTGGCTGAAAATTAGAAATGGCATGGCATCTTCATTTTTTAAGTACGACAAGGGTTAAATCCTTTCATCTCGAGCTTTCATCCCGCATTTCTGAAGTGTACTCTTCATTCTATGGATTAAGACATGTGCATTGTTGTATATAGGGATGTCCATTATAAATCAAAAACAAAAGACAGGTGGGTTGGACTGTATTTCTTTACAATAATTGCTAGTTTGTTTGTGTTGAGGTTTTACTGCCCAGTCAACCCAATGGGGTCATGTCGAGCGCGGTCAGTTTACCTAACCACAGTCAATAATTGCTAGACATAGGGTATCAGGTATACTTTTTCTTATTTCTCCATGAAAACATTTGTTGTGGATTCTCATTCTGATAAGTACCCACAATAACGTTTTCATGAAGAAATAAGAAAATATCAGGGCCCAGTGGTTCAAAACTAACAATGTCGTTAGTTGACGTATCGTTAAAACTTTGATCATTAAATATTGCATATACACTAATATTTTTACTGAAAAAATGTGAGTAGCTTTTGTATTTGCAAAAGTTAACTCACATTTTTTCAGCAAAAATACCTGTGAATTAGATATTGTACTTACTAGAACAGTTCACATTTTGACCACTAATGAGCTCGTTAAGCTAACAACACTTTGAACAACTGGGCCCTGTACTTTTCGGCTGAAAAAGCACCTTATTTGGAGCTATGAATAATCAGATATTGTTTACAATAATGCACAAATGTTTACAACTTCTACTGAGGAGCACAGAAGCAAAATATGGTGTTTACAAACACGTATATTGTAATGTTTAACAGTTTCTACTCATCAGTATTGACCTGAGACTTTCTATATGGAACTTACATGTTTTTAACCAGTGATGCATAGGTATATTCCAGTTTGTAACAACTTCTACTAACGACCTTGGCAATTCTATATGAAAAGGCTTTGCAACATGAATATCCCTAAATAACAAAACAATATGTAAATATTACTGTGGTTACACATGCACAGATTTATAAGCATTTGAATGATTTATCTTTCATTCAGTACCATGATGGAATACAGTTTATATATAAACACATTTTAGCCTGGAAACCCAAAAGGGTAACTGGCAAACAGTGCAGACCCAGATCAGATGCCACAGAATGTGGCATCTGATCAGGGTCTCCACTGTTTGCAACTAGTTTAGCCTTTTTCTCTCTAGGAATATCTAAATCACATGGCCTTACATACCTAAAATTGAAATTGGCATCTTCCAATATATAGTGTAGGGATGTTTCAGTCTAAAATGGGTTAATAGTAAACCAAACTATTTTGTTACTACTACACAGCCATCACAGCTTTAAACTCCTTAACTTTCACATTCCCCTCTGTGATATAATCTGAATCTATGCACATCTTTAGTTTCATGGAAGCATTCATTAAAAAAAAAAAGTGTGAATGGCTGCATAGAATATAAAGCGATCACTAAAGCTCATCCTGAGCTTTGCTCAGGCTAGCCAACAATGAAATCCAGACCTGTTTTGGGACAAACTATTAACTAGGATAAACTACATTTAGGAAGCACTAACCATTCAGCCACTAATAATTACCAGGAATCAGGCATAGCTCCAGATAAGAGGGGGTATCTAGAAAATATTTTTCTTATTCTAAGTGAAAACATATGTTGTAGGTACTCATTAGAAGTGCCTCAGCAAGGCACTTCTAATGAGTACCACAACATATGTTTTCTTGGAGAAATAAGAAAAATATCAAAACCTTTTGGTTGAAAAAAGCACCTTATCTGGAGCTGCAATGTATCATCATTGTGCAAAAAGTTAAAACTACATTATTAGGAGCCACTGGCTTTGTTAAGGGAACATTATACTGGTTGTTCATGCTCTGATTTATATCAGTGGACATAAGGCACAGCTTATTGAGCTACAGTGATCTTTTTTTTAAGTTTGAAAGCTTTTGTATAAAAATGGAGACTGTAGTTTAACCACAGGGTTTCTGACTTCTTTTTTTTTTCGTTTTAATTTTCAAATATGAACTTATTTTCAAATATGAACAGTCTTGCCAAAATCATGGCCATATGTAAGAATCCAACAACTTGTTCACAAGATACTGTGCAGACAAGAAAGTGTCTCGCTAATACCAAAGCCAACGGGATCTGCACCAAAAACAATATGTCCCCCTCCCCATAAGTGAAGGGAGATAACTGCCACAGTGTTGAGCTTAACTCTTCTTTTTTGGAGAAATGAGCAAAAGCAAAAATATGTAACAAATGACAAAGCTATGTAGTTTCTCCACACATGTTGATACCCGTATTATAAAATCTGATCCGACTAAACCATACTTACCATCTAACGTCATCACCAACATTTATTGCCCCAAGGCCACATAATAACACTGTTACTTCAGATAAAAAACTAACAAAATAATGACTGAACCTAAAACTCTGTGCATCTCTGTAAGCAACAAGCCATCTGAAATAAAAGACAAATGATGCTGTGTATTACAAACAACCTCTTCATACCGACACTCAATACAATGACAAAATTCATTATAATGACAATTTGACTGTCATGAACGTTCGCTTATTAAGACGTAACAATTGGTCACAAATTATGCAAGAATATTGTATTTAATACTTTAAAGATATCCAGACATGCATTCAAGTATGCCAACCCTGAAGGAATAGATTCAGCAACTCTAGTCACTACCTTTATAGCCCTAAATCTTGGGGCAGTCAGGCCTGAGCTAACAGTGAAGACCCAGATCAGATGCCGCAGACTGTGGCATCTGATCAAGGATTCTGCAGCATTTGATCTGGGTCTACACTGTTTGCCACTCATCCAGCACTATTTCAAACAATAGGCAGTAAAACAGACTTTTTCAAATTTTAGGACTAGTATGGTAAGGAGTTAAGGGGTCCCAATACTACAAGTATATATGGTAAATAATTTACATACATTTTCAACAGTGAAAAAAACATAAATGAGCCTCACCATGAGAACAGTTAGGATACAGATCAGTCAGCAAATGCTGAATAATCTATATACTGTATTTACCCTAAAAACTGAGACACATAAACATGATCACACTAGTCCTAAACTTTGACTGTCTATTTTGTTACCTGTTAATGTGTCCAGAAAATGCTGGATGGGTGGCAAGCAGTGTAGACCCTGATCAGATGCCACATTCTGTGGCATCTGATCTGGGTCTTCACTGTTTGCTCAAGCCTGTTTGTCTCAATACTTAGGCTCATTAGTGTATGCACTAATACCCAATAATTCTATGTGCACTGCAAAGGCACTGATCAGACTGTTCAGATGTGCCGTTTGATCACAGGAAAGTACCCTTTCCTCATGGCATGACTCAAATTTTATTTTGAAAATAATGAATTAGCTGACAATATAAAAACCTGGCACAAAAGTCATGAAAAACTAGTAACAATGTTTTCCGAGAAAACAAATGTTCCCCCCACCCACACACCCCAGTGCAAATTTTAAGCTTTTCTACTGCTGTGAGCTTGAAAATTAGGTCCAGGGCATCAAACTCTAATCAGTTTTTTGTTATGTCCCGATCATATATCCATGAAAATTTTGTAAGAATCCAACCACTGGTTCACAAGATATGCAGACAAGAAAGTGTGATGCCAATGCCAATGCTGAACCTGACACAGTCTCAACCACGGGATCTGCACCAAAATCAATATGTTCTCCTCCTTGTATGTGGGGGACATAAATAAAAGAAATATGTTCCCAATTACTTACTTGAAATTATTATCCAGTATAAGCCAATGGACCATACAGGTTGAACATACCACACAAAATAAAGCTGCACAGAGGCTTAACACAATCTTTAACATCCAGAATACTTTCTGAAATAACAATGAAATTACACTGAACTTGACCTTTGCTGCAAGCAACAACTAGCAGAACATAATGATGATGATGATGATGATGATGAAATTGATGATGATGATGATGATGATGATGATGATTTGGTGTTTAATGAGGATTATGATTTGGTGTTTTACGTCCCTTTTAACATATTTAGATAAAGAAAGGTTCTGCGCGATGAAGTGTTATACAGTCATGAGCTGCAATCTGCCTCCAACAGGATTTGAACCTGGGAACTCATAGTCCTGTTGGAAGCACTAAACATTTGGACACTAATAATTACCAGGATTTCAGGTATAGATCTAGATAAGTAAAAGCTGTCACAGCTCTAAATAAGTCATTTGTTTTCACCAAAAAGCACTGATATTTTTATTTCTCCACAAAAACATCTTGTAGGTACTCATAAGAAATGCGCTTCTAATGAGTACCCACAACATATGTTTCCATGGAGAAATAAAAACAAGAGGCCCACGGGCCACGGTTTGCTCACCTGAGTGACATAGCCACTGCAGACATGCAGATGTTATGCAACATTTTTCCAATCCTATCATTGCAACTAATGAAAACATCATCATTTGAGCAGTTCTTAGTTTTGAAGAAGAATATATGGGCCTGACAGTCAATGGAGCATGATCAATTGAATAAACTAACAATCACATTTCAACAGAAGGATCAATGTGAAATTTGGTGGAAATTGGCTTGGTTTCTGAAGAATCATGCTTTTATACATGTAAACAGCACAGTGGCATAGAAATATTATAAATATAAACCAGATGATGGCCATCTTAGATTTCCAATCAGAACAATTTTAACTACTGTTGATCTACAAGTCACTTCGATACTTTCAATATAAATGTATATGGCCCATACAAATGGGGAAGCAAATTTGACCTTGGAGGTAAAAGGATCAAATGTCAACATAGAACCATCATTTTAGCAATTTTGGTAGATCTCCTGTCCCCCATAATTTGTGCAAAGATTAGGACCCAGGGCTTATTTGGTTATGGAGAAGAAGATTTTTAAAGGTTTTTAACATATATGGGCATGGCAGCCATTTTGATCAATGGACCACACCCATTTTAGCAATCTTTCATTCTCCTGCCCACGGAGGCTCTGCATGATATTTGAGCAACACTGGCCCGGAGGCTTCAGAGGAAAAGCCATTTGAAATTATCAACATTTTTTCCATACAAATGTATGGGGCTCATACAAATGCATACAGAAGCAAACTTGACCTCGCCGTAAAAAGGTTAAATGTCAATGTAAGACAATTATTTTAGCAACTTTGGTCGACGGCCCATTCCAGATGATATATGCAAAGATTCAGCCACAAGTCATCCTCGGTTTTGGAGAATAAGATTTTTAAATGTTTTTTCCCATACAAATGCATAAGGAAGCAAACTTGACCTTGCCGTAAAAAGGTCAAATGTCAATGTATGACCATTATTTTAGCAAGTTTGGTAGATCCCCTGTCCCCGATGATTTATGCAAACATTCAGCCCCAAAGCATCCTCTGTTCTAGAGAAGAAGATTTTTAAAGGTTTTTACCATATATGGGCATGGCGGCCATCTTGGTCAATGAACCGTGACCATTTTAGCGATCTTTTGTTCCCCCTACCTAAGGAGGCTCCATATGAAATTTGAGCAAAATTGGCCCAGAGGCTCCAGAGGAGAAGTTGTTTGAAATTCTGAACATTTTTCCCATGCAACTGCATAAGGAAGCAAAATTGACCTTACGGTAAAAAGGTCAAATGTCAATGTACGACCATTATTTTAACAATTTTGGTAGCCCTCCTGTTCCCGAAGATATATGCAAAGATTCAGCCATAAGGCATGCTCGGTTTTGGAGAAGAAGATTTTTAAAGGTTTTTCCCACACAAATGCATAGGGAGGCAAACTTGACCTTGCCGTAAAAAAATCAAACGTCAACGTATGACAATTCTTTTAGCAATTTTGATAGACCTCCCGTCTCCGATGATTCCTGCAAAGGTTCAGCCCCAAGGCATTCTTGGTTCTGGAGGAGAAGATTTTAAAGGTTTTTACCATATATGGGCGTGGCGGCCATCTTGGTCAATGGACCGCGACCATTTTAGCAATTTTTCATTCCCCGACCCTAAGGAGCCTCCATATGAAATTTGAGCAAAATTGGCTCAGCGGCTTCAGAGGAGAAGTTGTTTAAAATGTTAACGGACGGACGGATGATGGACAAAAAGTGATCACAATAGCTCATCCTGAGCAGAGCTCAGGTGAGCTAAAAATATTATGCTGATACCCCCCTTATCTGGAATTATGAATTGTGGAGAAAATAAACATATATATGCCTAGTGGTTTAGTCCACTTTGAAATTGGACTGATCAGTTTAGTATTTAAAGGCGTGTTTTCAAATATTGTGGTTTTCTATGTAAACATTAATGGCAAACATTGCTGGCCCTAATCAGATGCCATGTTCTACAGCATCTGTTCTGGTCTCTGTACACTGTTTGCCAGCATACTTTTCATTGGACATGAGACATTACGGGTCAAGGATAATTTTGTTATTTTGCACCTAACATATCTTTTGGGTACTCACTGGAATAGCCTCAATGAGGCCAGAGGAACTGTTAAAGGAGGAATATTTGGCGATGATTCTGGGATAATTTTTCTTATTTCTCCATAAAAACATGTTGTGGGTATTCCTTAGAAGCACCTCACTGAGTAAGGCACTTCTAATAAGTACCCACAACATATGTATTTATGGAGAACTCAAGAAAATTATTTTATAATTATCACCAAATACTCCTTCTTTAAGATGCCTCTGGAGGCAATTCCAAAATGGATATCTACAAGATATGTTTTTGGTACAAATCTTCACAAAAATTATTTTCTGCATACTCCCTTTATCTGGACCTGGTCAGGTAAGAAAATGACATATAAACAACTGTATACATGTATTCTTATTGTTTCTCCTAGAAAAATCATACTGAAGTTTTTGTTTTTTTTGTTTATCAAAACTGTCTGCAAGAGGTAATTCGAAAGTGTAGTACAACATCAGCTTTTGTGGAGAAAAATATCAAAATGTTTTTGTTTTTTTTTTGTTTTGTTTTGTTTTGTTTTTTCTGCTCTGAAAGCTGAACAACAGCAGTAAAGTTTGTGTTTTTTTGTGTGTGTGTTTTTTTGTTTTTTTTTTCAAGAAAATAAAGCTTGACATTTCATGTTAGTCAGACAACTCACATGAAATGTCATGCAAAAATAAGGCTGCTACAATTCTGAGTGCTGCTTCAAGGATTAAGATAGACTGAAATGAAATGCTAAATCCTTTTCCAGATAAAAAGATAGAAATTTGTTCAAACCTATGGCAGTGCCAGATATTACAACTTTTATCCTCCTACAAATCAAGACTGCAGAAGACGATTTTTTTCTGAATTTTCCCTATCAGTTGGGTCTACCATTTCAGTCATCTTATAGGACTTTCTTTGAATCACCTCATACATATAAAATACAGTATAAGTATGCACATGTTTTCATGAAGAAATAAGAAAACTATTTGCAGGATACCCCTTTTTCTTGAGGCCCGTGAATTTTAAAATGGCTATAGTTAAGATGTTCTATTTTTTTTTTTTTTTTTCAATTAAAAAGTGTAAATCCTTAATGCTAAGCATTCTGGGTAAAATTTTCAGCAGAAACCAGAGCTGAATAAAATTTTGGAGCAATATCTGTAATCATGCCAAACAGAAAGTAAATCCATGCAAGGATTTAGATATTAAAACTTAGATGCAAAACTTTAACATTACTAAATTTCTAAGTCTGTGATCTTGACCTATAGGTCATAAGCAGGGGTGTGGATAGGGCTCAATAAAATTTTGGACCAACATCTATAATTATACCAAATATAAAATAAATCCATCAGAGGATTTAGAAAATATGAGGTCTCAAAAACTTTGACGTAAAACTTTAATATTTTTGTTAATGCCGATGCCAACACCGGGGGTAGTGCAATAGCTCTTCCTGTACTTTCGTACAGGTGAGCTAAAAAAAAAAATCACATTTACCCTAAGTATATGGACACCTAAACTCCTAACCATACTTGTCCTAAAATTTTTAAAGCCTATTTCACCACCTCTTGATGTGTCTAAAATAGTGCTGGATGAGTGGCAAACAGTGTAGAACTTGATCAGTCTGCAGAATTTGCTAAGGCCTGTATGTCCCAATGTTTAGGATTATTACAGTAAATAAAAAAAAAACTAACTTAAATGAGCCTCACCATGCGCAAAGATGTCTTGAGGATATGTGTGAACGGTAAAGATCCAGACCAGACAGTAAAGTCACATAATCTGAATCTTGCTGTACATCAATATACTCTACAGTATCCAATAATTCTGTGGGCAGATAGCCAAGACCCTGATCAAACTGTGCAAATGCTCAGGCTGATCTAGGACTTTGCTGTCTACGGCTGATCTAGGACTTTGCTGTCTACATTTGCCACAAAGATACATCAATTTTCACATGACCTGACTCATACTTACCTCTATTATTGGGGGCTATTGCTTAACCCTTGTCCTGCTGAATAAATTAAGATGCCATGCCTATGTCTAATTTTCAGCCAATCAGATTACTTGATCCAGATTGTTGCTATAAATTCACATACTTAATGGCAAACAGTGCAGATCCAGATCAGTTGGCTTCTTTAAAAGCCAACTGATCTGGATCTACACTGTTTGCAAAGGCAGGGTATATCCGGGTTCAGCAGGACAAGGGTTAATCTTTGAGAACTTACCATAGGCCTTTTATGTTGAGTTAGAATATGTTTGTATTCTGAGAAGCTGATCCATGGTCCAAATATCACAGTTCCAACGCAGAAATTATATCCAAAATAGGCAAATATACTAGGAAACTCTATCATACTGCCATTACTCAGATCAAACGCTATACCTATCACTTTCATTGAAAGCACAATCTGGGCCCCTGTAAAAGTTATATACATACAGTTGACTCTCGTTATCGCATAGACTGATAACTCAAACTACAATATTGTTGGTTAACCCTTGTCCTGCTGAATAAATTAAGATGCCACACCCATTTCTAATTTTCTGCCAATCAGATTACTTGAGCCAGGGTGTTGATACAAATTCACATACTTAATGGCAAACAGTGTAGATCCAAATCTGTTGGCTTCTTTAGAAGCCAACTGATCTGGATCTACACTGTTTGCAAAGGCAGGATATATCCGGGTTCAGCAGGACAAGGGTTAATATATTGTTATATATCCCTACAATTCAACTCATTTTCTTTCTCAAACTACTGTTAACTCAAACTAAATATAATGGTCCCCAGGAGTTTGAGATAATGAATCTTGACTGTAATTCTTAAGTACATAATTCGATGGTTGAGCGCAAGACTATGGTAACTCAAACGTATTTTTGAAACCCCTGTTTAGGGGCAACTTGGACCCCTTTGTAAACAATGCAAATTTAGGTGCCATTGCTCATACGAGCAATGGCACCTAAATTTTCATTGTTTACAGAAAGAACTGTTGTAATCTTCATAACGCCTTCATGGTGAGGAGATTAGGTTTGGGGTAAAACAATCATCTGACTTACGATAGTCTTGCGCTCAACCCTCGATATGTAAAGACACTAAAATATTGGGACACGAGGACCTGTTAAAGAGGAGTATTTTGTGGTAATTCTGGGATAATTTTCTCAATTTCTTCATAAAAGCATATCCCAGAATTATCACCGAATACTCCTCCTTAATGAGTCCTCTGAAACACACCTAAACTCCTTACATTGCATTCTTCTCCATAAGTCTGAACAGCTGATTATAGAGGAAGCTGCACAGTTTTTGTTATTTTTATTGTATGTGATATCTTATGTTTGCAGGTTTATTATGTTTGTTTCATTCTTTTGTGTATATATTCACAGATCTAGATAACAAATGAAGGACAGCAAAACCTTTTACTGAACTTTGTTTTGACAAGTATTAAATATAAAACATATATTCATTCTTACCTCTTATACTGTGCCAAACCACTCTATCTAACAAGAATTCACTGAAATATAATGTAAGTCAGATATATGATAAATATAGGAAACAAGCTTTGCTTCAAAAAGTACCTATGGTCTAGGTAAGCGGAAAAATAAGGCTTGACATGTCATGCCCTATATGACTGATTTGTTGTCTGCTCACTGACATCTGCAGCCGGCTTAACATCATATAACTAAGAACTAGAAATGTGAGTTTATAAAACACTGTGTCTTCAACTATATACATGTACATGTCCCTACAAAATGCTGAAAAGGGGCTTAACTCTCATAAAAGTAATCTTTTTTTTCCTTTTTCAGAAGTTAATCAGGTGATCTATTTCTCAGCCCCAATACGTTTGACAAATATCAAAGCCCTAGCTCACTTTCTGAGATATCTTGTACAGTGTTCCAGCTAGCCCTATATTTTGTTTGTGTTGAGGTTTTACGGCCCAGTCAACCCAAGGGGGTCATGCTGAGCACGGTCAGTTTACCTAACCACAAGTTTACTGGGCAGGTTTAGTCCTCTAAGCGGTTAACCAGTATTGTGCACACACTTTCGCCAGAAACTGACAACTGCCCTTCTTGAATCAGCGGAAGGGAGAGAATGAACGTAGAGAATATTTCATGATCAATCTCCACGAAAGAATGTTGCCAACCTCGGCAGGGGCTGAACCTGCGACCTCCTGGTCTCCAGTCGAACGGCGCATCCAACTCAGCCACCGAGGCCGGCAGCTAGCCCTACATATAGGGGCAGGCCACTGTCACTTTTAAAGCTGCCTTCTGCCTTATTTCAACTCCAGACATCAAACTACATTTTCGTGAAAATTTCATGAAAATTGGAACAAAACTAAGAGTTATCAATGTTTAATCCATACCACTCTCTGGGCTTATTCAGCAGATGACAAACTGATATTTTTCTCTATTTTTTCAAGAAACAGGATTTGACATTTCATGCAACTGTCTCCAATGTAGACAATTTGCATGAAATGTCAAACCTGTTTTCTGGGAAAAATAAGAAAAATATTTCAGTATGTCTTTTGCTGAAAAATTTACCCAGAGTGCTAAGTGTTAAAAGTCAGTTCTATGTGTATTTTAGTTTAAGGCATTTATTGTAGGATGGGATTATATTTTGTAAGATGTCTTGATATGAAGCACATCACATGACACAGGGTGCTTTCATTCTTGTATGACCATGCAAAAATTGCCCTACCAAGCACCCTCTGCCCTCAAATCCTAACTGGAGCACTGTTGTACACAGGGCAAGGTGACAAATGGAACTGGAATAACAGACAAATGGACAAATAAAAGTAGAAGCAATATGCCCCTCCACTTTTCACAAATTGGGGGCATAAAAATCTAATATACTTACCAAGCAACTAAATAAACAACAATAAAACATGACATGGAGATTCCACAGTAGTCACGGTTTCGCCAGTTAGTTATCACCATAACAAAGTAGGCGAGCAAACAACAGAACACGAGGTAAAAGAGATTTCTTTGGAAGAACATATGTAAGGCTAGAAGACCAAACATTAAACTTGATAGGTGGATCAGCCAAGGTGGGATATCCTCTTCAGCATTACCTAAGGGATAAACAAATCAAAGGAATTGCTAAGGAGAAGTAGTGGATGATAATTCTGGGATAATTTTCTTAATTTCCCCAAGAAAACATGTCGTGGGTACTCTTTCAAAATGCCATGGTGAGGCACTTCTAAAAAGTACCTACAACAAATGGTTTTATGGAGAAATAAGAAAAATTATCCCTGAGCTATTACCAATTACTCCTCCTTAACAAGTACTCTGGAAATCAACTTTTTTACTGCTCTGCTAACATTATCACATCATTTGGTGGCATGACTGAGAGTTAACCATAGCGTGATATGAAAGGGGCTTAAAGGTAAATACATGTATCTTTCTTCTTTCTCCTGGAAAACATATGTTGTGGGTACTCATTAGAAGTACCTGGATATGGGGCATCTAATGAGTACCACACATTCATTTTCAAAAAGAAATAAGAAAAATATCAGAAAAAAATATCAGTACTTTTGAGTTGAAAAAAGACATCTAATCTGGTGCTTTGATTAAGATACATATTTTACTAATTTCTAAACTTTATAATTGCATCCATATTATAAGAAATTTGCCCAATTGGCCATGTCGTGACTGTTGGTGGTGTCCAAGCAACAGAGCTAAACGTACCAACTAAACATTGTTCAGCCAAGTGTGAAAAGTAGATCAAGGTCAGTAACGTCCATGACAGTGGCCAAAGTGCACCAAGGCAGATGTGTGTATGAAGTTTCATTAGCCTTGAAGCATTGGTGTTTGAGAAACTGGGCAAAATGCAGACTTAACATTGGTGACGCCAATGACGGTGACGCCAACCAAGGAATGTCATCCCTATGTCGCCCCTGCTTATTAATGCAGTCAGGACAAAAATTATGTTTAACAACAAATGTCAATAAGCTTATTTGATACCCTGCTCAGAAACCAAAATGTAACTGACAGACAACATAACAGTATCTACCCTGCCCCCTCCCACCCCCTCAGAAACTCTGTGTTTGTGTGTGTGAAATAATTTTCTCAGGGCTCCAGACAAGATGTATCCAGGTGAACTGGTATCTTCTAAAAATATGTTTGTGGCTGTGGTTCTTTGAAATAAACATGTTAGTTATTTGCATTCTTGGCAGGGGATGTGGGTCCTCATCCCCATCTTAGAATTCAGTTCACCTGAGCCATTTTCTTTTTTCTTTATTCTTCAAAAAGACTTATGCGGTGGGTATACATTAGAAGTGCCTCAATGGTGTTTTCCTGAAAAAGAAATACCCGTACTTTTTTAGCTGGAATATAGTATCTTAGTTAGAGCTATGTCTGTAGCAGAAGACTTTTTAATCTCTACCACTGTCTAGTCTAATTCAGCAGACGACAAATTGGTGGTTTTTTTCTCTTTTTTTTTTTCCCAGAAAAATGGATTTGACAGTTCAAATCCTGTTTTCTGGGAAAAATAAAAATATTTCAAAATGTCGTCTGCTGAAAATTTTACTCAGGGTGCTAAGCATTAACTTACCTGACCTGGAGAATGAACAGATTAGTTTGAAGACAAAGCAGAGCAAGAGGAGGGGTAGGAGGTTCTCTATTGTCTGAGACATTGTGGGCGAGAGACAATTCTCCCATAGCTCCTTCACTGTGACCCGGGTCAGTGCCTCCGGAGCCTCCTGAGTATAAGCTTTTAGCAGATGCTCAATTTCTGGGTTCACCTCATCTCCTGTAACAAAATGGAAATACCGTATTCACCCTAATTACCCCACATACCACTATAAGTGCACACTCAAGTAATCCATAGTCTTCAGATTACAGCCAATGTACTTTTGTCTACTTCTTTATAAAAGCATATGCTGTGGGTACCCATTTGAATTGCACTGATTTGTTGATGCAATTCAAATGAGTACCCACAACATATGCTTTTATAAAGAAATCAGAAAAAAAATGCATGAACATCATAAATAAGCCCTTTACCAATCTTTTTTAAAGCATACTCTTAGGCGGTAAATACATATTTTACAGCAAATTTTCCAAGTAATTCTGAAAAACCTAAGTGCACAGTGTGGTAATTAGGTCAAATACCTAGGCTGTAGAGTTGGACAAATTCTACATGATCAATAGCATTAGACAAGGTACTTTTTCATATGCGGTAATCGACCTAACTACCGTTCATATCCCTATAAGCGCATAGTCAAGCAATTTTCATAGTCTTCAGATTACAGCCTGTGTACTCATATCAACTTCTTTATAAAGGTATATGTTGTGGATACTCACTTATTTGCCTACACTTGTCCATGCAATTAAAGTGAGTTCCAACAATATTTGCTTTTATAAAGAAAATCAGAGAAAAATTCCCATAAACATCATTAAATATTCCATTTATGAAGTCCTCTGCTAACTCTTCTTCTGTGTGCCCTTATTCAGACATTTTACTGCAAGTTTTTCCAGTAATTTTGAAAAATCTAAGCGCAAATTGTAACAATTACACCAAGAGGGGGTCACTTGCCTTCTGAAGTCACTGATGCCATTTCAACATGAAATATGGGGCCCAGGTGACCCTCAACTATAAACCAACTTTGCATATATTTCATGTACTGAAGTCCCTTTAACCCTTCTCTTGCTAAACATGACATGCCCTGTCTTAGCAAACAGTGTAAATCCAGATCAGCTGGCTTCTGAAGAAGCCAACTGATCTGGATCTGCACTGTTTGTAATTAAATATGTGAATTTCTATCAAAAATATGGATCAAGTAATTTGATGGCTGGAAATTAGAAGTAGGCATGGCATCTTCATTTATTCAGCAAGGGAAGGGTTAAAATATGAAATGGTTTAAAATATGAAATGGCTCTTTGAAAAATGTCATATGGGCCAGTGGTGTCCCACAAGCAGTTCGGCCAAGGAACAACACTGCAATTAGGATGAGTACCATATGATGTGCTGCTGCGTTTAACCTTTATATCTGTTAATTGGTTGATCGGAAAACGATTATCAATTTCACCTTATAGCAAATCGATTATCTTTTAACCCTTGTCCTGCTGAACCCGGATATACCCTGTCTTTGTTGTGTAGATCCAGATCAGTTGGCTTCTGAAGAAGCCAACTGATCTGGATCTGCACTGTTTGCCATTAAGTATATGAATTTATAGCAACAATCTGGATCAAGTAATCTGATTGGCTGAAATTTATAAACGGGTGTGGAATCTTAATTTATTCAGCAGGACAAGGGTTAATATGTTTCTTTCACTTTAATCATGACAAACTTTCATCAGAAATAAACAAAACATCTGGCAGGTTAGGTGAAATTGTGTGACATCAACTGAAACTGTTATAAAATCATAACCCAATCTGATCAAACATCACAATTTCCATTAAACAATGATTCTAATGCACTCGCATATGTAACGCGATGTCTGATTGGATAACGTCAAAAATTTGCGATGGTATATTCTGCGATATACTATCGCAAATCCGACGTCATCACGTAACGTCGCTTCTCACTGGCTGGCATTTGGTTTTACGCAGCTCGAAGAACTAGTCGTTTTGTGCAAATAGTACATTTTTTCAATAGAAAAAATGAATAAATGCATTAGAATGGGGATAACTGCATCAAATTTGTCATTTGGGGAGGTAAATTGGCGGTTTTACGGTCGCAAATTACGTTTTACGGCTCCGCTGACGCGTCGCGGTAAAACGAAATTTCCGACCGTAAAACCGCCGATTTACCTCCCCAAATGCCAAATTTGAATGCAGTTATCCCCTAAATATGCACCATATTCTTGTATGAGTTAACTTCAATTATTTGGCAACTTCAGTAATATCAATAAATACAGGTAAATAAGCAGCTCAATTTTAGTCTTGCAAACTTCGTTATGTGTTTTAAAGTATGCCGGTTGACAACATGGTGGACAGATTGCTAATCCTTAGAATTAGAGTTTTCTGACAGGTGTTTTGCCATATTATTTGATATAAACTTATTATCATTACTTAATATGATAATATTAAGTAATTATCTGTTTATCTAACTACATGTAAATGGGAAGTAAACCATGTCCAGTAAGCAAGATGGAACTTCAAGACGGGGTTAACTTCAAAGTGACAACTAATCGGTTACTAATGGCTAGTAAAAGAATGATTATCAATCACCAATTTGGAGTCAGTTTGCCATCCCTATGTTATAAGCATTCATTAGAAATGCCTAATGAGGTACTTATAATGAGTACAAACATATTTTCTTGGAGAAAAAAAAATATCGAAATACTACTCTTACATGTATCTAGAGATTTGTTCATTCCATCTAGTTCAGAAATGGAGCTCAACTCTAGGGTTGATCTAAAATAATGGTAAAGTCATTAGATTGTCAAACACAGATCAGGCTCTGAGGTTATAAAACTTTTTTCATGCTCAACTCAGCTGAGCATGAAATTTGCCCTGCTAATTAACCTCAAACTACTAACAATTGCGAATTCTTTTTTTCTAAACAAATTTTGAGAAATAAGAAAAATATATATCTTATAATCTGGATACTCTCCTTAGCTAGATCTATAAATTACTTGTCCCAGGACAAGAATTAAGTCTCAACGCAACTACTGAGAAGTCATGACGCTCAAAGACCTACCACACACATGAGCTCTCGCTATCAACAATATGCCTATTGTTGGTAGGCCTATCTGGAGATTGACCGAAGGCAAACATATTGCCAGAGATAACTTGGCAATAACCACATCAACCTACACAGAGGCAAGGCAACCAACTACAGAAGAAGAAGACACTTACTCCTGCAACAAATGGTGAGACATCCAAGATGGCAGTCCAAGATGGCGGCACCCACGCCAGATACTAAGATGGCTGAACCAGCGCTCAATGTGGCTAAGTGTATCACACTGACAGGACCACCCAGGACTCCACTGGGACATAGTACGCCCTACGCCGAGGATACTACGACTGACCACTCTCTGCAAGGAGAATGGAAGGAAGTAGTATCTAAGAAGAAGAAAAAGATGACCGGCAGGAAGTCTCCACCACCAGCAAAGAAAGAACGACCTGTGATTCAGCAACAGCAACAGCGGACTCCATCTCTGCCAAAGATGAAGGTCCAGCATATCCAGTCCCCTCTGGGCCTCAGCAGGGAAGAGAGAAGAGAAGTAGGAGCTACCAAGGAGTATCCACTTCACGAGAAATATGATCTCGATGAAGTGGTTACAGACAAGTTAGAACACCAGGATTGCTGCTACGTGATCATCAGAGCCTACAGACAACAATGGGAAGAGAAAACTATCAATGTGGACCTACCAGCATACTTCATCTACTTCATAGATGATGAGCCCACATGGTTCTTCGCCAAAGGACCCACTTAGAAGTCCTACTATAAGGATCATTACGAAGACATTGAAAGACGCTTTGAGAAAGGCAAACCATGTGGGAACAGCGTCTACTGGTACGACATGTTGGACCGTTCCAGCAAGGGCTCTGACCGGACAGCTCCACGGATCTAGAAGATCTCTCCTTCCTGCCCATGATGCTGCCTACTGGACCAAAGGTTAGTCCTTTTCCAACACTTCCGCATGGTGGCTGGACTGAGCAAGTGTGATATTACATTGTGCATTGGTAATACACACGTATTGGAACTCTTTTCTTTTGGCCGAACATTCTAAATTATGTAACATACAGACCTTGACCTTTATGCATATCGTCCAATCAGGCGAGGTAGTACACGCATGAATTATGCGTGCACACCGTTTCAAGCCAAGGTCAGGGTAAAACTAATCCAGATTTCTCTGGCGCTGCCTCTATGTGCCTCTGGTGCCTGGTAGCATTAAAAATCTGTAAACTGTAACTGTAAGTAAACATAGAATAAAATTTCTTACTTGTCCTCAGGGAAATGAGACAAGTTGGACAAGTCAGGCATGGTATTTCCACAGCTCTGCATTAAGTATAGGTCAGAGACATAAAACAACTTGCAGTGTTTGAGTACATGTTAGGAAGAGCATGCTAGGCTAGATGACTTACAGTTAATCAGAAATGGAGCTAAATGCTAGTACATGTATTGATGTAACAACTGGCAAAGTCATCAACCATGAAAATTATGTCATGGTCATAAAAGGACACCACACTGTTTGAATCCATGTTAGACAGGAAAAGTATACCACATAAGATGATTGCAGCCTTATAGGTGTAATAAACTTAGTATAAATTCAGAAATGGAATGCTAATGTTATGTAAATGTTGATGGACAGCAAACAAACAGACAGATGAACAGACAGACAAAGCCCAGCCGGCACATTACGTTTAGACATTGCATTAATGTTGATGCAACATTGTCTTAACGTTGTGTGCCCGCCGGAACAAATGCTGACCCCTATTTCACATGTGCTTTCTAAAGCAGGTGTGACAAAAAAAAAAAAAAAAGACCCTAAACTAGAAATTTGTTTTCAAACAAAACAGATGCCCCCACCCTCACTCCAACCCCACCCCAACTTCCAACAGTCTTAGTCATGTACTAACCTTTAAAATTAGGTCAAGGTCACCAGAATCTAAATAACTTCAAGGTATGTCCCAATAATTTATCCATTCAAGTTCGATGAAAATTTACCAGTCCAGTAAAGAGATATTGCACACACAAGAACCTGTCATGTCAATGCTGATGCTAATGCGATCAGCACCAAAAACCGATGGGAGAGGACATAATGATCACCTCTATTATTATCATCAGGAGCTGATGATTCCAGCAGGGCTGTGGAAATACCATGCCCGACTTCTCCAACATGTCCCATTTCCCTGAGAACAAATAAGAAATTTCAATTTACTTCTCCTGGGACAAGGACTACATAGCTCTAGCTAAGAGTATCCAGATTATGATAAATGCATATATCTTTTCTTATTTCTTGAAGAAAACATATGTTGTGGGTACTTATCAGAAGCACCTTGGTGAGGTGCTTTTAATGAGTATCCACGACATGTCTTCGGGCAAGTAAATCTTAGACAAGTGAATTTAGACGATTTACTTGCTCATAGACGTGATAAAATTTGATAATTCAACAACCATGATCCCAGGTCTCACAAACCTTCTAGATATGCCCTCAACATATCCTCATCTAAATCCTCCAGCCCTCCAAATTCATCTCCATAAAAGATGTCATCATCCATGCTGCCAGCACTGTTATAAACAACACTACATATACACCAAAATTTGCTTCATGGAAACGTCACTGAAATTAAAGAATAAATTTCAAAGAACTTTGGAAACAATTTCTCAGTCCCATAGCTACAGATAAGAGGGGATATCCATATAATATTTTTCTTATTTCTCCACGAAAACATATGTTGTGGGTACTCATTAGAAGCGCCTCGACAAGGCGCTTCTAATGAGTACCACAACATATGTTTTCGTGAAGAAATATCAGCATTTTTCGGATGAAAAAAGTGCCTTATCTGTTGCTATGAGTCCACCCATGCAACAGTCTATCACTGGTTTTGTAAGCCTTACTGATCATCAACTAATAGTCAACAAGTATACAACATATATTCATTATTATCTTTATCTCTCCTATAGGAAGTACAAGGAGAGTTATTGTAGTCACCCCAGCTGTCTGCATTCCTGTTTATGTCATAATGAGCTCAAGTTTCATATGCATTTTTTTTCACGTGCTTATTATTACTCAGGGCCCAGTTGTTCAAAGCGTCGTTAGCTTAACAAGCTCGTTAAGGGTCATTTCGTTAACTGTTTTAGCGGATTCAATATACAATATTCTGATATCTTTTGCTGAAAAAATGTGAGTAGCTTTTGCACTGCAAAAGCTACTCACATTTTTTCAGCAAAACATTTCAGCATATTTGCGTGTCACTTGATGTAAATTTTAACAAATCGTTAACTAACGACGTCGTTAGCTTTGAGCAACTGGGCCCAGATGTTTATTCTATAAACTTATATCTCAGCAGTCATTTGTTAGAAAGCATTATTTTAAATTTGGAAACCTACAGCCTGTGAGGGTCTTCTTTGATTAAATTGATACTGACCCAAAGGTTCATGCCTAGGGGTGGGAATGAATGTACATTGTACATTGTAAAAAAGATCAGTGTGTGTTTTCTAAAAATCCTTCTGGGAAGCTTGACTGACAGATACAGAATAGTCCTCGATGAAGCTTGCAACTTTAACTGGACTGAAGATTCCATTACAGTTTTTGGGATAAGATTAGCTAATCAGTTTAGCAGTTGTGCCAACATTTAAGGATACTTCAACCTTTTCCCAAGCAGTAGCATAATCATGTTATATATCAATTTAAAGCTTGGATTTTATACTTTTAAATGCCTTAATTGTTCTTATCTGAATCTAGTAAGTAAAAGGTTGTAAGCAAAATATGCCCATACAGCCCTGTCAAAATTATTCCTATTTCAGTATCATAGCAAAGACCCACTACAGAGCCCCAAGTTTTGGGATAGACTGAAGAGGTGTTAATGAACAAAACCATATCACAAAATTTTGATAAAATGTTTTATAGAAGTAAAATTAAGCTAAATCAATTATCCACGGAATTTTTTTCAGTCCTTCATTTGAAAAAAAAAACGAAAAACACACAAATTCTGAATGGAAGCTTTGTGTTTAGGTTTTACTACCCAGTCAACCCGATGGGGTGATGTTGAGCAGGGTCAATTTACCTAACCACTTTTACTGGGCAGGCTAAGTCCTCTAAGCAATTAATCAGTATTGTGCACATTCTTTCGCCGGAAACTGACAACTGCCTTTCTTGAATCAACAGAAGGGAGAGAATGACTGTAGAAAATATTCCATGATCAATCTCCTTTGATAAAAGGAAAATTGTCTTCTTCTTATCTCACTATACCACAATTTGATAATATGAATTTAGGCACTGCCTAGAAACGGGCATGGCAATTGCTTAATTTTCAGTTAGCCGAAAATGTAATGGTTTTTGTTGATGCAGGACAGGGTCACAATTTGTAACTACGCAGATGGAAAAAAAAAAATACACTAGACTGGCTCTATTTTTATTACAATTCCTGCCGAATGTCACACAGATTAGTTATTCGTTTCCAATGAGCGTCTCTTTAAAGTTGACCAACCAATATTGAAGTAATAATCAAGAATAAACAATTCTATTTTTTTTAAACGCTTTAGATCGCTTTATGTAGCTTTGAAATTTCTGCAGTTGTTTCAATTAATGAAATGAAAGTTAAACGAGTGTAGGAAAAATGTGTATGAAAATGATTTCCGTAATAGAATGTCAAAATCCAACTGGTTCTTTAGTATTACGATTATCAGCAGACGCTTTGAGAATCATTCAAAATTAGTCATCAGTTTTTTCATTTTATATTGAAAATAATGTGTGTATATTTAAAAACATCTTTAAAGATTCACAGAGAGAAAAAAAAAACAAAAAAACATTTTAAGAAAATAACTCTTTCTCGTCAGTTTTCAATTCGCGAGATTGGTATATTTGGCACAGAGCAGCAGAGATACATGGGCAGGATACTGTGGTAAGTTTCATGTGTGTTAACTATAGGCGTGCAGGCAACGTTCGAAAAAAAAGTTGGCCATGCCCGTAAAAGGAAAAATGGTCTTCTTCTTATCTTGCCATGAGTCTTATAGAATGGATAGAGTAGGACACTTGCATATAAGGGGTTCATAGAAATACCAGAACACACCAAAACACTCTGGTAATTACCGGAACACACTTTATTTATTTATTTTTAATTTTATATTATTAAAGATCTTTTTTATAACTTAATAATTGTCTTTTTGTGTGTCGGATGTTGTTGACAATAAATTTGATCTTTAACCTCATTCCAGTGTTTTATAAAAAATGTGTTCCGGTTTCTATGATAATGTATTTATAATGTCTTATGTCAATACATTGTTCATTCTCATCATTAATACTCCCTTAGGAAGTTTAATGCAAGCTATAAAATTATAAAATTAATCACCAACATAATACAGGTATTTACTATGATTAATAACTTTTTAATACCAAACTCATCATGACAAAAATATACTGGATTACACTGCCATATAACAATATTAATTATTTGATGCTTAGCTGAGCTAAGGCTTATGAGGTATGTTCACATCTTACAAATGATCAAGATTACATAGAATATAAAAACAGATCACATATTCCCCTCAAAAAACTATTTATTAAGCAAACACGATTGTCTATAGTTTATTGGAATAGTCTACCAACTGAGGTTGTCATGCTGCCTACACTCGACCTGTGTGGCAGTTCAGTCCCTGGACCACCGCCTGCCATAATACAACAATAAAGCTGTTTTTAACCTGTTTTTTAAATTCTGCACTTGTTCTTTTAACACTATCACCTTTTACTTTTTCTGTTCTTGCATCAGACTTCAAGTCGCAATCAACCCTGCACATAATCCTCGCGAGGGGTGCTGCAGTATGGAAAGATAGATAGATAAAACAAAAAGACTTCTTTGAGTGCGTTCAGGTAATTACCAGTGTGTTCTGGTGTTTCGGTATTTCTACGAACCAGCATATAAGGTGATTTTTAAAAAAAAAAAAAAAAAAATTAAAAAAAAAAAAATGTAGATCATGGAGAATTAAATAGGAACAGGATAAAAGGAATTAAAATAAGCCAGATAGGATTTTCACAATTTTTTTTTTTTTTTTTTTTTTGCAATTCTCCATATAACATAGGGAAAATATCCTTCTAAACGATGTCGAAAGAGAGTAGACCTGATCCACTGCTCTTTCAATTTAATTGCCCCACCCAGCCACCCACCACAGTCCTAATTAGTTGGAATATAAATATGTCAAGAAGAATAGCAAACTTTTTATCATGAGAAAATGAAAAGGTTTCACAGGTGAACTCGTGCAAACGTTCCAACCATGCATTGATATCAAACGAAAGCAAAATGCAATAAAAAACTGTTGGATAAACAATTTTTAGCCAATTTTTACCACAGGAAGCCATTGCAAGTAGACCCGCAATGTGATGGAAAAGACCGTATCGGTCTAGTAATATACGAAGTGGCGAAATGTAGTGAAAATGATATAACTTATTTGCGAAATGTGCCGAAATGTAACGAAATGGAGACTCATAAAATGCGAAATGATTCTTTTAAACTATGTAGGAAATATTGCGTTTTATTATTATTATTATTATTATTAGCCTTTTTTTTTTTACAATAAGAAATGCATTCCAATGGACAACGCAATGCTAAACTGTGAAATTCATAAAATCAGACTTCTTTAAGTATATTGTGAAATGTGTGTGTTTTTTTTTTTTTTTTTTTTTTTTTTTTTTTTTTTTGTTTTTTCGATTATTCTAATTAGTATTGGCACATAAAGATATATCTCTTATATTTGTCCGAATTATGAGATGTAAATCACCACAAGAAGTTACTAAATTTAACTGCTGTCACTGAAAAAAAAAAACAAAAACAAAAAAAAACAAAAAAAACAATCCTATTCATTCTATTTATTCATTTAATTGTTTATTATTATTACTATTAATTCATACATGCCATATCTTACACTGTGAGACAAAATCTCACAGAATTTTGTCCCTGCGGGACCGCCTTTCCCTTAAGGTTTTCGAATCTCACAGAAGTTTGTTTCATAGCTTTAAATAAGTTATATTTTGAAGAACTGGAAATAAATCACACATTAGCTCTCCCAAGCTTAATTCATTAAGATAATGGCTTTTAACTTACTTATGTAAGCTTGAAAGTGATTTTCATAAAAAAATCTCACAGAGTTTCATCAAAACTCCCCTAAAAATTTGCAAAATCTCACAGATTTCTGTCAACAGCTAATGGCGTGTACTAATATTATTGTTATTACTTTCGTTGCAGTGTGAGATTATCAGTCAACGTGAGTTTTAATCCAATGATTGTAGGTTCTCACAAACTAAATACATGTATTTTGAAATGGACACGCGGTAATCTCAAGTATATTAAGAAAATACTATTCATCTCAGACCCATCAATGATGGGTCCGAGTATTCATATAGCCACATAAACTGCACAGTTTGATCAGGACATTCACTGTCTGCTAACAGAATCATTGGATGAATGGAGAGTATATAAACGGATGAGACTTTGCGCATGTGCAGAATGATGTGAAGCTGCTCATTTTGCGCATGCTTGAAGGCATTGTTTCGCTTGACGCGGCCCAAATGTACTTATGAAATCCTGCAGTTGGGGTAAAACAATAAAAAGAGGAGCCACTGCGCATCATTGCACAAAGAAGTAAGAGAAGAAAACGCAGAATAACAAAACAAAATACTAAGAACTTAAAGAGCACTTCTTCAAGATACACTTAAATTAATAACTTCATAATCTTTATGATGCTAGGTATCATTTTCTTCCTTTTCATCAATTTGTCTAAGACGACCTTTTGATAGGATTATACAGAAGCACGTTTAGCACGTGCAAAGCTAATTTAAAAGACGCCAATTCTCATAATTATCGTAACCCGGTTCCTTATAAAAGGCGTGGACTAGTTAAAGCCGTTCATTAATCCTATCAAATAAGATGCTATCAAAGTTAGTGATTTTATTAAAGGCGCTTCATAATGATACTCGACGACCATATGCAAGTCACAGTGACTAAATTACCGAGGTTATTTATTTATTTTTTGTTGTTGTTGTTTTGTTATTGTTGTTGGTGGTGGTGGTTGTAGTGTGTGTGTGTGTGTGTGTGTGTGTGTGTGTGTGTGTGTGTGTGTGTCATATAGAAAGAAAATTTAGTTTAAACATATTTTATTGTAGCAAAACTATCATTACAACATGATGCAAGTAATTATACAAATTGGGATTAGAACGAAAGCACAAGTACTTATATAGTTCTTCTCCCAAAAACAATCGACATGTTTACATAATGGCGAATTTCGAGCAAGATACATTGGAGCAAGTAAAGAAAATTTGAATGATAGGTGAAGCCAAGTTTTACTAATAAATAAATAAATAAATAAATAAAAGATACCATCTGCGGATATTTTTTTTCTGCGTGCTAATGGTTATGACAGTCTAAAATTTCATATCCATACTTTTTTAGTGGTGCACTATATGCTATAAGGGCCCGGCCCGTGCCGAAACCAATATTTATGCATATATGAACACCAAAGATCATCATATACATAGTACGCATCCGGGTAGTTTGATCAGGACCTATGACATTCGTCATATAAACTCCTCATATGATTAATATGTAGATCATTCATGCATGTAAACAGTTAGATGCACGTGTGCCAAAACTGATATTAGTTCCGTGGGTGTTTCTTTGTTTGTTTTCTCTCTCTCTCTCTCTCCCTCTCTATCTCTCTCTCTCTTTTTTTTTTTTTGCTATGATACGGCGGGTTGGCTCAAGCCTTTCTACTTGAATTACATCACGAGCCGAAACCTAAAAAGAAACCTTATGACGTGTTCGCCCAGTGCATTCTGATCAGAATCGTCAAACTACAAAATAACAACAACAACAACAACAAAAAACTGAGTTCCTTGGCTATCCACAGAGTGCTCAGTGTGAAGACTCTTACAAGACAAAAGTGAAGAATGCTACTACTGAATGAGCGGGCACGTGAGAAATATAGTAAAAGTGTATTGCCCCGCCACAAAAAGTGGCGATGTATTATGTTATACCGTCCGAAATTTTGAGTGTCCGTCCGGCCGGCTGTCCGGCCGTCCGTCAGTGCTTCATGATTTCGTGTCCGTTCAACAACTCTGATACCGTTTGAGATATTTTCACACAAATGTAAAGCACCATGAGACGATGTGCAGAACATATGAACCGTAACTCTGGTTTGCCTACTTTTGGAGTTATTACCATTTGAACAGTGAACATAGCCATTTCTACCATGTACTCGTGTCCGCTCCATAACTCTAAAAACATTTGTAATATTTTCACGAAACTTCACACAAATGTAGAGAGCCATAAGACGACGTGCAGAACACAGGAACCGTAACTCTGGTGTGCCCACTTTTGGGGTTAATGCCCTTTAAACATTGAACACAGCCATTCCCACCATGTACTCATGTCCGCTCTGTAAGTTAAAAAGCGTTTGAGATATTCTCATGAAATCTCATACAAATGTAAAGCGCCATGAGACGACGTGCAGAACACAAGAACCATAACTCTGGTTAACTTACCGTTGGAGTTGCAGCCATTTGAACATCGTAAATATTGAAAATAGCTATATTTACCATGTACTTGTGTCCGCTCTGTAAGTTGGAAACTGTTTAAGATAGTTTGATGAAACTTCACACAAGTTTAAAGCTTCATGACACGACGTGCAGAACCCATGAACCGTAACTCTGGCCTGCTTACTTTTGGAATTATTGCTCTTTGAACATTGAACATAGCCATTTCTACCATGTACTTGTGTCCGCTCTGTAAGGTGAAAACCGTTTGGGATATTTGTTATGAAATTTCTCACGAATGTAAAGCACCGTGAGAGGATGTGCAGAACACAAGAACCATTGCCCTGGTTAACCTACTTTTTTTAGTTTCTCCCTTTGAACTTAGTAAATAATGAAAATATGAAAATAGCCATTTCTACCATGTGCTCGTGTCCGCTCTGTAACTCTGCTTAACCTACTTTTGGAGTTATGGCCCTTTGATGTTGAAATGAGTGATTTTTGTAATATATGTGTCTGCTCTGTAACTTGAAAACCGTTTGAGATATTTTCTTGAAACTTTATGCAAATATACATTACCATGATATGATGTGCAGAACACAAGAACCATAACTCTGAATTACCTGCTTTTGGAGTTACCGCCCTTTTGACATTATAAATAGTGATCCCAATTATAGACTTGTGCCCTTTCTATAATATAGAAATGGTTTCAGAGATTTTCTTGAAGCTTTGCAAAATGTAAAGCAACATAAGATGACAAGTAGAACACAAGAACCATAAGTCAGGCTTAATTAGTTTTTGTGTTGTGGGTCTTTTAACATTGTAAATAACTTTTTCTATGATATACTTGTAAATTTTACATGAATGTGAAACACCCTGAGGAGATCTACAGTAAATTGCGAACTGTAAGTCTTTTGTTTATATACTTTTTGAGTTATGGTCCTTTGAACATTGAAAACATTCATCTCAGTCATATATTCATGTCAACTTTATTTAAGAAAGACTAATGTACCTTCCCTGTGATTTCATTTTTGACAGAGTTATGGCACTTGCTTGATGTGTGTGCAGAGGCGGGGCATGCTGCTGTGCTTGCAGCGCTTTTATTTTTACTATTTTTAGTACACATGAGGGCTTTAGATTCATCTGAGTCTCAGCGCGAGAAACTGTATCTTCGGACGTGTATCAGTCGAAGATCATCCTGTGTACCCGCGCAATTTGATCAGAGTTTTCGCTGTCCGCCTGAAGAAGCCATGGGTCCTTGGACACATAGAGAGCTCTATACAAAGATTCTAATCAGTCTGCGCGGATGTTCAGGCTGATTTGAGTATTTGATTGGGTGGGGCTAGTTTTTGCCATAAGTTCCATAGAACGTGTCTAGGGAGAATGTGCAAATGCCTTTATTGGCGCCACCATTTTGAATGTTGAATAAGGCTTTGGACAAAGCAGCAGCATCCCAGCAAACAAACAACGTAGCAACAACGTCGTGACGTTGCAGTGACGTTGTAACGACGTTGTGTGTTTGCTGGGATGTCCTTATAGAGCGTGCGGTGAAGACTGATCAGACTGCACCGATGCGCAGACTGATCTAAGTCTTCACTAAACATACAGACTACTTTGTAGAAATAACTGTGTTTTAGAAAATTCAGATTGTGCGATTTCACAAAACCCTGTCTGTAAATAAATATTCAGAATTTGGATACAATTGTCTTTTTATTATTATTATTATCATTCCCTAATTTCTTACATAGTGTTCCATCGGAAGGATTACTTTCTTTGTGTCAAATTGTGTATTGTGAAATTCATAAACGGAATATTTATATTTCAAATGATGACTTGAATTCTGAAATACTGAACATTTTATTTTGCTATGCTATTCTTGAAGAAAACTTTCTGATGATTCCTTTATGTTTTACTTTCATTAATAAATTTTATTTGGTTGTTCTTTCCTAATGAACTCTTAGCTTCAATACAAAATATTTGCAGGTTCAATTTGATGGAAGCTAATTTTTTTTTTTTAGTTTTAAGACAGCTATGGAATAATTGTATAGTGTTCAAATAAATAAATAAATAAATAAATAAATAAATAAATAAATAACTTTCAATTCTATATTTCTATTTCTATCTATTTTTACACTATGCTAGAAAAACAACACATTTATTTTAGAAATATCAAATAAATAAATAAATGAAATAAAATAGAGATACAATACAAATCAACAAATTAAATGCAAAATTTGCAGTCGAATGGATTTATTTAGTTCTAAAGTACAAGTAACATACTGAACATTTCTCAGTTATATCCAATTATCCCTCATAGGGTCCCTCTGTGGTGACTTATCATCCTAGCTTATAATCATGTCATAATCACTTAGATAAGTTAAGCCTTTGGTGTGCGCTGTGGTATCAGAATAGTATATTGGGACTGATTGTGAGATTCTAAAGGGAATATCTGAAGAAATATTTTGCGTCTATATTTGTTTATATGGCTTCTTCTCTAGGCCCATAATGATGTTGCTTGAAGACGCGCTGTTTTCTGTCAGAAAGAAAACTTATACAACAATTTGTTTATAATCTGAAATGTTCATAAAATATTCAAACTGGCGACACATTTGACAATTAATTTGAAATCTTTATATATCATTAACTTTCTTATTTATATCCGATTTTTATCTAGTTTGGAGCAAAATGCATTTTTTGTTCAGATCTTTCATCTTCGGCACAGCCTTCATCAATCTTTCTTTTCCGTTGAAATTCTAAACCTATATACTCTTTTTAGGGCAGTGATGGATGGATGGATATTTTGTTTATAGACGCTCAACCCTAAAAGGGCATATAGCGTCTAATAAGTTTTATGTTATATGATGATTTTATTTAATGAGAAATTTAAAAATATCTAGGATTGATGTGTTTATTTTAAAGAGATAAAGTATCAATGATTTTAAGTTATTAAAAATACTGATCATATTTTATTAAAAAGTCCGATCTCTTTAAGAAAGTCGAGTATTTTCTGAGTTGGCATATCAAAAAGTTCCTTTATAGTTTTTATATTAAAATACTTTGTGCGAATGTGATTAAATTCAGCACAAGTGATAAGAAAATGTTTGACTGTGAAAGGTTCATTACAAGGAATGCAGAATGGAGCTTGTTCATTGTTTAAAATATAAGAATGAGTAATTCTAGTGAGTCCAAGTCTACATCTGGTGATTTTTGTTTGTTCTTTTCTGCTGAGATTAGAGAATGTGCATTTGCTGTTAAAATTTGGTTTGATTTCATTTAATTTATTATAAGTTTGTGTTTCCCAAACAGACTGACATTTGTTGTTGATGTATTGACAGACGTTTGATTTAAAGTCGGAGTGAGGAATTTTGAAATTGGTTATTACTAAGGATAATGCAGATTTGGCTTCTGAATCTGCTAATTCATTTCCACGAATATTAACGTGGCTGGGAAGCCAACAAAATACAATTTCTTTTGAAGCGGAAAGATAATAATATTTTTTAAGAATTTGCTGAATTAATGGGTTTCTATGGTGTAAATCTTTAAGAGATTTTAATACAGAAAGAGAATCTGAATAAATGATAAACTGTTTTTCAGACTGATCTCTGATATGGTAAAGTGCAATATCAACTGCCTTGGCTTCGGCGGTAAAAATGGAGCTATTATCAGGTAATCTGATACTGTCAGTAAAATTTGGACCAATAACAGAACAAGCAACTTTCTCATCTTGTTTCGAACCATCTGTATAAATTGACAGGTAATGTTTATAATTTGATTTGATTTCTAAAAATTCATTCTTAAAAATATGCGACTCGACTTCTGTTTTTTTATTTTTATGAAGGTCTAAAATAATCTTTGGAGGGTTTAACGTCCATGGCTCTTTTGATGGAAAAGAAAAATGCTGAACATTTTTAATATTGATATTGGCCTCTTCAAGTAACGGTTGTATTCTCAGGCCAAGGGGTTTAATAGTCGTTGGTTTGTTGTTGTAAAATCTTTCATATTTCGGGTTAAAAACACAATCATAAGCTGAATTTTGTGGATTGGCGGCGAGTTTAGTAACATATTGAAGAGACAATTTTTCTCTTCTTAAATATAGTGATGGTTCATTTGATTCAGCGTATAAACTTTCGACGGGGGAAGTACGAAAAGCCCCTAGAGCCAGACGTAAACCTTGGTGATGAATAGTATCCAAAGATTTCAAATAAGATATTCTAGCGGATCCATAAACTATGGATCCATAATCCAGTTTAGATCGAATTAAAGATCTATAAAGATTTAAAAGAACAGTACGATCTCCTCCCCAGTCGGAACTGGAGAGAACTTTAAGAATATCAAGTGCTTTAAGACATTTAGCTTTTAAAGCTTTGATGTGTGGTATAAAAGATAATTTGTTATCGAACAAAAGACCCAGGAATTTTGCTTCACTGACGACTGGAATTGGACTACCGTATATGGTGAGATGAGGATCTAAATGTTGCTGACGTATCTGACAAAAATGAACGCATTGAGTTTTTGTTTTTGAAAATTTGAAACCATTTTCTGTTGCCCAATCTTCTATATTGTTTAAACATCGTTGTAGTTTGAATTCAATGGTTTCCATATTTTTCGATCTAATAAATATTCCAAAATCGTCAACAAAAAGTGAACAATCAAGGTCTTTCACACATTTAACAATATCGTTAATTTTAATGCCAAACAAGGTAGGTGATAAAATGCTTCCCTGTGGTACACCTTGTTCTTGTTTAAATATGTCCGATAACGTATTACCTATTCGAACATTAAATGTTCGATCTGATAAAAAATTTTGAATAAAAAGTGGTAATCGGCCTTTAAGGCCTAATTTATGTTAATCTTTCATGATGCCATGTTTCCATGTAGTATCGTAAGCTTTTCAAGATCAAAAAATACAGCTACGACATGTTCTTTTTTAATAAAGGCATCACGAATAAAGGATTCCAAACGAATCAAATGATCGTTTGTACAGTTATTTTTTCTGAATCTAGCTTGATATTTTGTTATAAGCTGGTTTGATTCCAAGAACCAAACCAGCCTATCATTAATCATTCTCTCCATTGTTTTACATAAACAACTTGTCAAAGCAATAGGTCTGTAGTTAGTAGCTTCAGTATGATCTTTATTTGGTTTTGGTATAGGTATAATCGTTGCTTTACTCCAGTCTTTTGGAAATTTTCCAGTGATCCAAATATCATTTAAAATATTTAATAAAGTTTTTAAAGCGTTATCGGGTAAATGTTTAAGAATTTGATAATGAATGTCATCAGGACCAGCAGCTGTATCATGAGATTTATGAAGAGCATCTAATAATTCTGAAGCTGTGAATGGTACATTATATTTTTCATGATTTAGTGACGTAAAATTTAGATGCTCTTTCTCTCGTTCCTGTTTTATGTTTTGAAAGGTTTCGGAATAGTTTGCACTAGAAGAGTTTTTCTGAAAATTCTCTCCTAGTGCATTGGAAATATCTTTAGTCGTTGAGCATATATTTCCATTTGATTTAATATGGACATGCTTGTTATTTTTATTTTTGCCAGTAATTTTTCGAATCATGTCCCATATCTTCTTTGCTGGAGTTCTAGAATTAAGTTTGGAGACGTATTGCTGCCAAGATGTTCTTTTAGCCGTTTTTATTGTCTTGCGAGCTTTTGCTCGCATTTGTTTGGCATGGATTAGATTTTCTTTTGTTGGCTGCCTATTGAACTTTCGTAAGGCAGATTTTCTTTTATTTATTGAATTTTTAACATCTTTATTAAACCAAGGTCTATTTCTTTTTGAACGTGTCGAGGACTTTGGAATACATTTTTCGGCTACATGAATTAATGTATCAGTATAAGCTTGTATATCATCTGCTGTTTTAAACATTTCAGTTTTTAATTTTTCATTACATAGCTCCATAAAATTCTCCCAGTTTGCTTTATTCAAATTCCATCGGGAATGATGGTCTTCATTTGTCGATTCAATTTCTTCAATTTTAATTGGAAAATGATCGCTCCCATGAAGGTCATCTAGAACTGACCAATCAAAATCTAAGTAAATATTTGGAGAGCATATAGACAAATCTAAAGCAAAATAATTTCTTGTAGGAGAATGAAGATAAGTTGGTTGTTTATCGTTAAATAAACATAAATCATTTTCTGCAATAAAATTTTCTATTATTTCTCCTTTGTCATTTGTATCCAGACAACCCCATAGTTTGCTGTGACTATTAAAATCACCTAGTAATAAATAAGGACGAGGTAACTGGTTTATAAGATTTTCTAAATCGTGTTTAGAAAATTTACAGTGTGGAGGAAGATATAGAGAACAAATTGTTATGGATTTAGACAGGGTGACATTTACAGCAACAGCTTGTAAACTACTATTTATATCTATCTGTCTATGAGGAACATTTGATTTTATAAGGATAGATGAACCTCCTGAGGCTTTCTGATTTTCAGTTGCGATATGATTATATAAACTATAATTTTTAAAATTAATATTATCTGTATTTTTTAAAAAGGTTTCCTGGAGACAAAAGACAGTCGGAGAAAGTAGTGTTGTTAAAATTAAAATTTCGTTATAATTTGCTTTTAGTCCTCGACAGTTCCACTGAATAATTGATTTTTTATCCATGATAAATGGAGAGATGATTTGAAAATAAGGAACTTAATCCTTTTGTTTTCTCTGAGACTGCGAGAACATGGAGGAGTCAGTCTCTAACTCCATGTTCTCAAGGGAATCGAACCGATTGACCAACTTGATCGGATCGGCCGACGCCCCTTTACTATATGGATTTGGTTCTTTATCTTTATCTTTTTCTTTTCCATTTTTTCCTTTCTGGTCAGCTGTCCTGGACCTGGATCTCTGTTGTGATCCACTTGTTTTAGTCGGCTGTGTTTGTGAACTGTTTTGAGATTTTGTTGGTGGTCTAGACTGATGAGTAGATGTGGGTTTAGGTTTAGGTTTTAGAGTAGGAGTAATAACTTTTGAATTTGCTTTGATGACAGAATCTTTTTCGTTAAACTGGGTAGAAGTTTCTTTGGTTTCAGGTTTAGTGTTTAGGGATTGAACAACTTTTGCAAAGGTGATTTCAGGTTGATTTTCTTGAATCTTTTTGGCTTCCAAATAAGTGATTTTTTGTGTAACTTTAATTTTCATTATTTCTTTCTCTTTTTTCCAAATTTCACACTGATTTGATTTTGATTGATGGTTTTTGTGACAGTTCACACACTTGGCTTCATTTTTACAAGCATTTGTAGGGTGATCAAATTCACCCATACCACATTTTTCACATACTGATCCAGGTGCTTCCGGACAGCCGTTTTCATGATGTCCAAACCTCTGACAGTTGAAACACCGCAGAGGATTTGGAATGTAGACTTCAACCGGTATAATTCGGTAAAAAATTCTTAGTGATTTCGGTAAAGTTGTGGTGTTGAAAGTCAGTAAAAGTGTATTTGTTTCTATAAAGTTTCCATCTTTTTTAATTTTAAAACGTTTGCAAGCTGTTACTCCTTGTGTGTTAAGATATTCTGTGATATTTTCTTCAGTTTCATGTTTTAGCATTCTGTCACGGATAATACCTTTGCAAGTGTTGAGAGTTTTATGTTCCGTGACAGTGACATTAATATTAAAAAACTTTGTAATTTTCAAGAGATTATCAGTTTGTGATTTTCTGTTTGTTTCGACCAAAAGAGTTCCATTTTTTAATTTTTTTTACATTTTTTGGAGTGCCTATAATAGATTCTATTTGCTTTTCTATGATGAAAGGAGACAGTGAAGTAATTGGTTTGTCTTCCTTACTCGAAATCACTAAAAATTTAGCGAAGTTCTCATTAGCTTTGAATGTAAATGTAGTCGGTTGCGTGTCGTCCTCCGAAGAGTCGAACGCCAGAAATCGTTTTCAAGAGGCCATGGTGATAATTATTTTGGTTCGATAACTATGCGCCCCACCCTCCATGGAGCCCTACAAGGGGACGTTTAACAGAAATGGATCTCCTATTTCTAACGTCAAGGCTACATTGCTATTATACTCGGTGTCAAGATCAGAGTCTTCAGCTCGGCCTCATGCTTAGATGATTTCCCACCTATTCATCTAAATTTCCATAGAAAAATTTATGAACAGTTGAGTTCATCCCCCCTATCCACAGCCTCCACTCACAGAGGTTTCCGCCAAAGCCCCAATACAAGCCCACCAATTGACCCTTCAGCCGCCGCCCATTGAAACTCACTTAAAGTTAGAGGAACGTGAGAAAAATAAGCCCGGTTTGGTACCATAAAGATACGTATGAAAGAGAGAAAGAAGCTAAGAACAAGTTGTGCGCTTCTAGAGCTTGGCACGACTGAGCCGATTGATCCAGGCCGGATCTAACCCAGACCGCTCTTCTATCTGAAATAAGGGCCAAAATGATGTGTTGAAAAGCTGGAGATCCCTGGGCTTTCCTCAATCATCAGGTTCCCCTCTCCCAGCATACGAGACGCCACCCACGGCAAACAGGTGGTTCCTGTTTTAATAGGGGATTACACCCCATCCACTACAGAAGGAAAGTGATCTGTAAATTTTATTCCCTACAGACAAGGGAGGCCGAAAACGTCTGGGAAATTGAAAGGTTATTTTTAACGTTAGGAGATCCATATTTAAAATAAACAGTTTATTAAAGAAAGAAGGATTCATTTTGGATTCATTTTTTAAGAGAGTCAAACAAACAAGCTGTGTTAGATGATATGTAGCTTTCAAATGATATGTAGCTTTCATACCTTGAAAAACGTTTAGTTTTTTTATCTAACAATATTAAATGCATCTTACTTTTTAATGTGGAGAATGCTAGAGCTCGGAAAAATGACACAAACACAAGACAAACACATATGTTAAATACAGATGAGGTTATAATCTTCGTCCCATGTGCGACCCTCGGGCACAGGATGATACACAAACAAATGAAGCATGTTAGTAACATGAGATAGGAAAGGTTTAAAAGGATAGATCTCGCGAAATTTGTTTTTCCAATTTAAGATGCATTTCAATAAATGTAATTTCATAGTCTGGAATTATACCGGTTGAACGGACGGTTGCTCTGTTATGTTAGGGGTTTTACCCAACTGCCACAGAAGCGGAAGGCAGCCACCTATTTCGAGGGCCCGGGTGGTCACGGGCGGCCTCTTTTAGACGGCTCGTACGTCACGCAGAGGGTACGTCTGGCCTATTCTAAGCCCGGAACCAGCACGGGGCTTAGGGCAGTGAAGGCTCTGTTCAGACTACACAGATCAGCAGACTGGCTGAGTCTTGCTGGGTGCACATAAAATAAGACAGAGTTTGCCATGGGCCAGGTTATATCTCAGATACATAAAGTCATACCATCAGAACAGACATTACTTTGCATATTCTTAAAGGGGAACGCAACCTTAAAAAGGTATTGTGCTTTAAAGTAAAGAACTTTACAACAATGAATTTTGACACAAATTTGATCAAAATCGGTGGAAAATTAAGTAAGTTATAGACAACTGAATATCTTAACATTGGTGGTATGGGCGCCGCCATTTTGAATATTTAATGAGGTTTCATAAAAATTATAATTCGTTTCATAAAGGAAGTTATTCTCATAAAGTTGGTTTATTTTGGGGGAAATGATTGCTTGTCACTAGAATTAAAAGATTATAAAAATCTGTAGCAAAATTATACTTAAAAACCCTTTATAATTTGGTTTTGCATATTTAATTTGGGCTGTGTGACGTCACAAAGCCTACAATATGGCGGCATCCATGACAGCCATTTTAAATATATTCAAACATCATAACTTCCTTATTTCTAGGCCGATTTTGAAAAGTATTGCAATAAAATAAATGACTTGTTAAGCACTTTACTCCAAGATATACTTACAACTATATTGCGTTCCCTTTTAATTTTCATGGTGCATGAAAGATTTCAAGGTGTGCATACTCAGACTTTGTGCCATGTGTGTGTGACACACACACATGACACACACGTACGCACGCATAGAAAAGAGAGAGAGAGAGAGAGAGAGAGAGAGAGAGAGAGAGAGAGATTATTATAGCAATACAGTACGGTAAATGCAATAAAATGCAGCAATTACCGACTAAAGAGACTTTAGAATCTTTCCGCCATTATCTACTGACTTCAGCATTAGATTGTGCACACCTATCAACTACTAAGGTTTATAGGGTTAACTTAAAGTTTGGTCACTGATGGTTAAGCTTAGGTTACGGGGTCATAGTTAGCATAACTATATCTGAAATATTTACATTCACCATTCTCCCTTCAGACATTGAAGTGTGAGGACGTCTTATCTACTAACGAATAAACCTGACTAATGAATAACCACGAGTAGTATGCTCCAGTCTGTTCTACTAAATGCTTTGAGAGAATGCACCTCCGACCTTCGACGGCTCTTCACTTTGGAGAATGTCAGACGGAAAGGAACTACGGTAATCTTTCACAAGAATTTTCCGACACTACGATACTACCAGAGGGCCGTAAGTAGCCGGCAGTCTACACTCACTGCTGGCGGGTGGCCTCGCCAGCCCTTTCGCTCAAGACAGCCTGCTCGCCAACAACCGAAGCCGGAGAAGGAGACGCCACCACCAACCGTCCAGAACTACAGTCAGAATCACCGATCACTATCCAGCACCACCGCACGCCGAACACAGCATCAACAATACCATTGCCGATTATCAGATAACCAGCCACATCGCCTTCTACTCCGGATTCGCGACCAGCCAAGATGCCTCGCCACGTCTCGTCACCGAAGAAACAAATGACAGCGCCGGTTTCCCGTCATGGAATTAGCCAGACCATGTCCACTTCACAAAAAAAAAAAAAAAAAAAAAAAAAAAAAAAAAAAAAATGACCTTCGTGATGGATACCACTGCACACAAAGCAGAACGTACGATCACCATCATCGAAGCCTCAAGAATACAATGACCAGAGGAAGAATTTAACATTGATCTTCCAGTCTACTTCATCTGACTCAACGGCCAAGAAGACCTCAATGTGTGGTCACAGGTCAAAGGGCCCACTAACAAGTACCATCATGAATTCTGGTACACCTATTGCGAGTACAACAAGGACAGAAAGTCAACCAAGACACGTGGCTAATGAATGAAACTTATTCACGACCCGAGCTGTGTACCTAATGCATTATGCAATATGAACTGACACGCACTTGTACGAGATTAAAAGCTCAATCATTTTGGCTGACTGTAACTTACTGGACTAGTTCCTACTTCACGCACCGTTCCTGAGCGAGGCGACCTAATTATATCTAGGCCTCTTTCAAGCCAACCCAGGTGTCTAATAAAACTAATCAGGACTTTTCCCGCGCAGCCCACATGCTCCTTGGGTGCGAAGCTGTCTTAAATTGAACTGAGCGGTTATGATAAGATTAAATGGTGAACATATTCTAAAAGTGCTCCCGACTAAATGGCTGCTATATTAAAAAAATTGATACATTTCGCATATTTCACACACACAAATATGAAAGACGTTTTTTGTTTTTTTTATCTTGGCGTTTTATTTAAATGAAAATATTTTGTTGTGAATGACCGTATCTTATCACAAACCATTTGTTTTATCTGTTTCTGTGTTTTGTTCTCACCCTTACCATAAAATTAGAATTACAAGCAGAAAATGGTCTGACCTGTACACTTTATATAGTAAAGTGAGGTTTTGGAATTTTTATCTAAGAAAATATTTTTTGCTGATTTTGAATGATTTTGAATAATTGATGTTTCATGTCAATATTGCAAAAGTTTCAGAAAATTTGAACAAGTGAAATTTGTTGAAAATCTGCGTCCAATTTTCCTACTCTACCGATTTCTGCATAATTTTTCAAACCTTTTTACTACGGGAAAATGTTATTTATTTATTTATTTATTTATTTATTTATTTATTTATCCAATGAATAGAATAAAACATTTTGTGTGCAGTAATGACGACAAAGGGTTTCGCATAAATCATGACTTTTTAAATTTTGGAATTTTATTTCTTCTGTATAAAGTGTCAGACAAAAACGGCTATCGAAAAGATGTCGAAAGTAGAGTAGCTTTATGTGGATCTAATTGTATCAGTTCCCGAGTTCACTTATTTACTTAGCTACCAAATTCTAGCTAATTGCCATTAAATTATACTATTTCGCTATATTTCGCATTTTGATAATCCCATTTTGCATTTTAATAACTCCATTTCGCTACATTTTGAAAATTGATATAGATCTCAGTTTCGCTACATTTCGCAAATTAGTATCTTTTCTGTCTTCCGTTACATCTAAACCTCCTAAGCGGACACAGACGGTGTACATTGTACACCCCGTGTTGCAGGATGAAGGCCTGCAAGTAATCAATTTACCGTAGGTAATTGCATAACACCCTAATGACTCTTAGCAGATTATGAAAAGAAATTCTTGGTGACTTAGGCCACCCTTACAAGTAGGGCCTGATAAGGTAATTAGATTAGGTATCAGCAAAGTTTATGATGGAGACAGGGAAACAAATAAGATGGGTAATTTGGTGATTATTTGATTTTTTTTGTGTATTAAATTAAATATATCTGATTGTTATTCGTTAGAATTGTCTCGCCAAGGCTGTTCTAATAAATACTCACAACATGTTTGTCACGTGATCGGACGAGCGTTGGGCACGGTGACGATGGACTAGACGCAATCACAAGCAATCAGAGGATAAACACAAACACTTTGTAAAATAAAAACAAGCATGTATTTAAAAAGTTCAAAAAAAAAAAAAAACAAAAAAAAAAAAACAAAAAAAAAAACAAACTATAATTAAAAGTTCAAATTTCCATGTTCCAATTTCTATGTTACGAAGCTTCCATAATCCACAGGTACTGTTAAACTTCATAATCTGAAAAAACTATTTAATTATATTTCCATAATTAAATATAATATAAATTTGAAGTAATTACATAACTGTCCACGGATGTATCCTCCATGATATTTATTTCCGGTTATCACTAACACTTGTTCCTATAGAACTTTGAACAAAACTTGCCGGAAAACATTTGATAGTCAATCATAGTGACGATAACAGTGGTGAAACAGATACATAATACGGGACCTGAAAATAAGTATCATGTCCTAGAACTCTCGATATCAAACATGACAAGATATTTCCTTATTAATTTCCACTAGATATACAGAGTGTGTACGCCAAATGTTATAAATGCGACAAGTCCGTTGCAATTGATTATTATATAGCAAAATCAGATCCTAAAACCACATGGACGCTGTTAATGACATAATATTGTAAAAAAAAAATCTAACACAGGCAGACACACAGTCAGAATATATCTGACATCCGTATGAACTAATCGGAGGAATGGCATCTCGACGATTACACATTCTTACAGGAAGAACCCATGCGCCTTCCGCTGTAAGAATCCCTTTAGAACGCTAAAGGCTAACATAAATTATAACTGCCATTATACCACAATGATTACACGATCACATATCGTCCCCACGTAATCATTAGGTACAATATCAACATGCCATCGTCATAGCCTCAAACACGACTCCTCGCTGCTTGAGCCATTTCACCGTAAAATATTCTAGTAAACAGACTTGTGATTAAAATAAAAAGGACCTCTGTATATGTGTTCAAGGTGAATATAGTCTAATAAAAAGGACCTCTGTATATGTGTTCAAGGTGAATATAGTCTTTGTTATTTGTGTAAATCGCGCTAACTAATGAATGTGTATGCAGTTAACATAACGCCTAACGGTAGGATACGTTTACGCGTATATGTACGGTGTGTGCGGTTAACATAACAACATAACGCCTAACTGTGTCTTACATTTAAGCGTATATGTCTGGTATGTACATGTCAGATGAGAGTATGTAATATCCATTTATCTTATTCAAATAAAAATATTAATGATTGCATTCTGATCAGGGTCTACAGAACCTATCAGACTCACCAGACTGATCAGGATCCATAGAATCGATCAAACTTAACCTCCCTATTCGGTTTATAGTTTACACACCCGACACGGCTTATTCGTCTGATCAGGGTCTACACATATAACCAAAGTATACACATCTGATCAGGGTCTATCTACTTATTATGCCGGGTTTGTAAGTACGAATGATACATAAAATCGCAACGTAGTAAAGCAATAAATTTACCTACTCGAATTTTAGCTGTGGTAAAGACGAGCAAGAATATTGCAAGAATAAAATTAAAATAAATTATTGACTTACCGTGGTCAGATTCCCCAGATACAGCACAACATGAAGATTAGAAAAAGGAAGACAAGGATCAGTCTTCGATGAAATGAATTTGTAGTGTGTATCGTTCTATTCAACCAGGGAACTTTTATAGTAATGTGGCACGTTTTGAAACATTGTGTCCACAAGTAATCCGTGAAATTCAAGATCTAAAAATAATATTCACAAGAATACCGTGATAGTCAAGATTTAAAATAACCTGTTCGATTGTCCGAACGGTGCAAAGTTTCACACAGCAACTGCTAAAACTATGAAGTAAAAAACATTTTTCTCTCGGAACGCTACAAAACTGCAAAATTACGACAGAAAATTGTCTCCCCTTTCAAAAGATAGCCTTGAGACGAAAATCAATCCCAGAACAGTGAAGATATTGATCACCAAACCTAGGTTCATTCGGAATATATAGTGTTCTGGTAATCGCTCAAGTATATAGACGTAAATAATCAAATACACCCTCAGCATAACTATCTCGTGATTACCGTAATACCATAACTTGAAAGCTGAAGTGTACCTACTTGCTTAAAAAGTAAAACTATCATAATAATCAGCGCTCCAGTTACAAATGCATTAATCTAACCTGGTTAATAAAAATCGATACAAACTTCTTTTTATACTATGTACATGTAAAATATATTCAAGATAAAACAGGGACGTGACAATGTTTTATGAAGAAATACAGATACTTATGCTTTTATGCTAATGCATCATCAAATGCCCTCTTTATCTGCTTCTTTGGATCAAATACAGAAAATTTGTAAGATATATGGTATTTTACTTATTTATTTATTTATTTATTTATTTATTTATTTATTTATTGAAAAAAAGAGAAGCTTTATGGCATAAAATACACATTCTAAATTGTCTAAAAACTTTCTGACATATTCCATAATGTATTGTTTTACTGAAGTTAAAATATTTAGTTTTGAGGTGTGAAGTATGCTTATTTACTTTAGAAAATAAGTAGATAAATAAAAACTTTAAAATGAATAAATAAATAAAGTGATGCAATACAAATCAACAAATTATATGCAAAATTTGCAAATAAATTTTTTTGGTTCTAAAGTACGCATTGAAAACAGTAACATTAAAAAGGTCTATACTTCTTTATTCTATAAATTACCCTTTATAGGGCCCTACCTAGGGAGACTTAACATCCTTATAATCACCCTATAATCACTTAGATAAGATAAGCCTTTGATATGCGTTCTATTATCAGGGCTGTATATTGGGGCTAATCATGAGAGTGGGGTCTAGCCAAAGAATGACTTTCCCTGCACAGGACGGTGCACTTTTCATGTCATGCCTGCAAATGACACGAAAGAAAGCGTGTTCGGACACCAAAAATTTCCGTGCCCTGGAGCCCGTGCCTAAGCCAGGTACCGATACCTCTAGCTCTAGAGGCCAGTGCGCTCATCACTGAGCTACCGCGCTACCTCTCCATACATTTCGCAACATTTCGCAATTTAGTATCTCCTTTCGGTACATTTCGGTCATTTCTGGACTGGATGTGAAACGAGGTAGAATCCGTCCTTGTACCTTGTGTATACTTTTTGTTTTAAATAATATTGCATGTAGACGAATTAGGTAAGATAATTGTCCCAGTTTAGTATATTAAGTATTAAAGCTAACTGAAGATAAACTTCACATGAATATATTTTATAGACAGGATACGACATAATCTACTTTCGTTTTGTTGTTTGATAAACTGTCAAGTTCGACAGATCACAAGTTCGACAAACAATTACTGTCGTGCGGTAATAGGCCGGCCTCGGTGGCTCAGTTGGATGCCCATCAAATTGGAGATCAGGAGGTTGCAGGTTCAACCCCCACCGGGTTGGCAACATTCTTTCATGGAGATTGATCGTGAAATATTTTCTACAGTCTTTTTTTTTTTCTTCCAATAAGTGCAGGGCTTTCTTCCAATAAGTGCAGGGCTCTTTCTGGAGCAGCGTCATTCTCTCTTTTGCTGATTCTAGAAGGGCAGTTCTCAAATGTGCGCAATACCGGTAAACCACTTTTAGAGTACTAAGCCTGTCCAGTAAAAGTGTGTTTACATAAACTGACCATGCTGGACATGACCCCATTGGGTTGACTGCGCTGTAAAACCTCAACACAAACATGCACATAGTGCGGCCATTAATATTACACACCCTGCACGGTCACCGGAATAACCGAAATCACCAAAATCACCGAAATCACCACCGAAATCACCATGGAAATCACCAAAATCACCATCAAGGGGTGGGGTGGAGTGATGTTGGGTGTAGTGGGGTTGGTAGGTGTGTAGAAGTTAAGTTATGGTGGGATTTGGTTACGTAGGATGAGTAAGGGCTATCGAATGTGGCCCCGAATGTGGCGAGTTTTACACCTAAATCTCGGTCGAAATAATTGAAATCACCGTTGTTTTATAAAGTTCTGGGCACAAATCATACTGTCATATGATGGGGGAGGGGTAAGGTGGTAGGACTACGACAGGGTATGCTGTGTTATACAAGCTGAGTATGGTTATCGAAGGGTCCGGACCAGTAGTGTAACGAACTCCCAGTGGAAATCACCGAAATCACCGTAATTAGATCATCACTGTAAATTGAAAAATATCAAAAGAAATCACCGACAAGAATGGATGAATGAATGAAGGAAGGAAGGAAGGAAGGAATGAAAGAACGAACGAATGAATGAATGAAAAAGAAATTAATAAATCAATTAGACGTCAGAAAAACAAGACGTGTTCATGCAGTCCCGTATCCTCAAACGCGCCTACGGAGGTGGGGTGTATTTATCTCCATTTTTTAATATATGTCCATGAAATATCGTTTATCATTTGTGTCAGAAATTACTGTTGTAATTAAGAAATTGTTAAGACAATAGGGACACTCGGGATAGTATAATCAATTATATCAAAACATTTGTTTATATAAAATATATAAATAATTGTATAAAAATCATATTAATATAGCACATATTATGTCGAATTCTTTACAGTACAACTGTCGTCTGCTTTGTCATCTGCTTGTGATTTTAAAAGTCATTTTTGCGAACAGTGTGGACCCAGATCAGACTGCTCCTTTAGGATCTGGGTTTACAATATTCGCCTCTGTGCAAAAATAGGTTTGAAAAGTTTGCAAGAATATTCAGCAGACGACATAAACAGACGACATTTTCAGACGCAGTTTTACTTGGCGCATTAAGGGTTAACTTATCTCGCCCCTACCTAACAAATGACCCCTAACCCATCCCTGCCCTATCCTGATCCACCCTAACCTATCATACTTTCCCCCACCCCACCCCTTGATGGTGATTTCGGTGATTTCCATGGTGATTTCAGTGATTTCGATGGTGATTTCGGGGATTTCGGTGGGGATTTCGGTTATTCCGGTGACCCCACCCTGCATCCATTTTCTTTCTCTTGATACTGCTCTTGGTCAACTATGACCTCCTATGACCATGATGGCAGGTTTGTGTTGTGACATGTAAGCTTTCACAAAAAAAGTCTGCCTTTCTGAATACATCTTCTTTCAGTTTTAGCATTTCTAAAACATGTACCCGTACATTTCATTTTAGTAAAAGTGCAAATGCATGTATCAAGTGTCCAGTTTGACAGATTTTTCATATTTTTATGATTCAGCACGCCCCAACCTAGGCCCAACAAGTAGGGAGAAGTGACTTCTCCTTCCAGCCCAAATAGGGAGAAGTGGAGGACCAGAGGGAGGAGTGACTATGACCGTTCATGCAAAATGGTGGATGATGCAATATTATGAACGAAAAAAAATCAAAAACTGATTTATTGCTTTATTAAAACCTTAAACATTTTAAAACTATCTATCTAGATATTAGGTAAAGATCATGTAACTTTTCAGTATTTGATTCAGCTCTTTGGCGAATGGTTATTTTTTTTTCTCACACAGCTCCAGAAAAATGGAGATAATTCAGTAATAATTTTCTGTGATTCTCTTTAAAAATACACATTGTGGGTACTCATAATTAGAACTGACTTGAACTGATTCTAACAGGTACTCACAACATATTTTTATAAAGTAATAAAAACTATCCCTAAATTGTCACCATTTCCCCCTGTTTAACCCTTGTCCTGCTGAACCCGGATATACCCTGCCTTTGCAAACAGTTTAGATCCAGATCAGGAAGCCATCTGATCTTAGGGATTCAGTTTGACGTCGGCCATAGTCTGTTGAAATTTCCAGATGTCCGAAACTTTTCTGACCTGGTTAGACAAATTGTCCGATTGCCATTTTTGGCTTGTAATATATGGATTTCTACTGTTGTTTACAGTTTATTTTCGATGCCGATCTTTATCTTGTAAAACAACCAATGATTGGTCAATCTAAGATGTACTGGACTGCTTATCAAACATTGATTTTTTTGTGATTTTCGGTAATGCCCGTTAGTTTTGCATCCGCAAATAGAGTGAACCAGTCTAATTTGTTTGGCCGAAGCGTAGATAAGGCCGAATCCTGTTTGAGTTACTTCCCTTGATCTCATCGAGTTTGTTTACATGTGACACCACATGTGAGGCAAAATATTATACTTGTGATTTTGTAAAGGGCTGGACATAACATCGCACAAAAACATGCCCCCTAGAAAGCAACAAAAGTTGACATTTTTCATTCCAAAATCAAGTAGTGACCAAACGGAATTCTGCAAGGGAAATGGGGATAATGACGCCAGCCCCCACCCACTGCTGAATCCACAGTAAGGTGATTTTCTAGCTTTTATAATTTGTCCAGGGAAATTTCAGAATGTCCGGAAGAACCAGCTGCCGTTTGGACAAAATGTCCGGAACTGATTTTGGTCTAGCTGAATCACTGGATCTGGATCTGCACTATTTGCCATTAAGTATGTAAATTTATAGCAACATTCATGATCAAGTAATCTGATTGGCTGAAAATTGTAAGTGGGAGTGACATCTTAATTTATTCAACAGGACAAGGGTGAAGAGTAAGATGCTGCAGTTTCTTTGCTCCTAAACCATATACACATCATTCCAGAAAAAATCCAGAAAAAAATGGATATAATTCATTAATAATTCCTTTGATTCTCTTTAAAAATATACATTGTGGGTACTCATAAATAGAACTGACTTGAAATGATTCTAACAGGTACTCACAACATGTTTTTATAGAGAAGTAATAAAAATTATCCCTATAAATTGTCACCATTTCCCCTTGTTATTAAGAGTTAAAATCTGCTGTTTCTTTGTTTCTAAACCAACACAACATTCCCCAACATCTAAATGAATTTTACATGATCGCCCCTACCCAGCAGGGCTCCCCTACAACGAGAAACGGTACACGCCTCATGTAAAATTCAATTAAATATGGGTGAATGTTTATCATCTGCTTATGATCAACACCTATCACTGAAGCTGGAATTCATAAAAGTGAAACAAATTATGAATACACATGAAGAACTCTCGCTACACCATCTATTAATCGGTACGTTAATCCACTAATCCCCACAATCTGACATTACAATTTGCATCCGAAGTCGCTGCCGAAAGAGATCAAAGAGTTTTTAGTTGTTTGTACTGTTGTTTGAGTGCAGAAGCATGTCATCAGGCAATCTTTTTGACGGTTATTGACACATTGGCCCCGCCCACTAAACGGTAAAATTGTCACTCTTACATTGTCCACGTGCTGCTTTCGGCCAATCGTTTTGATCAGTTATCATCACGGGTGATTGCATGGTATCCATTGTGGGTCACTGATGACATCAACAGTAGTGATTACTGGATAAATCAAAGGAATATGGACGGTTATGGATAATTACCAATCAAGGTAATATCATGTTTTTGTAAACAACTAGTTGTTGTAGGTGTATCGCCGTTAGCGATCATTAAAGCAACAGTGTTTGACAGTGTCTGCTGTAAACAAGCAAAAAATCGACTCGCCGGCGCAAGCAAAACTGAAAGTACGTTTCGAAAATCGCCGAAAAACAGGGCGAAGTCGTCTTCTCCTTCCCGGACCGATAGGGCGAAGTCATAAGAATTTCGGCGACTTATTCGCTCAAATCGCCCCCTTGGTGGAGACCTGATTCAGGGTAACATCTGATGTAATTAACTATATATTTATATATCCTTAACAGACCTGTTACCGATTACATACAAATGTATTCGATTACAATTACTTTGTAATTTCATGATTACAGATTACAATTACAATTACACCTTTCCTGAATGTAATCAATTACAATTACATTGCAATGTAATTGATTACAATTACAATTACTTTCTTCTTGTTCCGTGTTTAAAATAATTCTAGTTTAAATTAATGATCTGTTTTATTGTTCTTTCAAAGCTTCATGCATGGCATGCTATATCTTCTGACAAGATGTTATTCATATTCTTTACACCATATATTCATTTTTTTTTTTTTTTTATGATATTCCATTTACTATACATTTTCTATGACCTATGGTTATTTTTTACTCTTCCTTAATCATTTTGTTTACATGAACACTCATCTCATCTGGAGGAAAGGCAAGAACTTGTAAACACTGTGGAGGCATTCTTCATAGACAAGATTTCATTTGTTGTGTCATAGATCTATATTTACACCTTTTGGGAAGTAATGATGAGATTAGTAAAGATGGGAGGGGTGATTTGATCGGTGCAATTTTAAAATTCATTAAGAGCACAAAACATTTTTCTTCATTTTTTTTTTCTTACAGTAGAAGTATCTCCATGGAAAGATGTTGTGTTTACAAACATTTATCATGTGTTGGGTGCAAGCAAAACAAAAAATAAAAAAAAACAAACTCGGATAACTTACAAATTCACATCAGAAAAACCCAGATAACCAGCAAATTCACATCACTGGCAAGTTATCACAGCGGGATGCCTATTACTAAAACCCGGAATGGGCATGTTTTCGTGATGTTGTGACTATTTGTAATCTGTTGGAAGGTGACAGTGTGAAAAACACATAAAACATGCTTTTCCATTCGAATATATAGAAGGAAACATTATAAATATGCAAACCATTAAGGAAGTTTAAATACTTTAATTGCATGCTGGGGGAAAATTTCAGTAGACGACATTTTGAATATTTTTTTTTTTTATCTTTTTCTAGTGGGTGGGATTGGCACTTCGTGCAAATCATCTCCTAAGGAGACAGTTTCCATGAAGTGTCAGGTCCTATTTCTTCTCTGGGGAAGAAGATAGGTTTTTTTTCCTAGGGGTGGAATTGGCACTTCATGCGAATTGTCTCCTATGGAGACCGTTTGCATGAAGTGTCAGATCCCGTTTTCTTCTCTTGGTAAAAAATGTCGGATCCTGTTTCTTCTTTGGGTAAAATTTCAGATGACATTTTGAATAGTTTTCTTAATTTTCATAGGGGGTGGGATTGGCACTTCATGCAAATTGTCTCCTAAGGAGACAGTTTGCATGAAGTGTCTGATCCTGTTACCTCTCTGACGGAGGTGAAAAGGATGTCATCGGTTTGATGTCTGCCATAGCTGGTAAATGTTTAGTATTCAAGAAACATGCCAAACTACTATTACCTCTTTATATAAAACTGTGAAAGGAGATTTTTTTTACTTTTTTTTTTTTTTTTTTTGTTGCAGAATTATTACTTCTTTATATAAAACTGTGAAAGGAGATTTTTTTTGTTGTTGCAGAATCTGATATGTACTAGAGGCAATACAGTTTCTCTTAGTTCAGATAGAAGGGTTCGCATAGCTCCAGATAAGGTACTTTTTCTACTAAAAGGTGTTTTTCTTCTTTTTCTTCATGTCTGCACAGGGGCATGTTTTAGTGCTAATTGGAGGTGCCTTAGTGAGGCAATTAGACACCCACGCTATGTGTTTTTCCATGGTATGAGTGAGCTGCCTCACTTTTCGGATACAGTAGGGGTCATGATCTATGTTTTGGAGCAGGGATGGGTGGTGTATCACATTATTTTTCTTGCAATGGCATATGATAAAGTGTATGAGTATCTGGAACTTGTCTGCAATAAAATAAGTATATATGGTAATATCTGATTCAAAACTATTTAACCTATAAATAGTAAAAATCTATTTATAGCTCTAGCTGATACCAAGATAAGAGGGCTGTTAGACCACTTGTAATGTTCAACAGGAAAGCTTGGCTTAAAAATTTTGATCCCTTTGAACCCCACTTTTATATTGTAAAACTAGGGTTTACAGTATATACATTGTTTTATCTTATTTCTGCTTGGGGGGTGGACTGTGGGTGCTTGTTGGAACAGCCTTGCTGTGGTGGTTCTAATGGGTGCCTACGGTTTGGGCAGAGATGATAATAATAATAATATACATGTATATATATATATATATATATATATATATATATATATATATATATATATATATATATATATATTATATCAGTTTTTTATCTGAAAACTTTCAGTTTTTGAATCTGAAATTTTCAATATATTTGAATAGGCATGTTTTTTTTTTTTTTTTGTTTTTTTGTTTTTTTATTGTATTGTTACTTTGTAATGTTTTTGCACCTTTTCACAGTGCTACATGTATGAAGAAAATCTTACCTTGCTCATGCAGCAGGGTGGGTGATTGTTGCTATCAATGTATGGCCCTTTAACCCTTTCAACCCTGTAGGCCAAAATCAATGACCAACAAAACATGTAGCGCCAGATGAGATGGTGAGTAATGAGCTGGATAATCTGGATCTGCACTGTTTTCTGTTTGTTTGCTTTTTTGCCATTCTGTTCAATAGAATGTCTGGATTGGAAGCACAAAAATCTATTTTAGAAACTCAAGGATGAAGGGGTAAATTGTGCTGTACAGGGCTACAGTACAATTATAATAGCCCCACCAATGCGGCTCTGGGGTATAGTGTTTTTTTGATACTCATTATAGTAGCCTCAATGTAGTTGCCCGGGCCCATTTGTTCAAAGCTAACGACATCGTTGGTTGAAGATTCGTTAAAATTTACATCGATTGGGGACGGGAGATCTATCAAAATTGCTAAAATAAATGTTGTATATTGACATTTGACCTTTTTACGGCAAGGTCAAGTTTGCTTCCCTATGCATTTGTATGGGAAAAATCTTTAAAAATCTTGTTCTCCAAAACCGAGGATGCCTTGTGGCTGAATCTTTACATATATCATCGGAAACTGGAGGTCTACCAAAGTTGCTAAAATAATGGTCGTACATTGATATTTGACCTTTTTACCGTGAGGTCAATTTTGCTTCCTTGTGCATTTGTATTGGACAAATATTCAGAATTTCAAACGACTTCTCCTCTGGAGCCTCTGGGCCAATTTTGCACAAATTTCATATGGAGCCTCCTTAGGTTGGGGTAATGAAAGATTGCTAAAATGGTTGCAGTTCATTGACCAAGGTTGCCGCCATGCCCATATATGGTAAAAACCTTTAAAAATCTTCTTCTCCAGAACTGAGGATGCCTTGGGGCTGAATCTTTGCATAAGTCATTGGGGGCGGGGGGTCTACCAAAATTTTTAAAATAAATGTTGTATATTGACATTTGACCTTTTTACGGCAAGGTCAAGTTTGCTTCCCTGTGCATTTGTATGGGAAAAAACATTTAAAAATCTTATTCTCCAAAACCGAGGATTCCTTATGGCTGAATCTTTGCATATATTATTGGGAACATTTGCATGTCTGCAGTGGCTATGTCACTCAGGTGAGCGAACCGTGGCCAGTGGGCCTCTTGTTTCCAGGTCTGAAATAGTACAGATTAGATATCTTGTGGGCGCAACTCCTTCTAGACTTTTCCACTGATCATTTGGAAACTGTGCATACTTTGCCTACATGGTTTTCAGGTTATCCTACCATTATCTTTTTTCAACTTTTTGCACTTTTTCAACTCATTTTATTTTTAGGTATGACACATTGATGTGGGTAGCTTGTGAGTGCAACTCCTCTTACAGTTTTATACCAAACTTTTTGAAACTTTGCTGGTGTTTTTATCATAGTCTGAAGATGTGCATTTGCTTTTGGGGTTATCCTCCCATTATTATACCCCGGCATATGAAGTATGCTGAAGGGGTATATAGTTTTTATCTGTTCCATTAGTCCATTCATCTGTCCATCTGTCCATCCTTCCGTCCATCCTTCCATCTGTCCGTCCATCCGGATGTGATTCTATAACCAAGTTTTACTTCAAAGATTTTTTGATTACTTATAACTCTGCAGCCACTGATAAAAAACTTTTCATATTTGGTATGGGGGTACCTGGGAGGGTTCTCTTCCATTCTACTTGTATGAACCCCTGGGTCATGCCCCAGGGCGGGGCTAGAGGTCAAAATCTAGTACACCCCACTAAAGTAGTATTTTGCAGTTAGTTTATACAAACAACCTGTTATTATACCCATGGCATACGAAGTATGCTGAAGGGGTATATAGTTTTCGTCCTTTCTGTTAGTCCGTTCATCTGTCCATTTGTCCATCCGTCCATCTGTCCGTCCTCTCTGCCCATCTGTCCGGATGTGATTCCGTACATTAACCCTTTCTATAACCAAGTTTTACTTCGAAGTTTTTTTATTACTTATAACTCTGCAGCCACTGATCAAAAACTTTTCATATTTGGTATGGGGGTACCTGGGAGGCTTCTCTTCCATTCTACATCTATAAACCTCTGGATCATGCCCCAGGGAGGGGCTTGAGGTCAAAATCTAGGACACCCCAATAAAGTATATTGCAGTTTGTTTATACAAACAAGCTCTTATTAAAGAAGGATGGGCATCAGACATGTTTATTACATCAACATTCAATGTAATAAGGTCATGGTCATTGTGACCTTATTTTCATGCTTCAGTGATTTTGACGTATATTTTGAAGCCTATTTCATGGATTAATGCCTAGATAAAGTAGTATGTTGCAGTTTGTTTATATAGTTTTCGTCCGTTCTGTTAGTCCTTCCGTCTGTCCTTCCGTCCGTCCTATAACCAAGTTTTACTTAGAAGTTTTTTGATTACTTATAACTCTGCAGCTACTGATCAAAAACTTTTCATATTTGGTATGGGGGTACCTGGGAGGCTTCTCTTCCATTCTACATCTATAAACCTCTGGATCATGCCCCAGGGAGGGGCTTGAGGTCAAAATCTAGGACACCCCAATAAAGTATATTGCAGTTTGTTTATACAAACAAGCTCTTATTAAAGAAGGATGGGCATCAGACATGTTTATTACATCAACATTCAATGTAATAAGGTCATGGTCATTGTGACCTTATTTTCATGCTTCAGTGATTTTGACGTATATTTTGAAGCCTATTTCATGGATTAATGCCTAGATAAAGTAGTATGTTGCAGTTTGTTTATATAGTTTTCGTCCGTTCTGTTAGTCCTTCCGTCTGTCCTTCCGTCCGTCCTATAACCAAGTTTTACTTAGAAGTTTTTTGATTACTTATAACTCTGCAGCTACTGATCAAAAACTTTTCATATTTGGTAAGGGGGTACCTGGGAGGGTTCTCTTCCATTCTACTTCTACGGACCCCTGGGTCATGCCCCAGGGCGGGGCTAGAGGTCAAAATCTAGGACAATCCAATAAAGTAGTATATTGCAGTTTGTTTATACAAACCTCTTATTAAAGAAGGATGGGCATCAGACATGTTTATCACATCAACATTCAGTGTAATAAGGTCAAGGTCATTGTGACCTTATTTTTATGCTTCAGTGATTTTGGCTTATATTTTGAAGCCTATTTCATGGATTAATGCCTCTGTAAAGTAGTATGTTGCAGTTTGTTTATACAAACAACTTAAAGAAGGATGCCGCAGAGTTCTCGGAAACGCCGAATCCGGCGTATTTTTACGCCTATTTTTGCTTTTGTACGCGTAAAATTTCCTTCCGAGGATTCTCATTTACGCTCTATTGCCGCCGGACGTCCAAACTGAACTTCAAAGACGTACCGCGGACTTCCGAAATTTCTTTTGTCCGTCGAAATGGATACCCGAGATGTCCAAAAATTGTCAAAAAGCCCGTCCACTTTTAATGAGTTGTATGATGTTTGCCCCGCCTACTTATTGGAAATTCGCTACCTGTGTTGACTGAGCTTTAAGGACGTCCCACTTCCCGCTTGCGGGAGTTTTATTGACATCGGTGTCAAGCGTCGCGGCACCCTTTTGATGGCTGCGTGATCACTGTGTGTATTTGTCACGCGTGCTGAGTTGATTAATTGATGTTTGTATAATTAAACTTTCTTCTGCGACACCCGAAAATATTCGGTGAAATTATTTGAAGTCATTATTATTTTTAAATATTCACGTCTTAAAATCTTAAATTATTATTTTGCTAAGAACGTGTGTCGTCTGAAAACACCTCAACACTTCCGGGAGTTACCGAGTGAAATTGAATAAATAAATAACAATTATGCACAGAACGCAAATTAACATCTATTCGAATTTAGAAGCTTATATTTATCATGACAACAAAAGCATTTTTTCAAATGAGAAGAAAACATATTTTTCGTCAAAATTTTCGGAAAACCCGTTTCTAAAATCGTAGCCTTGTTCCGGCTGCGCTGTTTACCAGCGCGGAAAAGACGCAAAGTAAGTCTAAATATAGGCGAATTGCGATGGTTTTGCTTGCTATTCTCCGCGAACGAACGTATTGCTGTTGGTAACTCATCGAGAGCTGCCTTTTATTTGTTTGTTGTTGCACGAGTCGGCGCTGTTTTCCCGCAATTTTTGTGAAGTAAGCAACTCGCTCGCTCGTGTTGATCAGCTTCAATCCGAGCAAATATTTCATTAAATACATTTCTGCAAAATAATTTCAGCATAGTTTGTTTTTAAGAAAACATGTTTTGGGTGTTTTCTCTTGTGTATTTTCTTTTCTTTTTTTCTTTCTCTCGGCTTTGAAACGAACGCGAAGTTGGACCAAAGTTGGTGCTTTCTATAAGGTCCGACATACAAGTACAGACTTTCCAAAAAGATGCGATCAAATTTTAATAAGCGATAAGGATATGTTTAAAACACATCTAAGAGAAGTGTATATCATGGTGATTCTGTGTGACACTGAATTAAGAACCTCTGTTCTACTAAAGAAAGGGCAGGCTGCCGCAGCAGGGAAAAAAGTGGGACTTCCTAGATTTTCCTGTGGGACTTCCACATTTGAGGGGTAGGAAGTCTGGGACTTCCTGAGTCTGGAAGTTAATGGAAGTCCTGTCACTATTTCCTAAGCCCCAAAAGCTTTTGGATCCTTACCAGACACTCAGTGGTCAAGGTTAACTATGTTGAAAAATGAAGTTGTTCAGACAATGTCCTTAAATATTAAATTTTCATATTTAGCCGAAAACTCCAAGTTTTCTAGGTCAAACTCCTATTTTTCAATTTTAACTCCAACTTTTCTCAGAGATGGATTCTTAAACTCCTGCTTTCAAAATCCTAATGAGAACTCTGGATGGGCATCAGACATGTTTATCACATTAACATTCAGTGTAATAAGGTCAAGGTCATTGTGATCATATTTTCATGCTCCAGCAATTTTGCCTTATATCTTGAAGACTTCATGGATTAGTGTGATACTTTGAATATTGGTTCTGTGTGATACCAAGATTGACAGCATAACAAATGTAGGTCACCTTGACCTATAATATATGGTCCAGTAATTTTGCCGCATATCTTGAATGTTAATTGATGTACATGTATGAACATCATTATTTGGGATTATGCATTAGTATGATCCAACACTTGACCTAAAAATAAATGTAGGTCACTGTGACCTATATTTCATGGTCCTGTGATTTTATGTTACATCTTGAAGACAATTTGATGTATTACTATTATATTTTGGGTTTATGTGACCTATATTTCATAGCCCTGTGATTTTGTCTTATATCTCCCACTGTTTGATACCTAAATGTCATATTTATATATAATGACACAGTGTGACCCAAACTTTCACCTCAAAGTAAATATAAATCAGTATGACCTATATTTCATGGTCTTGTGATTTTGCTTAGTATCTTTTAGATTATTAAATGGATTAACATCATAGTTGGTATAATGCATCAGTGTGATCATCAGATTAATTTCTCAAGTATATGTAGGTCAGTGACTTATATTTTATGGCCCAGCAAATTTGCTTCATGTCTTGAAAACAGTTACTCCAGGAAAGTTGCACTTGGGATGATAGATCAATGTCACTCAGAGACTGACATTGTAAACTATATCTTGCCTTATATCATTGTCATTAACTTTGAAATATTTTATAATTAAGAAATGGCGCTGGACGGGGGTATTCGTAACCCTCCGGGCACTTGGTCTAGTTTTTCATCAACTTCTTCCACTTTTTCGACATTTTTTTTTTTTTTTAGGTCCGATTAGTATTAGAATAGATACCTTGTGGGTGCAACTCATCCTACAGTTTTCCACCAATCATTTTTAAACTATACATACTTGTTCGACATGGTCTGTAGATGTGCGTGTGGTTTTGGGGCTATCCTCCCATTATTTTTTATCGACTTTTTCCACTTTTTTTGACATTTTTTTTCCAGGTCTGATTAGCATAGAATAGATACCTTGTGGGTGCAACTCCTCCTAGAGTTCTAGTGTATGTTGTTCGATTTTAATCCAACACTTTTCAGCAAAAGGATTTAAAAGTCACATAATGAAGCCATGAAGCTGGGGGAGGCTTGCCCGCAACAAGCTTTTATTCAAAATAATTTTTGCATTTTACTGTAATTCAAACGAAATATTTAGAAACTTCTAGACAAAGTTTAATTAAAAAGTCTCTTTCACCGTCAAGGCTCAAATAAGTACATTGTATTTTTCAGAAAAAAAAACACTAAAGAAACACACACACACACACACGCACACAGAGATACACCTTACAATGTCATCTACTTTTGTTGTAATTGGCACTGTCAGAGTTAACATTTTTTTCAGATTCAGGCATAAACAGCAATCATGCCGCTGACGACGGGAAAAATGAATAAAGACCATGAGCGGAAGATAAAGAAGAATATTGTAGCTCTAAAGAAAGATATGGATGCCAAAGACCTCATAGACTGGTTTATCCAGGAAGAAATATTTGACTTTGAAGATCACGAGAGGATAACTGGATACAATCCCAACACAGCTGCCAACAGAAACAATGAATTTTTTAAACTTTTATTTAATAGTGGCCCACAAGCTTATAGCGTATTTTTGAAAGCACTGGAAAAAAATGGACAGTCACACTTAACACGACTGGTTGAAAATACTGTACTTAGTGGTGGTGCTGATGGTGATTTAAATGGTAGGTGCTGGCATATTAGTGCTTAGCTCTCAGGGTAAAATTTTCAGCAGACAACATATTGAAAAATATTTCTCATTTTCCCAGAAAACAGGATTTTACATTTTATGCAAATTTTCTCCACTGGAGACAATTTGCTTTGAAATGTCAAATCCTGTTTTCTGGGAAAAATAAGAAATATCACCAATTTGTCATCTGCTGAATTGCCCAGGGAGTGGTAAACATTAGAAAATCTCTGTGTCCGTATTAACCCATTTCAGTCTGGAAACCCCTTAAAGGGTAATTGGCAAACAGTGCAGACCCAGATCAGACTGCACTTAATGTGGCATCTGATCAGAGTCTGTACTGTTTGCAATTTCTATAAATGGTTTCACATTTTAGTATGCAGGTGAGAATTAACTTCAACAAAGTTCTTTCAGATTTTTCTTATTTTTTCCCAGAAAATAGGCTTTGGCATTTCATGCAGTTTGCATGAAGTGTCAAAGCCTATTTTGTGGAAAATAAAAAACAAAAAAAAAAAAGAAAAATATTTCAAAATGTATTCTGCTAAAATTTTTACCCAGAGTGCTAATCGTCAGTGTATCACATAAGTACAGGAGAGAGTTACCTATTCAGGGCGCAGTTGTTCAAAACTTAACCAAGTTGTTAGCTAACGTGACGTTAAAATTTCTTTCTTGAAATATGACATATACATTGATATGTTTTGCTGAAAAAATGTGAGTAGCTTTTGCAAATGCTACTCACATTTTTGCAGCAAAAGTATCATTATCCCCACGTTTTTCAACAAAAAAGTGGGGATATTGTGATACCCCGTCCGGCCATCCATTCGTCTATACGTCCGTACGTCTGTAATGCACACCGTTGCTCCTAGACCATTTGAGCTAGAATCTCCAAACTTTCACAGGCAATTGTCCTATGGATAAGGACTGGAGGAACACATTTGGAACTTTGATGTGCACAGAGATATGTGATGGCACTAGCACGAGGATATGTGATGGCGTGCTATCGACTTGCTCTAGTTGTATTTGAAAATACCTTAACTACATCACTTAATCAGTTTGTCATTAACAAGCTCATTAAGCGAACAATGCTTTGAACAACTGGGCCCAGATATATTGCATGATACGATATTTCATGCAAATTGTCCGATGGAGACAATTTTAATGAAATGTCATATCTTGTTATGGATGATAATGTTTGGGCTTAACTCTAGATTAAGCAATTGTTTTTCAATCAAAAATGTTGATATTTTTCTTATTTGCCCACAGAAATATATATTATGGGTGCTCATTATTAGTGCCTTTTATGAGTAAGGTTTTAGAAAACATTTGATGCAAATTTTCACTCACCATATTGCATTGTGTGGCAAGACTTTGCAATCTGTCCTCCTTACATAATGCTGGCAGAGGCATAATTATGTTAGTTTTGGGATATATATTTCAGCAATTTATAGGTTTGGGGTTGGGTTTCAACATGTACATTTAGGGTTAAGTTAGGGTTTGTGTAGTGTTAGGTTCAGTGTTAGGTCAGGGCAGGAACTCTATACAGGATCCATGGTTATACATAGCTCCAGATAAGGTACTTTTTTAACAGAAAAATGTTGGTATTTTTCTTATTTCTCCACGAAAACATACATTGTTCTAATAAGATATAAGAAAAGTGGAGAAATAAGAAAAAAGTATCTGGATACCCCCTCTTACATTTGTATCTGGAGCTAGGGTTAGGAGAACATTTAGGTTTAGGTGTAGACAGATTGCAAGCTTGCTCTTAAAAAAGCATGGTGCACCATCAGAGAACGCTCGGTTTTTTTTTTCTTGTTTTTTTTTTTTTTTTTCCCTTTCAAGGCTGCAGATAAGAGTGGTATTCAGATAAATATTTTTCTTATTTCTCCATGAAAACATATCGTGGTACTCATGAGGTACTTCTAATGAGTACCACAATATGTTGTGGTTACTCATTAGAAGTGCCTCACTGAGGCACTTCTAATGAGTATCCACAACATATATTTTTGTGGAGAAATAAGCAAGTTCTTGATTGTTTTTGGTCCTAAATTGCACTTCGTCTGGAGCTGTCTTTTTCAATCATAATATCGTGCTTTATTTTCCATTATTATTTCAGATGATGCCAGTTGGATAACCAGTATTCCACAGCAAACAAGAACACGTCGAATGGATGAACGTGATCTTAGTAAACTTGCTCAAACTTTAGCCAATGATTGGGAGATGGTCATGTATGACCTAGGATTATCTAAAACAGATGTTGAACATGCTAAGATGGAGCAGGCAACAGCAACGATGCAGATATACACTTGTTTACACAAATGGAAAGTGAGAGTTGTGAATGGTGCTACATTAGAAAAATTTGTGAAAGTTGTTCAAGACTGTCCATCAGTAACAGTTAACTGGGCACTCATGCAGAGGATAGCTCAGCAGATGTGATTTTTATGGAGAAATAGATGTACATTCAAGAGAAATAAGGTTGGGAATTGGCCAGAATTTCATAGTCGATCATTAGTTTTGTGAAACCAACTGATCATTGACTGATAATTGAGATCACTGACTAATAGTTGACTAGTAGAAAATATATTCATTCTTATTTTAGCCCTCTTCCAGGAACTTAGTCATATCTCCAGATAAGAGGATATTCGATTATTTTTCTTACTTCTCCATGAAAACATAGGTTGTGGTCCTCATTAGAAGTGCCTCACTGCTTCGGTGACATATGTTTTCATGCAGAAATAAGAAAAATATCAGTGCAGTTCAGTTGAAAAAAAAAACAACACCTGGGCCCAGTTGTTCAAAGCATCGTTAGCTTAATGAGCATGTTAAGGGTCATTTTGTTAACTGTTTTAGCGGTTTCAATATACAATATTCTGATATTTTTTCAGCAAAAAATTTCAGCATATTTGCATATCACTTGATGTAAATTTTAATGAATTGTTAACTAACTACATCGTTAGTTTTGAACAAATAATAATAAATGATATCTAGAGCTATGCTTATTTCAGGCAATTTTCTTCAAATTTTTTCACCTTTTTTTACCACCATCTAAAATGATACAAATAGACAGCTTACTATTTCATTTTTTTTATAATTTGCCTATTAAAAATAAGTGAGAAAAATATGTTCCTAAAAACAGAATTTTCAGATTAGTCGACTATGGAAATGTTTTTGGATTATCAGTCACAAGAGGCAAAAGTGATTGATGATCAGCTGGGCCAATTCTGACCTTGGACTATTTTGCCTGTCTTCTCATTGGAACTACACTTAAAGGAATGAATTGGGAGCAATTTCTTTTCTTTAAGAGTTGTTCCCAATTTTGAAAGGTTTCAGATACTGGGGAGGCAGCTTAGATGAATAACAGAGGCTCACCCCTTAGAACTTTGTTATTTCAAGGATCATTATCAGCACTTGCTATTTATAACTGACACAAAGTAAAATTGATGCTATTTGAATGCTCTCTGAAAATGTATGTGTGATCTAGACTAATAAAGTAAAAAAAAAAAAAAAAAATCATCAGTATAATGAAAAAATGTCATTCTCAGTGGCTTTTATTCATTTTTTCACTTTGTGAGGTACTTCTAATGAATTCCCACAATATATGTTTTCATGGAGAAACAAGAAAAATATTTACCTGATACTTGCTCTTATTTAGAGCTATGTTATGCTTGCCAATACATAATCAACAGCCTTGTCTGGAGAAAACCCATTGCTCCAAAGTGAAAACCAATCTGCAATCAAAATCACACTGCTTGGAGACCTCTAGTCAACCAATGAAAACTTAGCAACCACATTGATCGACATCAGTCTTTTGTGTTTGCTGAAAAGACTGGGTCCCTCCGAGTTCCTATGCAAATCTTGTGTTTATCTTTTATCATGCTACTTTTTGTTACTCTTGAATTTATTCTTTTTATATATATATTTCTTATTATAGGAATGAATTTCATTTTTATGAATTTTATTGATGTGTACATGCAGGTAAATAACTCACAAACTGAATAGAGCCAAAAGGGCTTTATGTTAAGTATGTGAATGATTCACTGGCATTTATACATGGATAAAATCTACAAAAAATGAAACCCATTTCTTATAATTCCAATTTGTTCATTTTTCAGTTTACATTGAAAACATGAGTTAAATGGCTTATTTGTCTGCAGACAACATAATGGAAATATTTTTCATTTCTCAGAAAACCAGATTTGACATTTCATGCAAATTGTCTCCAATGGAGACAGTTTGCATGAAATGTCTGATCCTGTTCTCAGGAGAAAATAAGAAAAAAATCGTCAGATTTGTTATCTGCTGAATTTTCCAAGAAAGTGGTAAATGTTAAGCAGTACTGCATGCATGTACAGCAACCAACATGATGTACCCCAGCAATGAACAAGTGCATAGATTGTGATATCTAACCTCTGCCTGTGATGTTTCTCTCATTTGATTATGCTTCATTGTGATTTCCAGTTGATATCAGACTACGCAAAAACTTGACAGTCCGCCTGACACTGGTTAGACAAAATGATTAAAACATACCGGTACTTGAATTTCTTAGAATTCTTAGAATTTTTGCCGGACCAAACGAATTTTTGTCTGACATGTCTGGAAGTCCTACAGATTTTGTGTAGACTGTGATTTAACTTTGTTATAGTAAAAGCACTATAGGGCTTATGTTGCATGTTAATATATATAGGAGTCTAAATAAATTCTCTGTATCTGTATCTGAATATGCAGATTTACTATTTGTTGGACAAGATCTTTGATTCCTTTGTATGCATTTTTGAATTCTGACCAGTCAGACACTAACTTCATCTGTATATCAGGCTAATGGTACAAATATAACTCCATATAAAAGGGGGTATCCACAGATTTTTCTTATTTCTCTAGGAAAACATACATTGTGGGTACTCATTAGAAGTGCCTCAGTGAGGCACTTCTAATGAGTACCCACAAATGTTTTCATGGAAAACATGTTGTAATGACAACTATTCAGTAGAAGCACTTTTAATGAGTACCCAATGTTTTTGTTTTTGTTGAGAAATAAGAAACATAAAAACTGTTTAATGTAGTTTCTCTAAATGTTTGAACAGACAGGCATATGCAAACAATGTAGACCCAGATCAGGTGCCATAGAATGTGGCATCTCTTTAGAGTGTACATTGTCACTCATCCAGCAATATATTAGACATATCAGTAGGTAATAAAATGAATTTTCAAATTTTACAAGAAGTATGTAAGTAGTTATGCCAATATTTAGGGTAAATACGGTAGTAAAATGAGCGGGCCATGATTGCCCTGTAATTTGCACCTGAGTATCCTAGCACTTAGAGAACCTGACCTAGGAATCATCAAGACAAATATTCTGACCAAGATTCATGATGATTACATAAACAGCTGTGACATTGTAGCATGCCTAATGGACTGAAATATAGGTCAAGGTCAAATATGGATGACAGCACTCAAGAGGTCATGCTAAGATGTATGCATGTGCCAAGTGTCACTGCTGTAGGACCAATAGTTACTGAGAAACTGACCTAAGCACAGAAAAGTCAGTGGATCGTGAAATATAGGTCATAAGCAACTTGGCTTTGAATGTGACCTAGAAATCATCAAGGCAAACATTTTCAGCAAGATTTATAAAAACAACTTAAAAAATGCAACCTCTAGTCCTGCTGACCCGGATATGCCCTGCCTTTGCAAACAGTGTAGATCCAGATCAGTTGAAGAGGCCAACTGATCTAGATCTGCACTGTTTGTCATGAAGTATATCAATTTATATCAATAACCCAGATCAAGAAATTGATTGGCTGAAAATTAGAAGTGGGCATGGCATCACAATTTATTCAGCATGGCAAGGGTTAACGAGGTTTTCCTTTGATTTGGCCTGGTGACCTAATTTTTTATCCTAAGTAATCCACTTTCAAACCTGACAGAAATCATCGAAAGAAACATTTTGAGCAAGATTCATGATGATTACTTAAAAAAATGTTTATAAGATTTTCCTTTGATTTGGCCTGGTGACCTGGCTTTTGATACCTAGTGACCCAGTTTCAAACTTGAACTAGAAATCATCAAGACAAAGTATTTTGAGCAAGATTCATGATTACTTACTTAAACCATGTGACATGTAGAGTTTTAAGAAGGTTTTCCTTTAATTTGGCCTGTTGACCTAGTTTTTGACTCCAAGTGACCCACTTTCGAACTTGACCTAAAACTTATCAAGACAAACGTGTAGGGCAAGATTCATGATGATTACTTCAAAAATGTGACCTCCAGTGCTAACAGGGTTTTTAGCTCACCTGAGCAAAAGCTCGGGGTGAGCTATTGTCATCACCCTCTGTCCGCCGTCGTTCGTCGTCAACAATTAGTTTGTTAACACTATAGAGGTCACAGTTTTGACCCAATCTTGATGAAACTTGCTCAGAATGTTTGCCTCTATGAAATCTAGGTCAAGTTCGATACTGGGTTACTTGGGGTCAAAAACTAGGTCACCAGGTCAGATCAAAGGAAAAACTTGTTAACACTCTAGAGGTCACAGTTTTGACCTATCTTGATGAAACTTGCTCAGAATGTTTGCCTCTATGAAATCTAGGTCAAGTTCGATACTGGGTTACTTTGGGTCAAAAACTAGGTCACCAGGTCAGATCAAAGGAAAAACTTGTTAACACTCAAGAGGTCATAGTTTTGACCCAATCTTGATGAAACTTGCTCAAAATGTTTGCCTCTATTAAATCTAGGTCAAGTTCGAAACTGGGTCACTTGGGGTCAAAAACTAGGTCACCGGGCCAGATCAGCAGAAAACCTTGTTAACACTCTAGCGGTCACATTTTTGAAGCAATCATCATGAGTCTTGCTCTATATGTTTGTCTTGATGATTTCTAGGTCAAATTTGAAACTGGGTCACTTGGGGTCAAAAACTAGGTCACCGGGCCAAATCAGCAGAAAACCTTGCTTACACTCTAGCATCCACATTTTTGAAGCAACCATCATGAATCTTGCTCAAAATGTTGATGATTTCTAGGTCAGGTTTGAAACTGGGTCACTTGGAGTCAAAAACTAGGTCACCGGGCCAAATCAGCAGAAAACCTTATTAACACTCTAGCGGTCAGATTTTTGAAGCGATCATCATGAATCTTGCCCAAAATGTTTGTCTTGTTGATTGGTAGATCGTTTGAAACTGGGTCACATAGGGTCAAAAACTAGGTCAAACAGGCCAAACAAGCTGAAAACCTTGTTAACACTCTAGTGGTCACATTTTTCAAACAATCATCATGAATCTTGCTCAAAATCTTTGTCTTGATGATTTCTAGGTCAAGTTCGAAACTGGGTCAGTTGGGGTCAAAAACTAGGTCACCTGGCCAAATCAGCGGAAAATCTTGTTATCACTCTAGCGGTCACATTTTTGAAACAGTTAACATGAATCTTGCTCAAAATGTTTGTCTTGATGATTTTTAAGTCAAGTTCGAAACTGGATCAGTTGGGATCAAAAACTAGGTCACCAGGCCAAATCAGCTGAAAACCTTGTTAACACTCTAGCTGTCACATTTTTGAAGCAGTCATCATGAATCTTGCTCAAAATGTTTGTCTTGATGATTTTTAGGTCAAGTTCGAAACTGGGTCACCTGGGGTAAAAAACTAGGTCACCTGGCCAGATCAGCGGAAAACCTTGTTAACACTCTAGTGGTCACATTTATCAAGCAATCATCATGAATCTTGCTCAACATGTTTGTCTTGGTGATTTCTAGGTCAAGTTTGAAACTGGGTCACTTTGGGTCAAAAACTAGGTCACCTGGCCAAATCAGCAGAAAACCTTGTTGACACTCCAGTGGTCAACATTTTTGAAGCAATCATCATGAATCTTGCTCAAAATTCTTGTCTTGATGATTTCTAGGTCAAGATCAAAACTGGGTCACATGGGTTCAAAAACTAGGTCACCAGGCCAAATCAGCAGAAAACTGTTTAAACTCCAGAGGTCACATTTTGAAATAATCATCATAAATATTGCTCAAAATGTTTGTCTTGATGATTTCTAGGTCTTGTTTAAAACTGGGTCACTTGATATCAGAAACTAGGTCACCTGGCCAAATCAAAGGAAAACCTTGTTGATGCTCTAGTGGTCACATTTTTGAAGTGATCATCATGAGTCTTGCTCAAAATGTTTGTCTTGATGATTTCAAGGTGATGTTTTTTCTATCCAGTGACTTTCTTAAGTTTTTCTGTTTCTGTCAGTTTCTAAGTAAATATTGGTCCTACAGAGTGATATTTGGTACTTGTGAAGTGTTTGTGTTTAGGTCAGTTTCTCAGTAACTATTGCTCCTACAGCCAGTGATACTTAGTACATGCATACATCTTAGCATGGGGGGGTGGTCGGGTGGTGCGAAGGTGCTGTGTATCTTACATCACCAGGGCGTCCAACTCTTATTGGCTTACAGTTGGGCAAGGCCTGCTATCCTTGTAGTGGGTAAGGGTAGAGGGGGAATGTTTTTATTTCTTCTGTTTCTTCACTTTCATTCCTGTTCCTCGTTCTTCCCTGTCCCTCTCTTTCATCTCCTCTACTCTCTCTTCTATCTCTTTTCTCCCTTTCTCTGGGAGATGACACAAAATGACCCTCAAGGGTTGACGTGTCGTTAAACCCCAACACATCTTAGCATGGCCTCTTGAGTGCAGTCATCCATATTTGACCTTGACCTTTATTTCACAGTCCATTAGACATGCTACATTGTCTTACTTGTTAATATAATCATTTTGACTTTGATCAGAATGTTTTCCTTGATCAGTTCTAGATCAGGTTCTCAAAGTGCTATGTTGCTCAGGTGAGCGTTACAGGGCCATCATGGCCCTCTTGTTCTTTGATTTAGCCTGGTGACCTAGTTTTTGACCCCAGGTGACTGGTTTTCAAACTTGACCTAGAAATCATCGACAAATATTTTGAGCAAGATTGCTTAAAAAATGTGACCTCTCGAGTATTAACAAGGTTTTCCTTTATTTTGGCCTGGTGACCTGGTTTTTGATCCCAAGTGACCCAGTTTCAAACTTGATCTTGATTTCATAAAGGCAAACATTCTGAGCATGTTTCATTAAGATTGGATCAAAACTGTGAACTCTAGAGAATTAACAAACTAATTGTTGACGACGAATGATGGACGATGGACAGAGGGTGATCACAATAGCTCACACTGAGCAGTTGTTCCGGTGAGCTAAAAAAGCATCTTATCTAGAGCTATGTAAAATGTTATGCCATTCCACAGACCATAATTGTAGAATGATAATGTAATGAGGATTTGGTGTTTTGAGTCTATTTCAACATTATTTTGGCCACTTAAAGTGAAAAAGTGTCTTTGAGCATCATCCTGCACATGTGCAGTCTCATCTGGGCATTTGCTCTCCATTGAAACATTCTGTAATATCCACTGATTTTTTTTTGTAGACAGTGAAGATCCTGATCAGACTGCACAAATGTGCAGGCTGATCTGGGTCTTCACTGTCCACATATACCCAAAGACATGTTTTCGCATAGCCCATTTAATCAATGGGAAGATGGTACAGAAAAACTCTGTGCAATAAAGTGCCATAAAGCCATGAGCCAAATTCCACCTTCAGCGGGATTTGAACCAAGGACCTTGTGATCCAATGTTTAGAGTGCTAACCTTTCAGCCATCTGTAGAATGATAAAGACCTGACATGTATTATACATTTTATAATTTACATTCACAAGTTTTGATAATAGGACCTCCAGAGTTGTTAAGGAGGAGGTTTTGATGATTTCTGGGATAATTTTTATTTCTCCATAAAAACATACATCGTGGATACTCATAAGAAGCACCTCCATGAGGCACTTCTAATGAGTACCCACAACATACGTTTTTGTCGATAACTAGAGGAAATTATCCCAGAATTATTATCAAAAAAAATCTCTTCCTATCAATTCCTCTGACCATTCTGATTTTTTAGGCTGGAATATAAAGTCATTGCAGCTTGGTCTTTCTCTTTTGTTGCTCTAAACCCATAATTTTTTTATATGGATTTCAGTAATAAAATGAAATCACAGGGCATTGCCAATATAATAATTCGTGATAGTTTTCAAATCAGTTTTGAAATAAAGCTTGTATATATTAAATGCTTTTTAGCTCACCTGTACAAAAGTACAGGTAGAGCTATAGCAGTCACTTTGGCGTCAGTATCAACCTTGGTTAGTTTTTGATTAAAGCTTTTCTCTTGCTGAACACGACATGCCCTGTCTTAGCAAACCGTGTAGATCCAGATCAGTTGGCTTCTGAAGAAGCCAACTGATCTGGATCTGCACGGTTTGTCATTAAATAAATGGATTTCTATCAAAAACTCGGATCAAGTAATCTGATTGGCTGGAAATTAGAAATGGGCGTGGCATCTTAATTTATTCAGCATGACAAGGGTTAAAAGGCTATATCTCCTGAACCTCGGGATGGAAGTAGTTCATACTTGTCCAGATGTTACATACTGGTTTGAAGTTCTGTGCTGTACCATCCCAACCCATAATTATGACCTTGAGGTCAAGGTCATGGTGGTGATGGACAGAAAAAAAAAATTGATAAAGTTTTTAGAGACAAGGGGGATTCAAGCCAGCTATACTATCCTACGACAGCTTTTATTTGTTTTGTTTTTATTCAGGTTTTATGTCACTTTCAACAATCTCTTCATTCATATTATGACAGTGTCTGGATATGGCAGGGAGCTCAATATAGTAAATGCTGTGAATGCAAATGTCATCATTATTATAGTTGTGACATGACTGCATTTGTCTTCTGCAGAACACAAATCGAGGGTTGAGCGCAAGACTGGCTTAAGTCAGATGGTTGTTTTTCCCCAAACCTAATCTCCTCACCATGAAGGCATTATGAAGATTACAACATTTCTTTCTGTAAACAATGAAAATTTAGGTGCCATTGCTCGTATGAGCAATGGCACCTAAATTTGCATGGTTTACAAAGGGGTCCAAGTTGCCCCTAAACAAGGGTTTCAAAAATATGTTTGAGTTACCATAGTCTTGCGCTCAACCCTCGAAATACAACTCAACACAAAGTCAGATTCTTATACATTTTATTCAGTACAAAATACAAACAGACACATGATGATGGTTACAGAATGATCATATAAATGGATGTTTTGGCTGGTTATTGACACATCAGAGGGTATTTGAGACATAAATATTGACATAACGATGAAGGTTCATTCCAAGTTAACATTTGTTTATATATGTTCACTCCATATAAACAGAATGTTTGTATGTGTTCACTCCATATAAACAGAATGTTTATATATGTTCACTCCTTATAAACAGAATGTTTATGTATGTTCACTCCTTATAAACAGAGTACAAATTCCAAGGCTCCAGGCATGAGTTTTAGGAGTAAAGGGGAACTGATACACTTTCAGGGGAGGCAACTGTTGTAATAAATATTTTGTATCCCTCCTCAAAAGGGTTTACTCCAAAGGAAAAAAAATGTTCCCTTCAGAGCATCTTCTTTCCTTTTAGAGCAGACCCCTTTCAGAAGGGGCTTGATGTGCAAGAAAGCAAACATTATTTTGTGTCCTTTCTATAAAAGGAAACAATTTGCTCCCCGTGGGAAGTCAGCTTGACATGCAGAAAAGCAAACAGGAAGTCGGCTTGACATGCAGAAAAGCAAACAGGAAGTCACAGAGGTTATCTCCTTTGTAAAAACAAAATGGCTGACAATTTACAAGTGTAATCTAGTCACCTTGACAATACTGATATCTTTTTTCTTATTTCACTGTGAAAACTTTTTTTTTCCAGAAGGGAAGTAAAACTATTTTGAGACTTGTCTCCCTTGAAAGTATATCCAACTTCCCATCTTTATCTTAAAAATTCGAACAAGTTCATGAAAATTCGAAAAAGTCCATTTGACAACCTGCTGATGTGTCTAAAAACTATTGAATGAGCAGAAAACTGTGTAGATCCTGATCAGACAGTGCAATGTGTGACATCTATATTGTTTGCTCAGGCTTGTCAGTCCAGATACTTAGTGTAAACATGGTATCCCCCCGTACCCAACGATTCTGTTATTATACAGCCAAGGTCCTGATCAGAACTGCGTGTATGCTCAGGCTGATCTCGGCATTAGCATTCTGCATATACCTTAACAATATAGTTTTTCACTTGGCAAGGTCCATGTTTAAAGACTCCATGACACCTTATGGAAAGTAAGAAAGAAGACTTCCTTCGAGTTTTCTTGCTATCTGGAGCCATGAGTCGAAGAAAAATAATACTATATACTGAGCAGGAAAAGAAACACTTCTGATCTTGATTCTGTGGAACCTTTCAAACAATTTCTAAGTTCTTTTTCAGCTTCAATATTTTGGATTAAAAATCTGTTGCTTAACACAAGCTTTTGCCCTCTTTTTTCCAAAAATGATTTCAAAACTTTGATACTTGACATGGGCAGCCTCAAATAAGCATCAGTTTTAGGTAGTTTTATGACACAAATCATAAATATGACTGTAAGTAGCAGCCATTAAACTGACAATTTGCATACATGGTGGTGGAATACATGTACTCTAATTGTTTTCTGCCTTCCCCCCCCCCCCCCCCCCCCACCCACACTTCTTGCTTACTGTTCCTTTATTTCTTTTGTTACTCAGTATATGTTAAGCAAGCTAAGATTTGTAATGCAAAATGCAATAACATGTACTTGCAAAGCTAAAAAAATAAGCAGTAATTCTTGCATCAATTTATACAAATGCCCTTAAAATAGCTTTTATTCTGGGAAATAGTAATTTAACACTTAAAGCACCAATCACAACTGCAGCAGATAACATTTTGATTTTGTTTTTCAAAAAAGTCTTGACATTTCATATGAATCATCTGCTTGGCAAATGATTCACATAAAAAATCAAGACTTATTTTCTGTGAAAAAAAAATGATAATAAAAAAAAATAAAAAAATAAATAAAAATGTTGTCTGCTACAGATTTGAATGGCACTTTAAGAGTCAAATAAACAGCTATACTTCTGATAAATATTAATTTATTTGCATATGTACAAAAACAAGCAAACAATTACTATCTTATTGGCATGGAAATCACTTGTCATTATAATATTTTATCAAAGTAAAACATATCTCAGCCCAGTTGTTCAAAGCGTCGTTAGCTTAACATACTCGTTAGTGGTCAAAATGTTAACTGTGGTAGAAAGTACAATATCTAATTCACAGATATTTTTGCTGAAAAAATGTGAAAAGCTACTCACATTTTTTTCAGCAAAAATATTAGCATATATGCCATATTTAATGATTAAAATTTTAACGATATGTTACCTAACGACATTGTTAGTTTGAACAACTGGGCCCTGCTTTACCATCTTGTCTGCATGCCATTTTTGACCTTTAAATTTTCTCCAGTTCAAAATACAGTGCAACTTCAATGACTTGAATACCGATGGCTTGTTTACCATGGCTAATTCAAACTTGTTTTTAGTCCTTGGGAAATTCTTCAGACAGCTGAAGAAAATGAATATTTAGGGATGTTTTAGAAAAATGTTCTTATTTTATCATGAACATGTATGTTGTATGTACTCATTAGAATCACCATGATGAGGAAATTCTAATTAGTATACACAACATACCACTATTTTAAAGAAGATCGAAAAGACACCGCTTCATTATCCCAATTTGCCTTCTGACCTGTCGTACGATAAACTCTCAGTGGCTTGAATTACCCACGTCAAGAACAAATTTTCATGGTCCCAAAGATGTTCAAGTCTTTCAGGTTCAACTGTAAGTCAAAACATAAAGAAACCGGAGATGTGCCATGCAAAAAGGTATTTTTAGGGCATATGTGGACAGTACTGGCCAAGGTCAGCCTGTACATCTGCACAATCTGATCGAGGCCTTCACTGATCATTCCCATTATCATCGGATACTGTGGAATATACCCGAAATAAGAGCCATGTCGATCGTGCTGATTTGCAACGTAGACCCTAATTATTCACATATGCCCCGAGCACACCTTTTCACTTGCCACAACCCATATAAGATGGCTTATCTCAATCTACTTGTCCCTAACAATTAATGCCTTGATAAAAATGTTGGAAAAAATTAGTTCAAAATACATAACATGCAGTTTACTTTTCAGGGCCCAGTTGTTCAAAACTAACGATGTCGTTAGTTAATGATTCGTTAAAATTTACATCGAGTGATACGCAAATATGCTGAAATTTTTTGCTGAAAAACTGTGAGTAGCTTTTGCAGTGCAAAAGCTACTCACATTTTTTCAGCAAAAAATATCAGAATATTGTATATTGAATCCGCTAAAACAGTTAACTAAATGACCCTTAACGAGCTCGTTAAGCTAACGACGCTTTGAACAACTGGGCCCAGATTATTATGGTCAGAAAGTAGGATACATATGCATAGCTCCAGATAAATAGTTTTTCTTTCTTCTCCACAAAAGCATATGTTGTGGGTACTCATTAGAAGTGCCTCAGCGAGGCACTTCTAATGAGTACCCACAACATGTTTTCATAGAGAAATAAGAAAAATATTTATACTTTTTGGTTAAAAAAAAAAGAAGTGCCGTATTCAGAGCTATGCATGATATACACCCGTCTCAGTTCCAAGTTTTGATAAAATCATGATGGCTGATATTCTACAATGTTTAACAATGTGCATTATACAGAGTTGTTACTCGGTACTCTCTCAATGGACCAAATCTTTGTTCTCCCAGACACAGACTCTTTTTTCATTATGCTTACTGAATTTCTCCTCAGATGCATGTATTCTATACTAAATACTATGGCATCTGTTTAGAAACAACCTCAAAAATATCATTCTCACAATATGACACAAAATTCAGAACAACATATAGGTCATAACTTCTGATAAAATTATTTACCTAGTAATTTATATACATGTGTATTTTGAAAAATATTCTATACATATTCAGCACATGTTCACATATCAACCTTAGAAAAGTGTTCATAAAAATATCTTTTTATTACTCCATGCATGTTTAAAACCCTTAAAGTGCAATTACAACTGCAGCACATGACATTTTGATTTTTGATTTTTCAGAGAAAATTAAGCTTGACATTTTATCCGAATGTCAAGCCTTATTTTCTCTGGAAAAAAACAGAATGCCATCTGCAGCAATTTTGCTTGGTGCTTTAAGGATTAAATAAATACAGATGTCCAGACTGATATGGGTTTATGCTGTGTTCAATTACCATATTTACCGTAAGTTCTGGAAAACCTGAACTCTTTACCATACTTGTCCAAAAATTTGAAAAGTTTTATACTCTTATTAATATTGCTGATGAGTGGCAAACAGTGTAGACCCTGATTAGACACCACAGAATGTGGTGTCTAATCAGGGTCTACACTATTTGCTCAGGCATGCTATTCCAATACTTAAGGTTACTACGGTAAGCCATCTTTTGCCTGATATGGCAGGGATATTTCAACTTGAACAATTTTACTAACTACTACAATAGCTCTAGTTTCTAGCTCACTTCACTTCACATCCAACTAACTGACTAGCTCACGTTTTAACATCTACCATGCTGGCTTTAGCAGATGACATTTTAAATCATTTTTGTCGTCTTTTTTCCTCCCACCCCCCCAAAAAAATGCTTGACATATCAAGCATGTCACACACAAAAGAAGTCAAGTTGTGTTTCTTTGGAGGTATTATTTTCCACAGAAAAACAGGCTTTAACTCTCATTTGTGGAGGTTATGTAATTTTAAGCTCTGTTTTGTGGAAACATGATAAAAAATATCAGTGCTTAGCATACTGGATAAAAATTTCAACAGACATTTTGAAATATTTTTCTCACTTTTCCTCCCAGAAAAAGGGATTGACATTTAATTTGCATGAAGTGCCAAACCTCACTTTCTGGGTAAAAATCTTCAGTTTGTCATTTGCTGAAAGGTGAAACTGACATCTGCTTATTTTGCCAAGAAGATATTTAAAAGTTGTCTCCTCAATGTTTCTCTCAAAGTTACGTCCCTTTCTGGTATCCTGACCTAGATACCACAGTAAATGATGCATGTCTGAAAATCATATAATAGTTGTAGATCAGGAACCAGAATATTATTATGGATGAACTAAATGAATGAAAGTCACTATGGCAGTTATAAAACAGCTTTAAACCAGAAACTAGGGTATTTTTTATGGATGAACTAAATGAATGAAAGTCACTATGGTGATACGAAAAGGAGCTGCCCCAAACAAAAAAGTGTCTTCAGGATATATACAATGCAGGCCAGATAAGTCTACACATTCAGACAGTCTGATTGGTGCCTTCTCTGTGGACTGAATACTTGTTTGTGTTGAGGTTTTACGGCCCAGTTAACCCATTGGGGTCAATACTGCAGAATGCATCACTGAGTACACACATAATGAGACTAGTGATGTGCAGGATGAGTCAAATCTGCACATTATGCATATCCTATTCATAGCTCCAGATAAGATGGATTTTTGACCCCCCCCCCCCCCCCCCCCCACCACACACACCAAAAAAAAAAAAAAAAAAAAAAATATGGATAATATTCTTATTTCTGCATGAAAGCATATGTTGTGGCTAATCATTAGAAGTGCCTCACAGGCACTTCTAATGAGTACCCACAACATGTTTTTATGGAGAAATAAGGAAACTATTTAGATGATACCCTCTCATCTAGAGCTATGCCTAGTATTCAAACATCTTAACTCCTTACCATACTTGGTCTGATATTTGAACAAATTTATTTGACTTGTTAATGTGCCTAAAATTGCTGGATAAGTGGCAAACTGCAGGCCCTGATCAAATGCCACATTCTGCAGTGTCTGTTCTGGGTCTACACTGTTTGCTGTGGCCTGTCTGAATACTTAAATATAGTAGTTTGAAGACAAATTTTCACCTGAAGTGACACAAATATTCCTTTTACAGTACCTGATACCATGATATAATAAACCTTTTGCCACCAAAACAAATTAGGAATTCCACATATTTCACAAGCGTGTATCTTGATGACCAACTTTTATGGCAGCTGACCAAATTCGCTGTGTGGGTACATCTAGTGAAGATGATGTAGTAGGTTAGTAGGTTACTGTGATCTACATTTTCACCTCTACTGTTTAGCTCAGATTTATGGGTGCATCGAGTGCAAGTATGTCCTTTACCATAACTAGGTCACTGCAACCTACATGCATGTTAATCTTTGGCCTACACAGTAGAAAATCTAACATTTTCCAAGGCATATTTCTTGTACTGTCTTTTTGGCTTAGGTGTATGGGTGCATGTTAGTAAGTTGTGTCCTGTACCATGAATAGGTCACTGCAATCTACAGGGATATGTTAACCATTGGTCTATATTAAAGAAAAAGATTTTTCCTAGTCTATAGCTCCTGTACTGTATGATATAGGCTGTATGTAGTGAAGATGGTTTGTCACATACCAAAAGTTGGACAATGAAAGTAGGCCACTGTGACTGAATGTCGGTTTATGACCTATATTACAGAGAAAAGATAATATTCAAAGTGTACTATCTCCTGTACTGTAAGGCTAAGGTTGACCAAATGAAAATACACCCTTCATTTGGTGGGAAGTTTAGACTGTTGTACAATACTACCTTTCTTTCACTTCTGTATGCTTGACATACAAACTTGCAGGCAGGGTCTTTGTTGACATCAGTTTTCAACCTTAGAATCCTGCCCCAATTTCAAGAAACCACTCACTGTGCTAATTTCATTTTGAAAAGAAATGTAAAGGTCTTGGTTTGTCAGACAATTTATTATTATTATTTATTTATTTTATTTTTTTTTTGTGGGGGGGGGGGGGGGGGAGGTTGGGGGGGGGGTCTAATTTTCAATGAAAAAAAAAAATTTTTTTTCCCTTATTGTAAAAGTTGGTCACCCTGATAACTTCAAATTAGTTAGCAACAAGCACTAAAACCAGACAAAAGTACTCAAGAAACACTGCACATCTATGACAGAAATGCATGATTTGACAAAATGCAAGATGTTTGACTGAATTATGAAACAATGGTTTATTGTATGGCAACTATTAACCCTTAACACTTTGCATGCTTGGTAAAATTTCAGCAGATGACATTTTGAAATATTTTTTCTTACTTTTTCTAGAAAATAAGATTCGACACTTCATGCAAATTGTCTCCCAAGAAGACAATTTGTCTCCTAAGGGGACAATTTACATGAAGAGTCAGATCCTATTTTCTAAGAAAAATATCATCATCAGTTTGTCATCATCTGCTGAATCTGCCCCTAGCATGGTAAATGTTAAATCTCCATTCAAAACCACAGCAGATAACATTCTTAAATATTCCTTTCCTTTTTTTCTTTTTTTTTTTTTTTTTAAAGAAAATAATGCATGTAGCTAAGGCATTTTCAAATACATTGATATTTTTGCTGCATAAAATGCAAAAGCTACTAACATTTTTTTCAGCAAACATTATCAATGTATTTGCCATATTTCAAGATAGTAATTTTAATGTCACGTTAGCTAATAACATTTGAACAAATGGGCCCCAGACAAATGACATACTTTATGACTGTTGGTGAAGTCAAGATTTTTTTAATGTAGCCGGGCAAAAGAGTCACATAGGGGCTATGCCGACTGTTGGTGAAATGAATGGAGAAATGAATGGATGTAAATTATATATACCATATTTATTCTAAATATTCCAAGACATCTTAATACCTTACTACATGTATACTTGTCCAAAACTTTGGCCAGGTTCATTTAACTACTTCTTGAAGTGTCTAAAAACTGCTGAATGAATGTCACATAGTGTACACCCAGATGAGATGTAACCTCGATCAGATGTAATATTTTGCATCATTTAATCTGGGTCTACACTGCTCAGGCCCATCTGCCCAAATATTTAAGCTAAGTATGGTGAATAGTTTTCATTTGAATTGACTGCTTATCATATTTATTTATAGCCATGTATTACTGGACTATCATTATGCTTCAATGGCATGAATACAAACACCACACTTTACTCCACATTTTAACCAATTCAGAGTTCTAAATAAGAGTGGTAATCCCTGCTGATGTGTCTAAAATACAGTTGAACCACAATAGCTCGAACACTGATGGCAGGTTTACCATGGTTAATTCGAACTCTTTTTTGAGTCCCTACGAAATTCTTCCAACAGCTCAAGAAAACAGATATTTATTGGTAATTTTCTTATTTTACCTTGAAATTGTATGTTGTGTGTACTCATTAGAATTGCCTCATTGAGGCAATTCTAATGAGTACACTCAACATACAATTATTGTGTAGAAAATCGAAAAGATTTCTCCATTGAAAAAATACCTTGACTACTCAACAGAAGCTCTGTACCTTGTTGTTAATAAATACCTAAAACATTTGTTTCAATGGAGAAGCAAGAACAGCAACAAAGCTCTGAAACTGTACAAAAAAGAATTGGCATTTTACATTATTCAGATATACATGACATGCAAAAGTCTTATGCTATAAATAGGAAGTGAAGACTCAGATTAACCCGTGCATTCCTGCAGCATGATCAGGGACTCTGTTGCCTGCTTTTTATGCAGCTGATTCTTAAAATGCTTAGTGGAATGGCAAACAGTGTAGACCATGATCAGACTGCTCCTTTGGGTTCTTGATCAGACTGCATAGATTTGCAGACTTGACTTGGTCTACACTGTCTATTTAAATCCTAATTATCCATTACCACTGTGAATTTGTCTCCTTCAAAGATAAACTGAATAAAATGTTAACTCTTAAAATGCCATCGCAACAGCAGCAGTCAACATACTGATTTTTTTGTTCAGTGAAAATAAGACCTGACTCTTCATGTGAATTGCCTGCCTAGCAGATAATTCATATGAAATGCTGATTTATTTTTTTCTGAAACATAAATTAAAAGTTTTAGAATGTCATCAGTTACAGATTTTTCTTGGCACTTTAAGGGTTAAACAACTGTGAATGACTATTTTTACACTGACTTTATTTTCATTACATTCACAGACAACTTACAAGATAATATCATTTAGAGCTCCACATAAAAAAGGTATCCAGCCTACTGTATGTACACTAAGTATTGGGACACCATACTTGTCCTGACATTTGAAAAAGTCTATTTTACTCCCTGCTGATGTGTCTAAAATACAGTTGAACCACAATAGCTCGAACACTGATGGCTGGTTTACCATGGTTAATTCGAACTCTTTTTTGAGTCCCTACGAAATTCTTCCAACAGCTCAAGAAAACAGATATTTAATGGTACTTTTCTTATTTTACCTTGAAATTGTATGTTGTGTGTACTCATTAGAATTGCCTCATTGAGGCAATTCTAATGAGTACACTCAACATACAATTATTGTGTAGAAAATCGAAAAGATTTCCCTAAATTACAGCTATTTGCTTCCTGATCTTGCACCATGATTAACCCTCAGTGGCTCGAACTATCCATATCTCGAATAAATTTCTATGGTCCTGAAGATGTTCAAGCCATTGAAGTTTGACTAGTACTGGATGAGTGGCAAACAGCGCAGACCCTGATCAGCTGCATTCTGTGGCATCTGATCTGGGTCTACTCGGCCTGTTTGTCCCAACATTTAGGGTTATTACAGCAATATTTTTTTTTATTTTTCTAAGAAAACATATGTTGCGGGTACTGACTAGAAGCATCTCAGAAAGGACTTCAAATGAGTACTAACAATACTTTTCTATTATAAATAAGGAAAATATCAAAATTTTTTTGTTGTTGAAAAAAAAAAAAGTCAACTTATCCAGAGCTACCATTTCACAATAGCTGGTAGCTATTACATAGATCATACCATGCAAACAGGGTTTAAGCATAAGCATATGCAAATGAAGGTATGCTGCATCCTGATGCATACGTTCATCAAGCCCTTTTCACCTGACATGACAAATATCATGAAGTACAAAGATTTTGGCCCCACAAAAACAACCCAGAATCTAAAACAAGATCAAACTACGTACAGGCTATAAAAGGTAACAAAATAAAAAAAATGTATCATGATCTACATGATATATAATATAAAGAGAACATCTGGGTAAACATACTGGTATTTTTCTTATTTCTAGGTATTCAATAACTAATCATTCTAATCAGATGCTACATGTTTCAAATAGTAAGCTCATGGATCCTCTTTGTTATTCAGAGGTGGTGGTGATGCTGTGTGTGTGTTTGCAGCGTAGGGTTGGGGTGGGTTGACAATTTGGTGTTTTACATCCCTTTCAACATTATTTAAATCATATCGAGAAAATGAAAGGCTCTGTGCAATGATGCGCCATAGTCATGAACTAAATTCCGCTTCCAACAGGATTGGAGTCAAAGATCTTACTCATGATCCAAAGGTGGAGTACTAACCACTCAGCTACCCCAATGCTTGTATGTGAGTAGGGGTGGGGGTGTGCATACTAATTTGAGGCAGTTTGCTACTCATTATGGTGATTCTCTTAAAATTTCAAATATAAACTTTCCTGACAAAATGCTGTATGCAAACAGTGCAAACTCAAGTCAGACTTCTCCTATTGAAGCAGACTGCATACACTAGGTTTTTGTCTGTTTTTCTGTTTGTGAACATGCTGAGTTACCTTACCTGCAAAGCATATTCATATTAAACACATTTTCAAAGCAAAACAAGTAAATTTCAAAGCATATTTTCTGGGAAAAATGTTGCCTGCTGAATCTGCTAAGAAAGTGGTAATTTGTTTGTGTAGAAAATATTCATGATCAATCTCCATGAAAGAATGTTGCCAACCTCGGCGGGAGTCGAACCCGCGACCTCCTGGTCTCCAGTCGGACTCGCATCCAAATGAGCCACCGAGGCCGGCCAGAAAAGAAAGTGGTAAAGGTTAAAAGTAAAATTAAAAGGATAACAACAATTTATGCAGAGAAACTAGAAAAATAGCAGTATTTTCTGGGAAAAAATATGCCTTACCCAGGCACTGTTCTGAATATCAACTTACAATGGAAAAAAAAACAAAAACAAAAAAAACACACACACACACACTCACACATAAACAAAACGAAATGCCAAAAAAGTAACAACAAAGAAAACACTAATACTAACAGACAATGCCATTTCATGCTCAGACTTGACCCTTAAAAGTGCCATTCAAAATTGTAGGTCAACATTCTAAAATATAATTTTTATTATTATGTGAATCATCTGCTGAAATGTCAAGCCTTATTTACTCAAAAAAAATACTTTAACATGTCATCTGCTGCAGTTGTGACTGGCACTCTAAGGGTCAAAACAATTTTTATCAACAAGAATACATATAACTATAGGCCCAGAAAAATATATGCAAACTGTAATGGAACATTTCTGTTACCATATGGCATGACTCCTATTATTTTCCATCTTCATCAATCAGTTTTGTGTTTTTATTTTAATATGGGGCACACAGGCAAAGTCAACATTAACCCTTAAAGCACTGATCACAACTACAGCATATGACACTTTATTTACTATATAATTAAAAATTTAAACAAACTTCAACAAAGAATATATTGTTATCAGAGAATGTCAAATCTTATATTCTCTGAAATTTAAAACAGTCAATTTTAGAATGCTGAATGCTACAAATTGCTTAGTGCTTAAAGGGTTCACCCGAAAGTTAGCACATCCAAGAAAACATTTTTGCCATGAAATAATAACTTGGCTATGATTCAAGTATTTCAGCAAAGAAAAAAAAAAAAAAAAAAAAAAAAACACCCCAAAAACATTAGTAGCTAAAATGCAAGTATTTTAGCAAGTTTTATGTGAGAACTGGAGATTCTGCAAAACATCTGCCACTTTCAGTCATGGAATTCTAGCTATAAAGGAATAATAATGACAAGGGTAGATAACTTTCCTTTGCCAGGATGTATGAGATAAACTGAAACAACAACTAATAATTAAGGGGAATGGACACACTTTCAGGGGAGACAACTCTGTCAAATTGTTTTTGCCTCCCTTCAATCAATTTGGGAGCAAATTCTTTTCTTTTTAGACTCCTTTCCAGAAGGGACTTTGCAGGAAAGCAAACAAGAAGTAACTGAAGTTGTCTCCCTTGTAAAACATGGTGGAAAATCTACCACAAGGTGTATTCATTCACCTTTACATTGACAGCAAAACAATATATCACAATATCTTAGTTTATCCAATATATACACGATCATGCAGTCTATACACTATCTACAGCATAAATAATTATTCAAGCTGCAATGTGAGAAAACGTTTTGTATTTACCCTAAATATATGGACACCTTAACTCTTTACCATACTTGTCCTAATATTTGGACTAGACCACTGATGTGTATCAAAAATTGCTGGATGAGCGACAAACAATGTGGACCCTAATCAGATGCCACATTTTGCGGTGTCTGACCTGGGTCCACAATGTTTGATCAGGCCTGTCTGTCCGAATACTTTAGGTTAACACAATACCTTTGGACGTGCACACTGCAAAGGCTCAGATCAGCCAGTGCATCTGCACAGTCTGATTACAGCTTTAGCTGTCTGCCTGTAAAAGCTTACTGCTATCCACAAACTGATAAAACTGCCGGCTGCGCAGGCTGACTTGAGTCTTCATTGGGTGCGCATGTCCAAACACACATTTTCTCATCTTGAAGCTCATTTCTCATGCAAAAAAGGCATTACAGACAACCCTCTTTATACTGACACTCGATACAACGACATAATTTGTTATAATGACAATTTCACTGACACGAAACCATCGCTTAAGAGGTAACAATTAGTCACAAATCATGCAAGAATACTGAATTTAAAACTTTAAAGAAACATATGTTTTTGATATTTGTTAGAATTGCCTAACAAATATCCAAAACATATGTTTATGAGAAAACAACAACAAAACAAAATCTTTCTTACATATCAATATGCTTATTAAATATTCTTTACAACAGCAAATTCATTTTAATGGCAATGTCTTTGTGAACAAATGTTGTCGTTGTAACGAGGGTTCACTGTATTAGGTGACCAGATAAGGCCTAGATAAGCCTGCATACTAAGTCTCATAGCACTAGATAAGAGGACATTCAGATTAATATTTTCTTATTTTTCCACAAAAACATATGTTGTGTGGGTACTCATTAGAAACACCTCACTGAGGTGCTTCTAAAGAGTACCTACAACATATATTTTCATGGAAAAGTTAACAAAAATATATATATATTGTATGAAAAAAAAACATTACTAGAACTGGGACATATGCATTACAGCCATTTTTTGCATGATTAAGAGTAATATGCATTTTTCATGCCTACTTCAGTACAATGGACTGGCTAAAGTTTTCTAATTTATTATAACTAATCATAAATATTAACGTACCTGCCCTAAATATTTGGACAGACAGTCCTGAGCAAATATTGCAGACCCAGAACAGACAAAGAAATGCAGCATCTGATCAAAGTCTATACTGTTTGCCATGCATCGACTAACTCTTTAGCCTGATCATCATAGGTTTTTAGCCTGGACCCAGTTGTTCAAAGCATCGTTAGCTTAACAAGCTTGTTAATGACAAACTTGTTAACTGTTGTATCTAAGGTATTTTCGAATACATCAATATTTTTCCTGCAAAAATGTGAGTAGCTTTTGCAGTGCTACTCACATTTTTTTCAGCAAAAAATATCAATGTATTTGCCATAGTTCATGATAGAAATTTTAACATCACATTAGCTAACAACTTCATTAAGTTTTGAACAACTGGGCCCTGACTGTCAGGTAGTAAAATGGACTTGTTCAATTGTTAGGACAAGTATGTTAAGGAGTTGTCAAAATATCTAGGGTAAATCCGGTAACTATAACATAGATGGCAACTACATATACATGTATGAGATGACTTTGATATGGAAAACTCGTGTTACTAATAAATGAGTCGAGGCATTTTATGCAAATAATCTAAGCTCATATTATATGGACAACAATGAAGTATTGTACTATACAGCCAAAAGTCAGACTCGGCTTGCCTTTGGCTTTGGGAATACACTATAACTAACCCCTTAAAGCTTTAATCACAACTGCAGCAGACGACACTTTGAAGTATTTCTTTTTGTATTTTTCAGGGACAATAAGACCGGACAATTCATGTGAACCATCTGCATAGCAGATGATTCACATGAAATGCCAAGTCTTATTTTCTTTGAAAAATAACTAAATTTAAGAATGTCATCTGCTACAAATTTGCTTCGTGCTTCAAGATTTAAATGTCAACTACTACGTATACATAACAGCAAAATTTCATTCCTTCTGAACAACGTGAAAAAATATAGATTATGACATGTGAATCCAGCAAAGACTCAAATCAGCCTGCACATCAACTGTCCAATCGGAGTCCTTCCTGTGCACTCTCTAGATAGTCATGGATCCAAGGCTTCTTTAGGGCTGATGATTTGGTGTTTTAGAGTCTTTCAACATTATTTAAGTCATATCAAGACCATGGAAGGGTGATAATGAAAAAGGTTCTGCACAATGAAGCGCAATACACTCATGAATTCCACCTCCAGTGGGATTAAAACCTGGGACCTTGTGAGCCGAGGTTGGGAGCGCTAACCACTCGGCCGCCTGGTGGCTTCTCAGGCAAACAGCAATGTGTTGATCAGACTGCATAAATGAATGGCTGATCTGGGTCTTCAATGAATGGGCATGTCATAAGATATTTTCTTGCACTGCAGCTTTTATTGGAAAGTATAACAACTCCAACAAACCAGTCAACAAACAGGTTTCACAACAACTAATATATTAAATTTTGTATAAACAAAAAATACTGTTTATGGAACCATACCTATCAATGTTTCCCCCAGAGGTGGGTGGGGACGGGGGGTGGGGGGCAGTAATGGGGGTGGGGGGGGGGGTGGGATACCCCTGGGAATTAGACCATTTTGAAAATTTTATATCTAACTCTTTATCCACGAGTTCTAATTTTGTGTCAAAATCATGTGGATTTACAGTCAAAATCGCATGGCTGGGCTTCAGATTTTTCACTTATTTTCCTGAAGAATTTCTAGCTCATGTAATCTAAAATCCCAACCCTGTTTTCCAGTGGTTTGTCAAATTCCAAGGTCAGGGATGTTTTTTGCTCACTAATCCCCATGGTATCCACACCATCCCCATCTGGGGGAAAACACTGATAGGTGCATTATCCATTACTTTGAATAACTTATAAGATATCTAAATTTGAAGCACAGTAGTCTATTTCAGTACCATTCCTCAAAACAGGCTCATTTCATTGGTTTGTGTCAGTATATAAAACTATTATATAAACTAGAAAACATGGCACAAGAGAGTTTGAACAGATGCCTTCAAAAACTAAGGCATGCTAAAGGCAACCCAGCATCGTATCTGCATCACTTCAGAGATCAGACCCCCCTTTTTTAAAACCAGGGCCCAGTTGTTCAAAACTTAACAAAGTTGTAGCTAATATGATGTTAAAATTTTTATCTTGAAATATGGCAAATACCTTGATATTTTTTGCTGAAAAAATGTGAGTAGTTTTTGTACTGCAAAAGCTACTCACATTTTTGCAGCAAAACTATCAATGTATCTGAAAACACCTTAGCTACAACAGTTAACGAGTTTGTCATTAACAAACAAACTTGTTAAGCTAACAATACTTTGAACAACTGGACCCTGAATTACAATATATACCTTAAATATTCAGACCCCTTAAAAATGTAGTTCTCCTAAAATTTCATTTAAAGTCCATTTAACTACAGCTGATGTTCCTAAAATGTGTTGGCTGGATGGTAAACAGAGCAGTCCTTTATCAAATTTCTCCTTTAGGATCAGTTTGATATGGTTCTACACTGCTTGCTCAGGCTCGTCTCTCTGACAGTTAGAATAAATATGACAGTGTTTTTTCTGAATATGCACATTTAGCATAAACTCGAAGATGTGTGACTTGATATGGTGGTCTGTATAATGCTGGCTTTTCCATTGCATGCCTCAATTCTAGACACTTTCAATAAATAACACATACATATGGACAGCATGGGAATGCATCACTCTCACTTGGCTTATTACATTAAAAAATTAAAGCAAGAATTTCTTTTGACGTATACGTAGTATATAAATGAAAAATGTCATTACAAACAACTTTTTTTTTCTTAATGATAAACTAAGAAATACAAGCCACAAACAAAAAAAAACAAGAAATCAAACAAAAAATAACAAAACAAGATCAGACAACCAAGACTGGATAACCCTGGAATTTCCCATGCCTGAGTTAGTTTTTATTCTGATAAAAATGTTCTTTAAGTGGAATGGATACACTTTCAGGGAAGTAACTCTGCCAAAAGTGTTTGCCTCCCTTACAGAAAAGGGATCTACTTTAAAAGGGAATTCTGTCCTTTTAGAATGGACCCCTTTTCAAAAGAGGACTGGTGTTCAGCAAAGCAAACAGGAAGTCACAAAAGTTGTCTCCCTTGTGAAAAACTCTCCAGGTGTATCCATTCAACTTAGTTTGTCCCAACTACAATTTTTGCAAAATATATATTCATAATCATACATGCAAACAATACAATACATCACAAAAATTGGATTATGTAATATCTTGACTATTTCAATAACCTTTACCACTCTCTGGTCATTCAGCAGATGACAAATTGGTGATATTTTTCTTATTTTTTTGCAAGAAAATAATCACTGACATTTCATGCAAATTGTCTCCTTAGGAGATAATTTGCATGAAATGTCAATGATTATTTTCTCGCAAAAAATCTAGTCAAAGTCTATTTTCTGGGAAAAATAGAAATGTTGTCTGCTGAAATGGTGTAATACATTTTGTAATATTTTTTTCTTTATCTTCCTTTTTTTTTTTTGTAGAAAACAGGCTTTGCCATTTCACAAATGACAAAACCTATTTTCTGTTTGTTTGTTTGTGATGAGGTTTTACGGCCCAGTCAACCCATTGGGGTCATGTCGAGCGCAGTCAGTTTACCTAGCCACACGTTTACTGGGCATGCTTAGTCCTCTAAGCCGTTAACCAGTATTGTGCACATTCTTTCGCCAGAAACTGACAACTGCCTTCTTGAATCAGCGGAAGGGAGAGAATGACTGTAGAAAATATTTCATGATCTCCACGAAAGAATGTTGCCGACCTCGGCGGGGGTTGAACCCGTGACCTCCTGGTCTCCAGTCGGACGGCGTATCCAACTGAGCCACCGAGGCTGACCCTAATAAAATGTGAAAAATAAGAGAAAAAAATATATCATCAATTTGTCATCTGCTGAATTTGCGAAGAGGATAGTAAAGGTTAAGTAAAAACAAATATCTTTTCTGGAACAATGGACGCTACACAGTTTCCTCTGATAATAAAAAAGAGTAATATTCCTGGCTGATGATAGCTGCTTCCAAAAGAGTCTTTAACGCTAAACACTCCGGATAAAAATTGTCAGCAGAAGACATATTGTAATATATTTCTTATTTTTCCCAGAAAAACAGATTTTGACATTTCATGAAAATTGTCTCCAATGGAGACAATATGCCTGAAATGTCAAATGCTGATTTCTGGAAAAAATATAAATAAAAAATATCACAAATTTGTCGTCTGCTGAGTAAGTCCAAAGAGTGGTAAAGGTTAATAACAAAAATATAATTACACTAATAAATATACACATCATATTAGCACTATAAACTCAAAAGTATTATTGCCCCCAATACAACGAATCCGATGAAATTAATGAACAAAAAAGTCACAATGCAACCGATGATGATTTTGATTCACTTTCAAAGCATGGCATATACATTTGAGGCTGACTGTGGGAAAATATTCCTATGTCATGCATATCTCCAGATAAAAATCAAAACACTGACAGCACTGGTGGGTTGACTGTCTCTGAATGTAGGCTGGGAAAATGGTCCTGAATGGGGACTTAAGACCATTTCATTCAACCCTTACCCTTCTCTAATTTAAGAAAATAGTGCAGATGCTGCATTTTGCAACATCTGATCTCAGTCTGCACTGTTTGCCAATGTCCCAGTCCAGGCTTTACAGATAACCCTCTATCAACAGCACTCTGATGTCACAGTAACAAGAATAGTGTGGCAATAAATAATCATTACCAGAGCCCAGTTGTTCAAATCCTCTTTATCTTAACAAGCTCGTTAAGGTTCATTTCGTTAACTGTTTTAGCGGATTCAATATACAGTATTCTGATATTTTTTGCTGAAAAAATGTGAGTAGCTTTTGCACTGCAAAAGCTACTCACATTTTTTCAGCAAAAAATTTCAGCATATTTGCATATCAATCAATGTAAATTTTAACGAATCGTTAACTAACGACGTCGTTAGCTTCGAACAACCGGGCCCTGAATTTTGTCTAACGTGTGGTTAGATTACATTGGTCAACTATAATCACTTGGATAACTACCTTAAGGAAATTTTGGCGTTTGTATACTATGGCTCCATTGTAAACAACTGACCCAAAAAACAACTAGCAACAGTGTTTTCAGAGAAAACAGATACCCCCACCCCAATCATGAGTTTTCAATTTTTCTACTGCAGAGACTTTGAAAATTATGTCAAAGTCATTCTATTCAGTTCTTTGTTACATCCCAATTATAATACATGTATATCCATGAAAATTTGGTAAGAATCCAACCACTGGTTTACAAGATATTAAGTAGACAAGAAATTGTGACACTGATGCCAACACCAATGCCAATGGGCTCTGCATTAAAATCAATATGTCCCCCTCCGCTTTGGTGGGGGGACATAATTATTCAGATAAACAGTTTTCTTATTTCTCTAGGAAAACATCAGTTGTGGGTTCTCATTAGGAGCAGCTTGGTGAGACACTTCTAATAAGTACCCACAACATATGTTTATAGAGAAATATGAAAAATCTTTATACTTCTGGGTCCAAAACTGCACTTTATCTGGAGCTATGCATTATATGCAAATTAGGTATAATATGAAAAAAGGCCATTATGTCATATGTGAACAGCAAAGGTTCAGATCAGCTTGTGCATCTGCCCAGTCTGATATGAGGCTTTATTGTTTGTCAATATGTTACAGTATATAATGATTGTGTATGTATACAATGAAGGCCCTGATTGGACTGTGTAGATATGCAGGCCAATCTGGTCCTTCACTGTCTGCATATGTGATAAGGGCATCTCATATTGGCTTGAACAGTTAATACATGGGCCAACCCTGCACTCCTGCATAGTCTTGGGTCTGCACTGTTTAAGTAAAAGTACTATGTTGATTATCCCACAAACTGCTACATCCAGTAGATAGATGATGACAGAATACATGCCTGTTCATTGCCCACTTACTGCATCAAAAAAAAAAATAAAAGATTCTCAGGCATTTTTTTTTTTTAAAATAAAAATAGAAAATAGATACATGCCGCAGCTTTTTAATCATTATTTTTATGATTGGGTACATTCTTGGAATAATTTTGTTTTGTAAAACAAAATGGCAGCAGTTTACAGGTAGTATTTGAAATGCAAGTTTCCAGTCTCAAAAAACATAAACAGAGCATAAAAAAGCAATTTTCATTGCAAGTAATTAAGGATCAGCTCTAGCAGTGATTTGTTGAGTAATAAATCACTGTTTGGAGGTCAGTTGTAAAGTAGATCAAATCACGAGCGCGGAGCGCGAGTGATTTATCTTCTTACAACTGACCGACAAACTGTGATTTATTACTCAACAAATCACGCACAAGAGCTGATCTATTTCGATTCTAACACATAGAAAAACGACAAAAAGGTAATTGTATCCTTTAGATTTTTCAAACTTTCCGCCATCGAATAAAGAAATCCCGCCAAAAGTTTTGACTGTAACGCTGACGTTTACATGCATTTCTAACGTTGCTGAAGTGAGAAAGACGACGTTACACAGTCTAGCGTCGTAGAAATTAAGGCTGACGTCAGCAGCGTGTCGAAATGACGTCGGAAAGGCGCCAGATAGCGCCGCGCGTTTCCGCCCAGTGATTTATTGCATAATATATCACTGAGTTTAACCATTGGCTATATAGGCGAGGAGTGTTAGAAGTAAAAATATCATACACTGGTGATCTGGACTGCAATTTGTTTAAAAATAATTCTATGATAAGCAAGAAAACTCCAGCATTATGTATTTTCATGAGTTAAAAAAAAATATCACTGAGAAAAAATAATCATCTATGCAGGACCATTTGGACAGATAAGGCTGTGCCTGAGAATCAAACAATTTTATTTCTAACTGCAGACTATAATGACAGAAAGGGCCTTGATCAGACTGTGTTACTGAACATGCTGGTTTAGGTTTTCAATGTCTGCAAATGGCTTAAAGGCTCATTTAGCATTCTGAACAGCATATAAAATACATCAAACAAACATCTACAACCAAACTACACAATCATATGGGCAGTATCATGGCAAAGCATACCATATACCATTTGTTATTACCATAATAACCCTAAGTATTGGGACATCTTATCTACTTACCATACTTGTCCTAAAATTTGCAATAGTCCAGTCTACTACCTCTTGATGTGTCTAAAATATCGCTGTATGTATGGCAGTGTAGACCCTGATCAGATGCTGCATTCTGCAGTGTTCTACTGGGTCTACACTGTTTGTAAAGGCTTATCTGTCCCAAAACTTAGGGTTATTATGGTTCTGTATACTGGAACCCCTTTATAAGATGCTTAATAGTAATAGTATCATGATAGGGGTTTCTCTGATAGTGATAGTATCCTGATAGTCATATTTCGGGATGATAGTCAGCCCTATTGTTAGTATTCGTCAGAACTGTTTCGCCAAGGCAATTTGAATTACACGTACCATATTTACCCTAAATATTGGAACACCTTAAATCATTAGCTTACTTTTCTTAGAATTTAAACAAGGCCCTTTTACTGTCTGTTTTTAAATTTAAAACAACGCCGGATGAGTAGCAAACAGCGTAGACCCTGATCAGATGCCGCATTCTGCGGCATCTGATCAGGCTCTACACTGTTTACCCAGGCCTGTCCGTCCCAGTATTAAGTGTTATTATGGTATGAGCCATGCCATAAGAAAAGGTGCTCTGGGATGTACGTGTACAGGGAAGGGAAGGCTGGTCTGTGCAGATGGGCTTGATCGGGCTGAGATGGTATCTAGAAAAGTACTTTTCTTTGGCACTGTATCATTTTTGAAAGGCAGCCCTAATGACTTCCCACAATGTATGTGGAGATATAAGAAAGAAAAAAAAACAAACAACTTTCTACAGTATAACCTCAATGGCTCGAACCCAGATGGCTCATTTACTGTGGATGATTCAAACTCTTTTTTCAGTCCTTATAAAATCCTTCCAATAGCTCAAGAAAACAAATATTTAGAGATTTTTTCTTATTTTATCATGGAATTGTATGTTGTGTGTACTCATTAGAATCACCTCATCAAGGTGATTCTAATGAGTACACTCAACATACAATCATTGTGTAGAAAATCGAAAAGATTATCCTAACTTATTGCTATTTGCTTCCTGAACTGGTGCCATGATTAACCCTCAGTGGCTCGAACTACCCAGGTCTCGAACGAATTTCCATAGTCCCAAAGATGATCGAGCCATTGAGGTTCGACTGTATATTATTATATCTAGAACTACAATTTGAGAATACTGCAGGCCTGGAACAGACTGCATGACTGCACAGGCTGAATTGGTACTTGGCTCATATATGGTGTAAGTTAAGTTCCCTGGTGCAGTCACAATCCCTATTCCCATAGTTTAAAATTCATTCTTAGCCAGTCATACTTTTATTATGACCCTGTTGAGGGAAGGGGAACATATTATGGCATTTCATCACAAATAAACAGCTGTTAACAGCAGATGACATTCTAAAACATTTTTTTTTTCTAAGTAAATAAGGCTTGACATTTCATGTGAATCACCTGAAAGACATACAATTTATATGAAATGGCAAGCCTTATTTTCCCAGATAAAATTAATCAAATCACGGCCTTTGCTATCTGTATATGCCTTGAAGATGCCTTTTCGGTTGGTGTGTCCCATTTGACATTATGTACATTTTCCCATGCTACTTCCATCTGTAAAGTGTCAAAGCGATTCGCTATACATCTGTTTCTATTTTACTGTTTATGGTTACACTACGAGGTATTGCGCCATTTCTCTTCAACGAGCCAAGATGCAGTCTGATGGACCCTGGTGATGACTGTTTCTCTCTTTCCACCCATTCTTTGTGTAAACTTTCTGCTGCTTGGTACAAGAACAGATAGTTCTCCTGAAAAAAAAAAAATAAAAAAATAAAAAAAACCTGATGGTTCTGTTTCAGATGTTAATAATATACATTGTAACACGAATTGTCAGGAGGCAATGGAATGTGCTTTCAGAGCACTTATATTGCTATTTCACATAAGCACTTCTTTAAGAAAATGTGCTAATAATGATCTTAACCATTAAAGTTCTAGACATAGCTACTGAATTTTTTTTACCAATTAAACAGCAATGCGTACTCATGTTCAGTTGTGGATTATGTGTTAATTACCAAATAAAAATATATCAAACCTTCAAAATGTGTTTTACATTGTCTCCTAAAATACCTATAAATTTTGTCAGCATTTGTATTAACACTCAATACAAGAAATTTGTTATAATGATAGTATGACTGGCATGAAACCTTCGCTCAAGAGGTTACAGTTAATAAAAAATTATGCAAGAATATTGTATTAAAAACTCACTCAAGCAATTCTAACAAATATCAAAAACATGTTCCATGTGGAAATAAGAATAATACAAACCTTTCTTACATATCATTCTGCTGTATTTAAAGATTTGTTACAGCAGCAAATTTATTTGAATGGTGGCATCTTTGGGAACAAATGCAATCATTATAACGAGTGTCCACTGTATATGCCGGACATGTACTTTAACCCATTTATGCCGAATGGACTCTTCTACCTTCACTCTTTGGACTGGTCTATTTCCAACAAAAGGGGTGTCTGGTTAGTTTTTAAATATTAACCCGTTTTATAGAAATTCCTGTATTTAATGCAAACAGTGTAGACCTTGATCAGATGCCATGTTTTGCAGCATCTGGTGTGGGTCAACACCGTTTGCCAATGTCCCTTTTATGGCACACTAGGCATAATGGTTAAGAGCTTACAATGTTTACCTTGGAGCCAATAATGCCTGGTCGTTTGAGATGGTAGAGCTTGGTAAGCTGATACACGTTAATTGCTTTATCGTACTGTAGCTGGTCATATAAACTCCAAAGAGCACAAAACGTTGCTGCTTCAACTCCACCAAATCTGAAGAAAGACATAAAATTTCAGGTCTCATGATGGTCAGTTCGGATTTAATGACACATCAACCCACGAGGGTCATTTGCGTCAAAATGGTATATTAATTTAGTTTAGTAGTGAAATGGCAATAATAATTACCACATTTACTTTAAGTACTGCATTGGTAGGTTGGTTTGGAGTTTAACTGTCCAGTCAACACAATTTAGGTCATGTTGAGCCAGTCAGTTTACACCCCAGGGCAGGTTTAGTCCTCTAAGTGGTTAATCAGTACTTGTGCACATTCTTTTATCAGAAGCTTCAGTACTGCGATGGCGAGGTCTGAGCAAATAGTGTAGACCTGATCAGATGTCACAGAATGTGGCATCTGATCTGGATTTACAATGTTTGCCACTCCTCCCACAGCTTTTAGATACATCAACAAGTAGTAAAATGGACTTGTTCAAATTTTAGGTCAAGTATGGTAAGGTGTTAAGATGTCCAAATATTAGCCCTTTCCACTCTCAACTAATTCAGTAGATCACACACTGATAACAGTTTTCTTATTTTTCAAAGAAAATAGGCTCTGACATTTCATGCAAATTGTCTCCTTAGGAAATGTCAAAGCCTATTTTCTGGGAAATTTTACCCAGCATGCTAAGTTTAATACTTATCTAATACAAACTTTAATCGAATACCATTTATTTTACTGAAGTTTTTGTTCATCTCTGGCTCAGTACAGTGCTTGCAATAACTGTCAAAATCAGGAAGTCCCAGGACTTCCTAGCTCCAATATCTGGAAGTCCTGGTGATCAAATTTTTTCATTCACTTTCAGAAATTCATCCTGAATATTCTTAAACTCTCATTTATGGAGTAAAACTGCCATTGTTAAGCTAAATAACACATAAATTCATTCTAAATTTTTGTTATAAATGACTAAATATCTTTAAAAGTTGGGAGTCCCAGACTTCCTGGCATTGATTTTTGGAAGTCCCAGGGCAATTTTTGGGAGTCTCTGACTTCCAGACTTCCCTTAATGCAAGCCCTGTCAATACTAACCCTTGTCCTGCTGAACCCGGACATACCCTGCCTTTGCAAACAGTGAAGATCCAGATCAGTCTGCTTCTGAAGAAGCAGACTGACCTGGATCTGCACTGTTTGTCATTCAGTATATGAATTTATATAAACAATCTTGATCAAGTAATCTAATTGGCTGAAAACTGGAAGTGGGAATGGCATCTTAATTTATTCAGCATGACAAGAGTTAATAATTTTAGATATGGATTTCAGTGCCCTCATTTTTTAAACATTTTATTTCAAATATTTCTGGCCTAAATTCAGTCTTTTATATGTTTGTTTCAAAAATTGACTAATCCTCCTTAGGAACAGTCTGATATGGGTCTGCACTGTTTGCACATGCCATTTTGTTGGAAAAGTTGGTCTACAAAATTTTAGGACAATTACTGTCAGTAAGATATTAACATACCTATCAACTACAATCACGGGTCCAATATCATTCTGTTTATGAAGGTCTTGTACATTATCAATCATATCAAATACTGTACCAACAGGCTGGCAGGAGTCCGGCCACTTCATGTTTGGTGAAATGATCCGTGTCATTAAAATATAGTCATCCTGAAAAGATAATATACATGCAAGACTAAGCGCATATAGAAAACCACAATATACACTCTATCAATGAGCACTAAAAATAACTAGAAATGTGTCAATATGACACAGATGCCCCCGTCAGGGGCCATCCTCACCCGGACAACAAGCATTTTGCAAAAAATGAAGTTGAAAAAGGGCCATAACTCTCATAATAATTGGCGTATTTTACCCTAAATTGAACTTGAATATAAATCCAAAACACTAATCTTTCCAAATGATACTGAAATGGAAAACATTTTTCGAAGTTGGAAAAGGGCCATAACTCTTATAATAATTGGTGGATTTTACCCTAAATCAAACTTAACATCTATTTTATGATTATATACCTGTGTATTAAATATGAATCCAAAACACTAATCTTTTCAAAAGATATCAAACGGAAACCATTTTTCAAAGTTGAAAAAAGGCCATAACTCCCAAAATAATTCGTGGATTTTACCCTAAATTGAACCTGACCTATATTTTATGATAATTACCTGAGTATAAAATATGAATCCAATACACTAATCTTTTCAAAAGCTATCAAATGAAAACCATTTTTCAAAGTTGAAAAAGGGCCATAACTCCCATAATAATTGGTGGAATTTACCCTAAATCGAACTTGACCTATATTTTAAGATTATATACCTGTGTATAAAATACTTCAAGTCCATTTTGTAGTTTGGCACAATCCTGAAAGTCCCTGCACCTGCTCTACCCCAATCAGCATCCACTGCTATACCCATTGCAATGCTCCAGATATGGTTATATTGGGGGTATAATTCAGGATAATTTTTTGCTTCACATATTTTTGCACTGGAATGCTTTTGTACTGGAATGCATATTGTAAGTACTCAATGGAACTACCTTGCCAAATGAGAAATGGCTTTGTGAAAAATCAACCCTGGTCCTGCTGAACCTGGATATGCCCTGCATTTGCAAACAGTGTAGATCCAGATCAGTTGGCTTCTGAAGAAGCCAACTGATCTGGATCTACACTGTTTGTCAATTAAGTATGTGAATTTGTGTTTACAACCTGGATTTATTAATCTGATTGGCTGAAAATTAGAAGTGGGCTTGGCATCTTAATTTATCCAGCATAACAAAGAGAAAAAAAATGGTCTGAATTTCTCTTTATCTGGAGCTAGGCAAGTGAAAATCACTACCAGCTACTGAAGTGGGATATCATGTGTACATTCCTGTTACAATATTTACCAAGATCCTACATATGCACCTACCTGTCAAGTAATTTTCATCTTTAATATCTAAAATGGCCTCTTCCATTACTTCAAACAGTGGTATTTGACAAAATCGCAAGCAGAATAGCAAACAGCGTAGATCTTAATGGAACGGCTCATTTTAAGCTGTCTCTTCTGTGTTTATCTGTGGGACTGTAAGGGCTGAGAGGAATGGATGCATGTCAAAGGGAAGTGACTTGTGACATGGAAATATCTGCCTCTTTTCTGATAGGGGGCTACTCTTAACCCTTCTCTTGCTAATCACGTCAAGCCCTGTCTTAGCAAGTGCTTCTGAAGCCAACTGATCTGGATCTGCACCGTTTGTCATTAAAGGGCAAATATAAAGGTTTTTAAAATATTCCTGGTTTTCAGGATGTTGATAGAATGCTTTAAGAGAATTATTTTGTTGAAAACCCCATCAAAAAATTCCAATCCAATCAAAAGTTATGGTGATTAATTTACGATACCTACCTTTTTTCCTGTTAGAGTAACCTCCCTTGGATTGTGTATTGATTAAGGCCCACAATGCAATATTCTGTGATGTCATAGTGGAACTTAAATTTTAAATTGAAATTTTAAACAGGAGTATTCTGCATTTCCTTATATGCTACACAGTTTTTCTCCTTAACCATTATTGAAATTGGTCTCTGTCCACAAATAAGCCCATGAATAGAGAATTTAACTCAAAATTTAATCTGTTATTTAAATTTAAAGCTAAATTTTAAAATGTTTAAAACTTGACTAATATTAAATTTACGTAAGTTTTTTTTAATAATAGTGAATTTTGGGTGTATATCATATAAATGAATGCCAAAAAAGTCAATTTTGGCTAATTATTAAGCATTGTAACTGGATTTTAAATTATTTAAATGAAATTTTTAAATTTGAAATGTAACACTTTAAACGGAAAATAAGAGCTAAATTCCTATGTATATTAGTTTAAAGGAGCTGAATAAATTAAACAATATGAAAACTGAATTGATGCAGATTAAAGAGCAAAAAATATTGGCAATTTAAAAAAGTTTAAAATTTTACTGTTCCCTTATGATGTCATAAAAAGGCTCATGAATATTAATGAGGCAGCCTGAATTCAATCCTCTTGGATGTTAAATATCAAATTTCAAATCGCAATATTTCAGAAACCGTTTAAGATAATTTGATGCGGTTTTCAGCAGTCACCTCCTTACTGAAGTGCCCTTAAATATTTAGTAGAATTAAAACCTTTATATTTGCCCTTTAAGTATGTGAATTTCTATCAAAAACTTGGATCAAGTAATCTGATTGGCTGGAAATTAGAAGTGGGCGTGGCATCTTAATTTATTCAGCATGAGAAGGGTTAAAGGAAGGATATGCTTCTAGAACAGACCCTATTTCAGGAAGGTTTCAAATACCAGGGAGGGAATTTGGAGCAAGTACCAATATTTTTTTATTTCCCCACAAAAACGTATGTGGTAGGTACTTATCAGAAGCACCTCACCGAAGCGCTTCTAATAAGAACCCACAACATATGTTTTTGTGGAGGAATAAGTAAAATATTATGTGAATACTCTCTCTTATCTGGAGCTATATTTCTGTCTGCAAAAGTTGTCACCTCTTTCAGAATGTCAACAAAATCATTCAGGTCTATCCATCCACCTTAAAACCCAATATCATCTGCTACATACCTGTGTAGATTCTAAGAGGAAATCTCGGATCACATACTTCTTTCTCTCTTCATCTTCTCTGTATGTTAATTTAAAATTACCAGTGTCAACACCAGTAGGCTTGCCCTTTTCTGGCCAGAAACTACGGAATTCCTGGAATAATCAAAACAGATATTTAGAGACTAACAGCATGTTAGTTTCTTCTATTTCTATATAGCCTTCAATTCAGATTTCTTTAAAAAATATAAATTTTGGTATAAGCAGTTTACTGGCTATACAAAAATGGGTTTAATATGTCAAGCACTGTGCTAAAAAAACAAAAAAACTGCTTAAGTTCTTTACAAAATTCATTAACTAATGCATATAAGAAAAGATAGAATATGAGAAGACAACAACAAGGACCGGCCCAGTTTTAGCATTGAGAGCTTGTAAAGGGCAGTTGAAGGCAGAACAAAATAGAGAGAAACAATTTCAGAGCTATGAGTGGCAAGGTTAAGGGACTGAAATTATGGTGTACTTACATCTTCATCTATGTCTGACAGCATCACAATAACGGAGCTGTTTTGGTCCCACACCATACGCCAGAAATCTTCCATTGTCTGCTCCAAGGGATGCTGGGTAATGATGAATTCATGAGACTTGTGAAAACCCTAGAAAAAAATCATAAAGATTTTAAACTCCTAAACATTTCACCAAATAGATTTATGACAAACCATGTAAAATGACCTTCAACCCTTGGTACACAAACAAGAAAACTAGAATTTGTTTTTCTACAAAAACATAGATGTTTCCCCCATATTTGGTGTCATATTGTATTGTACATTCAGCGAACATTTATATTAACTAATTAAATTCCAAGAGAAATAACTCAAAAAGTATAAAAGCAAGAGTTATGGTTCTTGTGCTTTGCACATCGTCTAATGTTGACTGATATTAAGTTTCGTGAAGATATCTTGAATGGTTTTCAAGTTATAGAGTGGACATGTTTTTTATGATGGACAAAGTTCCAAGGGATATAATTCAAAAAGTATAAATGCAAGAGTTATGGTTCTTGTGCTCTGCACATCATCTTATGTTGATTGAAATTTACATGAAGTTTCTTGAAGATTTCTTGAACAGGTTTCAAGTTACAGAGCAGACACAATTTTGTGAAGGACAAAGTTCCAAGGGAAATACCTCAAAAAGAATAAATACAAGAGTTATGGTTCTTGCACTCTGCACGTTGTCTAATGTTGTCTGATATTTATATGAAGTTTTGTGAAGATAGCTTGAATGGTTTTCAAGTTATAGAGCGGATACAAATTTGTGACAGAGTCAAAGGAAAATAACACAAAAAGTACGAAAGCAAGAGGTATGGTTCTTGCGCTCTGCATGTCATCTAATGTTGATTGATATCTATTTGAAGTTTCGTGATGATGGCTTAACGGTTTTCAAGTTACAGAGCGGACATGATTTTGTGACATAGTCCAAAGGAAATAACTCAAAAAGTATAAATGCAAGAGTTATGGTTCTTGCTCTGCACATCGTCTAATGTTCATTGAATTTATATGAAGTTAGTAAAGATAGCTTGAACAGTTTTCAAGTTATAAAGTGGACACAATTTTATGACAGAGTCCAAGGGAAATAACTCAAAAAGTATAAATGCAAGAGTTATGGTTCTTGCACTCTGCACGTTGTCTAGTGTTGATTGATATTTATATGAAGTTTCAAGAAGATAGCTTGAATGGTTTTCAAGTTATAGATTGGACACAAGTGTGACAGATGGACAGACAGAAAGGCAGATGCACAGATGCCCGGGGGAAAAGCAATATGTCTCCCAATCCTAAAGGGGGGAGACATAAAAATAGAATGTTGTCTGTTACAATGTTTTCTTAATGTTTTAACATTAAGAGTTAAAACTCTTCTATAGCATGATAAAAACTGCTTAACTTATAAAATGGGTTTGGTTTTGTTTGGAGGTTAACCATTACCACTTTCTGGGCTAATTCAGCAGACAACAAATTGATGATATATTTCTTATTTTCCCCAGAAAACAAGAGTTGACATTTCATGCAAATTGTCTCCACTGGACACGTCTGGTGGAATTTTACCCAGAGTGCTAAGAGTTAATGGCCCAGTGAACACAAGTACCTGTAAATAAGTGGCATTGATATAATCTGATCCATCTACCCCGGGCTGTACCGGTAACAACACTCTCTTTACGCTCAGAGGAACTAGATCCAGGATCCTGTTCTTGGCAAGGTTCACATTCTTCAAAGCATGGAACATGTCATCTGGTTTTGGCGAGAAACTCGTGGCAAGCTGTTGATAACATAAATATGTCATGCCATGAGCAAAGATGATGATAATTTGATGTTTTAAGTTTCTTTCCCTATTACTTAAGTCACACCGAGATGATGAAGGGATGATAATGAAAGGCACTGTGCAATTAAGTGCCATACAGTGATAAGCTGAATTCCGCCACTAGTTGTATTTGAATCAAGGGCTTCATGAACCAAAATCAGTAGCATCAATAGCTAAGCCACACGGATGCTTCTGCCAGTCAAACCTGTGTTAAGCAAGCACCCAGGGACAAACAAAAAATGATTGCCTAATATGGGTGCTTGCTTAATACAGGTAAATTTCCACTTCTTTGGTCTCACTGGACCTGAACAGTTAGGGTTTAAAAAAGGTGACTGCTTAATACAGGTGGTCTTTCAGACAGGTTTGACTGTACGATATTCACCCTAAGTATTTGAACAGGCAGGCGTGAGCAAACAGTGTAGATCCAGGTCAAATAATTGCAATATATGCCATGTGACAGTATACATGTACCATATATACCTTAACATTCTGGGCCCAGCTGTTCAAAGCACTGTTAGCTTAATGAGCATGTTAATGACAAACTCATTACTGTTGTAGCGAAGGTATTTTTAAATACATTGATATTTTTGCTGCAAAAATGTGAGTAGCTTTTGCAATACTCACATTTTTTTAGCAAAAAATATCTATGTATTTGCCATATTTCAAGATAGAAATTTTAACGTCACGTTAGCTAACAACTTTGTTCAGTTTTGAACAACTGGGCCCTGGACAGAAAAACCTGAGCATTTAGTCTAGACCATGATCAAACTGTCACTACCTTGTAGACACCATGTCAGGCAGTCAGCTGAACTCTTTCAAATGTTAAATATTCCTTAAGTCTGGTACAAAGTTCCGGTGAACAAATATTTAGTGTCATTAAGGTAATGTATTATTTTTGTGGATCTCATTTATAGATAAATTTTTGCAAAAACAGATTTACATTACACAAGAACAAGCTAAACTTTAAACAGGATAGTTGTTCTTTCCCCATGAACACTGCAAAGTCAAACCATTAAAGAAAATTACAAGATTTTGTCCTGTATAATATAAAAATGACTTGAGCAAAAATTGGTCTAACCTAACATAATGTAAGAAACAGTTAAAATTATACTTTACAAGGCCAAATTCCATACAAAAGGAAAGATTGTTCAACTTTCAATGATGCTGATGACAACCTGATAATAGTATGGCCTACAGTGGTCAACTGCTGTTAATCTAACAAAATATAGATAAAAAAATAAAAATGCAAAGCTGTAATACCCTGCCATTATCATGTGGTAGGCAGATAATTCTGTCAAAAATTGACGAAATTTGCCTATTAGCAATCCCGAACCAGATCTCCTTAACCTCAATGCATGTACCAAGTTTGGTAATAATCCTTTGACATTTACTCAAGATATCATCCGGAAACGAAAATATGGGTGTGTCCCGGGCAAATAACTCTGCCAAAATTTGCCCTTAAGCAATCCCAAACCACATCTCAACAATATCAATGCACATACCAAGTTTGGTGAAAATCCATTGACGTTTTCTCAAGTTATCATCCGGAAATGAAATACAGACAGACAGACACATGAACATCCAGCGTGAAACCATAATACCCCTAAACCACTATCCTGTGGCTGGCTATAAAAATGATAAAACAAGGCTCAGAAAGGATCAAATCTGGTACCCAGCTAGCCTGGATTACTTACTGAGTATTGCATGTCAAGAGGAGTTGGTTCCCCATCTATCTGATGGGTAAGATTACTAATACATCTTCCTATATCGTAATCTTTTACTTCTGTGTCTCCTTGTGTCAATAAAAACTCCGCAATAACATCATGAATAAGCATGTATTGCTCCTGAAAAACAAGAAATGTACAATAATAATCCTAATTATTGTGGCATATAGACCTGAGCAAACAGTGTAAACCCAGATCAGATGCATCATAATAAGGCATCAGATTGGGGTCTACACTATTTGCCACTCATCCAGCCATTTCTAGACACATCAAGTCATAAAACGGATTGTGCAAATTTTAGGACAAGTATGGTATGGAGTTAAGACATCTGGGCCCAGTTGTTCAAAACTAACAATGTCGTTAGTTAACATATTGTTAAAACTTTGATTATTAAATATGGCATATTTGCTAATATTTTTGCTGAAAAAATGTGAGTAGCTTTTGCATTTGTTTTGCAAAAGCTACTCACATTTTTTCAGCAAAAATACCTGTAAATTAGATACTGTGCTTACTAGAACAGCTAACAATTTGACCACTAACGAGCTTGTTAAGCTAAAGATGCTTTGAACAACTGGGCCCTGACTACTTAGTGTAAATATTGCGAAAATTCTTGACTACAACACATAATATTACATGGTGACATGTTTACTAATGATGAAAAGACATCACTGTGAAAAAAACATATAAAATGCAGCCGTGCAATATGAAAATGCTTGGAAGCTGAGTACAGAATTTCATTTTTTTTTATCCGCTGAAAATCTGGCAGACATTATTTTGATTTTGGAAAAAAAAGAGAATGAGCAACAAGAAAACATTTATAAACTGGCCATAAAACCTAGTAGTGGATGAAGAATTTTCTTTCTGTAGCATGAGTTCTACCATATTTATCCTAACTATTTGGACACCTGAACTCTTTACCACACTTGTCCTAAATTTTGAACAAGTCCATTTTATGAGTAGCAAACAGTGTAGACCCTGATCAGACACTGCATTCTGCAGCATCTGATCAGGGTCTGCACTGTTTGCTCTAACCGTCTGCCCCAATACTTAAGAGTTAACATGATATGCATTTGTATCATAAACTTCTAAGATATTTCTTTGGACAAATTTTACAAAAGGCAAGAAATAAAGCACATACCTCTGTTTGCACCAGGAAGTTTCGCTGTTTTCTAATGTGTAACAAAAATGCTGGGACATTGACTGTGCCTTTGTCCTTTATCTGTTTGATCATTGTGTCTATCAAAATATAGGTACCAGTCCTTCCAACGCCAGCACTGAAATATAAGCCAATTTATTGTTATGCTTTGATTATTATCCCATACATGATATACCAGCCACACTTGGAATTTATCATCAGCAAATGAGATCTTTGTTACTATGCAAGACTATAGGTCATTGTGACCTACTTTCTTTTAGAAATTGGGTTACATTCATGTATCAGTTCCAAAAGAAGCTATAGCAGTCATACTTCGAACTTATCATTAGCAAATGAGATAATGTAACTGTGGTCACTGTATCCTACTTTTTTTAGAAACTGTGCCACATTCATACATCAGTCTCCAGACAAGATGTAGTAGTCATTCTTGTAATTCATCATCAGCAAATGAGATACATGGTCACTACTCTACAACATAGGTCACTGTGACCAATTTTTTTTTAGAAACTGGGTCATGTTCATATATCAGTTCCAAACATGCTATACCAGTCCTAAACATAACTTTATCATCAGCAAATGAGACAAAGGTCACTATAATACAACAAAGGTCACTGTATTTTAATTATTTCAATCATATTCACATCTCAAATACCACATTTGCTGCAAGGTTCAAATTTGGAATTTAACATCATCAACTCAATCAAAACTATGCGCATGACCTTAGATAACTATGAGCAACTGTTTTTATGAAAATTTGGACACATTCATACATCAGTCCCCAGATATGCACTATGGTTTTGACTTCGAATTTACATCATCGCACAAGGTAAAATCATTAAGCCAAGTACTACATGTATGTATTAACACTTACAATGCTATGGGCAAATTTGACAGACAACAAATTAATGATATTTTTCTTATCTTTCCCCAAAACAGGATTTGATCTTCATGCAAATTGTCTTCTTGCAAATTGTCTCCTAAGGAGACAATCTGCATGAAATGTCAAATCCTATTTTGGGCAAAAAATAAAATATTTCAAAATATCATCTGCTGAAATTTTTATCCAGGGCCCAGTTGTTCAAAGCGTCATTAGCTTAACGAGCTCGTTAAGGGCCATTTCGTTAACTATTTTAGTGGATTCAATATACAATTTTCCGAAATTTTTTGCTGAAAAAATGTGAGTAGCTTTTGCACTGCAAAAGCTACTCACATTTTTTCAGCAAAAAATTTCAGAATATTTGCGTATCAGTCGATGTAAATTTTAACGAATCGTTAACTAACGACATCGTTAGCTTTGAACAACTGGGCCCAGCATGCTAAGCATTAAAGTTTTTAATTGTTTTATTACATCACACTTTATTACTGTATTAAATTGTGTTGTAAAAAAGTAACAGAGCATGCATCAGGTATGCAACATAATTGTGACTTTATTAACATTATTATTTTGAAGGCCGGCCTCGGTGGTTCAGTTGGATGCGCGTCCGACTGGTGATCAGGAGGTTGCAGGTTCGACCCCCGACAGGTCCGCAACAGTCTTTCGTAGAGATTTGATCATGAAATATTTTCTATGGTCATTCTCTCCCTTCCGCTGATTCAAGAAGGGCAGTTGTCAGTTTCTGGCAAAAGAATATGCACAATACTGGTTAACTGCTTAGAGGACTAAGCCTGCCCAGTAAACGTGTGGTTAGGTAAAGTGACCGCACTCGACATGACCCTATTGGGTTGACTGGGCCATAAAACCTCAACACAAACAAACAAACAAATTATTATTTCAAAACAATAACCATATTGTAATTCTTCCTTATGACCTGTTAAAGCAATGAAACCAATAGAAGAAACTAAATAATTTTGTTTTATACATGGAATCTTCTCAACAGTGAATTCGACTGAGTAGCCACAGAATGCTTCCATGGTTTTATATAGAGATCCCTATCACTTGGAGAGACATTAATCTGTCAAAGATAACTGTTTAAAGTTGTATTTACCTGCAATGGATAACAATGGGGCCCGCCCCAGGTGGACTTTCACTCACTGACTTCAATATAAACTTGAGTACCGGTAGTGTAAAGTCCGGTACGCCATGATCTGGCCACTCGGTGTAATGATACTGGTACACTATCCTCTCGGATACATGTTTCTGCGCAAATATATAGAAAAATTATTTAAAACATGAACATGGATGCAATATTCAAGGAAATTTTCTCATGTCATTGTTTAAAATAAAAAAAATTCTTATGCTGTCCATTTTAACAGGGTTGCAGCAGTTAAAAGGTCTTTATCCCATCATTTTAACAGGGTTGCAACAGTTAAAAGGTCTTTATCCCATCATTTTAACAGGGTTGCAACAGTTGTAAAGGTCTTTATCCCACCTTTTAAATTTAACAAGGTTGCAACAGAAGTAAAGGTCTTTATCCCATCATTTTAACAGGGTTGCAACAGTTATAAAAGTCTTTATCCCATCATTTTAACAGGGTTGCAAAAATTAAAAAGGTCTTTATCCCATCATATGAATAATGCAGATCCAGATCAGCATTACCAAGTATACGTATGTTATTATACCTCCACCAGACAAACAGTATCAACTTTACTTTAATTTACATGATGGTTGGTTGGGAGACATCTTTTATTATTAAGGAAAATAAGAGCTCTGTGCAATGAAGTGCTGTACAGTCATGAGCTGCATTCCGCCTCTAGCTGGATTCAAACTCAGGACCACGTGATTCAAGTTCAGGAGTGCTAATCACTCGGCCACCCAGACACTTCTCTAGAGGGTCCATGATCCTACTAGGGGACAATGAAGGCCCTGATCAGACTGCACATTTGTGCAGTCTGATCTTGGCCTTCACTGTCCACATATGCCCCAAAGGCACAGCTCATTTGTTTTCAATGGGAATAAAGAAAAAATCTTTAAACAATAAAACTCATTTATCTGTATCAACATCAAAAGACTTACCTTTTTATTTTTAATATTTTTCAATGACAACATGCGCACAGTATAATGTGCTCTTGAGAATGTATTAATATGTTTAACTGTGACACTGCCGTATGTCTCTGTACCCTCTTCCGGCCAGTACATGTCACATTTACGTCTCCCCCTCTCCATAAGATTGGTTATCATAATGATAACAATGGATCCCTGCTCCCAGATCATCCGCCAGAAATCAGCAAATGTGTGTGGCAGGGGGCCTTGTGTGGCAATGTATGCCCTAGGTTTATTGTAGCCCTGCAATAAAAAAAAAAAAAAAACACACACACACATGCATAACTCTTGATAAGATGCGTTTTTCAATCCAAAATTATTAATATTTTTTCTTATTTCTCCACAAAAACATATGTTGTGGGTACTCATCAGAAGCACCTCAGCGAGGCGCTTCTAATGAGAACCCACAAAATATGTTTTTGAGGAGAAATAAGAAAAATATTTGCCTGATATCCCCTCTTATCTAAACCTATGCACATGAAAACATCTGTAATGCCCTCTTATCTAGTGCTATGCTGGGCATATGCAAAGTCTGGTCAGTCTCCCTTGTCAACATGAAGAAACTTTGCATCCTTGGCTGTCCAAAATGTGCCCAGTGAAGATTCTGATCAGACTGTGCAATGTGCAAATGATCTGAATTTTCACTGGGTGCACATATCTGAAGGTATGTGTTCTTATATTGCAACTCAGTTTATGATAGCAAACTCTGCCAGTGACTGGTATCCACATAATATTTTCTTATTTCTCCATGAAAACATATGTTGTGGGTACTCATTAGAAGCACCTCGGCAAGGCGCTTCTAATGAGTACCCACAACATGTTTTCGTGGCGAATTAAAAAAATATCATTATTTTTGAGTTGAAAAAAGCGTCTTATCTAGAGCTACATGCACAGACTGATTTGAGTCTTCATTAGGCGCACATATCAGCGGTTATATTTTCTCACATTGTGAATCAACTATGTTTTGAGGTAGTTTACCATATATTGTATTCATCCTGAGTATTTGGACAGACAGACCTGAGCAAATGGTTAAAACTCAGATCAAAAGCTGAGAATGTGGCATCCCATCAGGGTCTACACTGTCTGTCACTCATCCAGCAGTTTTTAAACATAGCAATAAATAGTAAAATGGATTTGTTAAAACTTTTGAAAAATTATGTTAAGGAGTTCAGGTTGTAAATATGTAGGGTAAATACCGTACTACAGATAATATTTGCAAAAGTCTAATCAGAATCCTGTCTTCAACACAATGTGTAATTAGTGTAAGAATAATGCTTTAGAGGACCATGAAAAATAATCTAATTTTTTTAGGTGTCCTAATACTTACGTTCCCGGAAATAAAAATGCAGAAAGTTTTTGTACTGGCGATAAAAGAGGAAGTGTTATATTCATGTACAGGGCTCAGCATATTTTTAGTCTATCATTTAAAAAAGTTAACCTATTTTATTATTGAATAAGCATATTTCCTCCAGATTCCTCTGTTTTCATTATAAAACCCCTCGTTTATCTACCTCGTTGTACAGACTAGCTACACACATATTGAGAATGTAATCATCACAATGAACCTATTCTAAAAATAACACATCAGTGTATGATGAAATTATTGGGGGTCATCTCAATGGTGATTTGCTTTGGGATAATTTACCATAGTCAACCTGAGTATTCAGACCTGAGCAAACAGTGTAGCTCCAGATCTGAAGCAGCAGAATGTGGCATCTGATCAGTGTCCACACTATTTGCCACTCAGTCCAGCAGTTTTTGTACAGATCAACAGGTACTGAAATGGAATTGTTCAAATTTTTGAGACTGTCAAATTTTTTGACAAGTATCTAAATATCAAAACTCTAATCAGCCTGACCATCTGTGCAGTTGATCAGTCTTATTGTCCACATGAAGAAATTTTGCATCCTTCACTATCCAAAATATGCTCAGTGAAGCTTCTGATCAGACTGAGCTAATGCGCAGACTGATCTGATTCTTGCTGGGCACATACGTCTGAAGGCATGTTTTCTGATGTTGCGGCTTGTATTGTGTCTGAACATTTAACCCTTCCCATGCTGAATAAATTGAGATGCAATGTCCACTTCTAATTTTCAGCCAATCTGATTGCTTGATCCAGATTGCTGCTATAAATTCACATACTTAATGGCAAACAGTGCAGATCCAGATCAGTTGGCTTCTTCAGAAGCCAACTGATCTGGATCTGTACTGTTTGCAAAGGCAGGATAGATCTACTACTTTTGGTAGCAACATACTTACATCTATATAATTTGCATTGATGTAATCAGATGATCTTGGTTTTCCTGGAATGGGTTGTAGAAGGACCCTCGTATGATCAACTGGAAAAGAAACATGAAAGCTATTCATGAATAATTACACAATCATGTGACGCTGTGCAAGAAAGGACAGGTTCTGAGCAGAGATAACACAGTATGCTTACAAAATCCTTGGATACTGTTGAGACATCAATGAACAGAGATGGCCCATCTACATATGCAGATGTACATGGTGACTTGGACCAAATATACACTGGACTAGTAACTACGGTACAGGTGTTGTATTTATTGGAAATATTTTGTCTTGGCTGAGTTTTCATAATTTTGTATGATAAAGTTTAAATGCTCATATTTCAATTATTTCTCCATATATCTGAGATTTGTTTTCAAAAAGCAATAGTTCAATATATTACCTTAGAGACTGCAGCATTATATTTAAGGAAAATCAAAATAGTTTTTGTAAACATCAACCAGAAACCTAGGTACCCGTTTCAGCAATTTTCGGCACTTTTGGTAGAAAATCATTAGAAATTTACCCAAAATGATGTTATAACTTCAATTTTATTAATTGTGACTTTACGTTTTTTAACCAAACCTATAAAAACAATTTATTACAACTCCATTTATTATCCAAAATGATTTTTAATAACCATAGTGCTGTAAAATAGTGCTAAAATCAAGCCAAGACAACATATTTTGGCAGTTCTGTTAGTGACAACTCCGGGTATTATCAGATCCGAGCTGGTGATCTGGGCCTCTGCTGTTCACATAAGGCCACTTTCTTCACAATGCATATCACATTTCTGCCTCATAGATTTAAAAGAAATCTAGAGGGTTGCCGTGGAAACAAAGAATACTTAAAAGAATTAAAATCAGAGACTCACTTTTAAGACTCTTCATATACAGCAGTGTAGCTTTCGAGACTGTATACGACACCTAGCACCGGCTTAAGCAGTATTCCATTATCAATGTAACCAGAATGGGCTCAATGATCATGAAGGAAATAAAAATATAATCTGCACTATAATGGAGTACAGTTAGATGTTAAATTCAATAAGGCTGAAAATTCCATACTTCATTGACTTCTCTTTCATGCAATTCAATCTTACCATATTTACCTTTATTGGAACAGACAGGCTTGAGCAATCATTATTGCATAAAAACCAGTGCCGCACGTTATTAACAGCCATGCATTAACCGGCAAAAAGCCGTGTTTTAACAAGGCAATTCACGCTTTTAATGCATGGCTACGCAACTTTCAATATGCCCGTACCGGGGCCACAGAATTGCTGCCATCACGAGATGTGTACTGCCCAGCCCTAGAACAAGCACAGTCCATGGAAATTGCGTTTCGAGACATCGGTGAAAAGGCGAAAGAAAAAAGTGCAAGAAATAACGCAAAATGTAGTAAATGTTTTCAGTTTTTATGCAATAATAGCAATTGAACATGGTTTTTCAATGCCTTAACATTTGCCAGCTCCCGAGAGAGGTGTTGAAAACCGAGGCCTCCTGCCTCGGTTTTCAACACCTCTCTTGGGACCTGGCGAATGTTAATGCATGAAAAAGAATGTTTGATCCCTATAGTGTAGACCAAGATGCTGTAAACACCGTTTGCCACTTATCCACCAGTATTTAGATACATCAACACGTACTAAAATGGACTTGTTCAAATTTTAGGAGAAGTATGTTAAGTTGATAAAGCGTCCAAATACTTAGAGTAAAATTATATCGTGTCTTTTTTGACATGCAGCAAGACAGCTTTTGTTACAAATTCTGAAACTAATAATTTCTGTGTCTAACCACTGATTCTGCAATCTTTTTTAAACATATAATTTACACAGTGTTACTGTTTAAAAAAACTTACATAGGGATTTGATTTGATACTGACCCACAAGCTTATTATTTCCCAGTTACAAAGTAATATCACAATCTACACAAAATGTTATTAACAGCACACGTATGAATAATTATTAAACACTTTGCAGGCAGGATAAAAATTTCAGCAGACAACATTTTGATTTTTTTTTCTTATTTATCCTAGAAAACAGGATCTGAAACTTCATGCAAATTGTCTCCTTAGGAGACAATTTGCATGAAGTGTCAGATCCTATTATCTAGGAAAAAATAAGAAAAAAATATCACCAATTTGTCGTCTGCTAAATCTGTCCATTGGTGTTAAGGGGACTTGATAAACTTGCTAAATTTTCAGCCATTTTTGTCAAAGCCTTGTGCCCTCAGTGCCAGAACAGAGAGAAGTACTTACATGCACTTATGTTCACATATCTATTTTTAGCCTTATTTTCTGGTAGATATGACGCATCTGCCATGAGATCTGTTCTTGTTTGACTAGCTATATCCTCAAACTCGTTTGAGAAACCATTATCACTGTCGGCATGTAGAGCTCGTACATGGTTGAGAAAATCACCAACTCGTATATCAGGGTATTTTGTTTCCTCTGTAAAATACATAAATAGTTATTTCACAACAGAGGGACACATGGGCTTTGGTTAACTCTTGCCATCCTGAACCCATATACAGTTGAACCTCGTTATCTCGAACTCGCTTATTTCGAATTACCGCTTCTCGAAGTGAAAATCTGGTCCCTGTTTTAACATGAAACTGTGACAACAGGTAACAAAATAATGTGGAAAAGAGGAGAAATTGCTCCTAAGGAGCAATTTCTCCTCTTTTTCACATTATTTTATATATATATTTCTAACTTCAGGAGTCAAATTACATATTAATTTGTTAAATGTGGTTGTTCAATTTATTGTTTTCCTCACTCTCTCAACTCTGATATGTCAAGGTACGGATATCTTGAAGTGTTTAAGTGAGTCCCTTGGAATTCAAGATAACGAGAGTCGACTGTATATGCTGCCTTTGCAAACAGTGCAGATCCAGATCAGTTGGCTTCTAAGAAGCCAACTGATCTGGTTCTGCACTATTCGCCACACAGTATGTGGATTTATATCAAGTAATCTGATTGGCTGAAAATTTGAAGTGGGCTAGGGCTAAGTTATTATGCACAGTTTTCCCATTGCTCTAGATAAAGTACTTTTTGCAACCAAAGTGGTATTGGTATTTTTTTTAGTTTTCCATGAAGATATATTGTAGCACTCAACAGAAGCAACTCAAAGAAAAATATCTTGAATACCTTTCTTATCTAGAGCTATGTTATATTTGAATTCAGGTTATAAGAGTTAGAGTCTCATACACCAAGCAATTAATATGATGTACCTTATTCGACCTAATTACCATACATACCCATCAAAGCGCACAGTCAAGCAATTCCGTAGTCTTCAGATTACAGCCAGAGTACTTTTTGTTTGCTTCTTCATAATGGCATATGTTATGGGTACCAATTGAATTGCATCGACTTGTCGATGCAATTCAAATGAGTACCCATAACATATGCTTTTACAAAGAAAATCAGAAGAAAAAAAACACACATACATCGCATAAGCATCATTACATGTCCTTTGCTGATCTTTTTTTTTTTTTAAGTGTACCCTTAGTATAGGTGGATGCATATTTTACCATAACAGGTTGAAAACGGTATTTGTGAAGATGAATTAACCTGCAGAGCCACATATTAGCACTAAACAGATAATTTTCAATAACTGTAGAGGAGTTGCTAAGGAGGAGTACTTGACAATAATTCTGGGATAAGTTTCTCCCATTCGCCATAACAAAAATATATATTGTGGGTAATCATTAGAAGTGCCTTGGCAAGGTACTTCTAATGAGTAACACAACAAAAGTTTTTATGGAGAAATAAGAAAAAATATTTTAAAATTATCACAAAAAACTCTTCCTTAACAAGTCCCCTGATTAACCTGAATACTGGATCTATCAACTTCACACTGAAGCCTTTGGCTAGGTTATGCTCGTCATTTTACATTATTTTCAATTAATGTCTTTGTACAAAATTCTCCAAGTTTCAAGGCCCTACCCCAAATAGTTAACTTATCAATATATCTTGCTGACAAGAAAAGAATGGATGAATGACTCAATAGTAATATGCCCCTCCAACTTCTTCCTTTGGGGGCATCACAGAACTTACCAATAACATCTGGTGGGAATACTACAGTACTGGGAGGAGACTGGGAATTAGTGGGAACAGCAAAATACTGGAATGCATGATGGTAGTACTTCCTACATGTCACTGATCTGAAAATATTAGAACGAATAAACTCAAAGAGATGTTATTATATAAATATTCATGGTATGTGATTATTTATGTTGGCAATGTTATTGGTCAATATGTAAGACATATACACCCAGTACCATTTTTATATACAGTTTATAAAGGTAAATAGAAAACACAAAATGATAATACCCGATCACTATCATGTGGAGGGCAGAAAACCCTGTCAAAAAATGATGAAATTTGCCCATTAGCAATCCGAAAACAGATCTCCACAATATCAATGCACATACCAAGTTTGGTGAAAATCCATTCCCATTTACTCAAGTTTTCATCTGGAAACCAAAATACAGACAGACGGATGGACTGCCATATAACAGACTGTCGGACGTCCAACGTGAAACCATAATACCCCTCCACTAAATATAATATACTGTAATAACCCTAAGTATTGGGGCAGATAGGCCTTTGCAAATAGTGTAGACCCATATCAGATGCTGCAGAAAGCAGCATCTGATCAGGGTCTACACTATTAGTCATATATTTTAGACTCATTAAGAGGTGGTAGAATGGACTATTTCAAATTTAAAGTTAAGTATGGGAAGTAGATAAAGTGTCCTTATACTTAGGGTCATTATGGCATTTACAATATATTGTATTTAAGTACACATAAACTACACAGTTAAGATAAATATGTACTTACAACTAAAGAATGACAGGGTCTGAACATTCCAGGTAATTAGGGCATAATTAAGGAGACTGACACACATGGCTGATTTCTGCCATTTTGGACAAGTTAGGAAACTCTTGTGGCTGCCTATTTACTTTCCTGTACACCAATTCCATTCTGAAATGGGGTCCTCTCTAAGAGGAAAGAAGGGGAGTAAATTCTTGCCTTTTAACCCTTGTCCTGCTAAATAAATTAAGAAGCCACACCTATCTCTAATTTTCCGCCTACCAGATCACTTGATCAAGGTTGTTGATATAGATTCATATACTTAATGGCAAACAGTGCAGATCCTGATCAGTTGGCTTCTTCAGAAGCCAACTGATTTGGATCTACACTGTTTGCAAAGAGAGGGTATATCCGGGGTCAGCAGGACATGGGTTAAAGTAGATCGATTTTTAGATGCAGAAAAAATAATTTAGACAGAGTTGTCTCCATTTAAAGTGTATCCATTAATCCCTTCTGGGCAATTTCAGTAGACAACAAATTGATAATTCTTTTCTTATTTTTCCCAGAAAATAGATTTTGACTGATTGACTTTTTGAGTTGAGGTTTTATTGATTAGTCATTTGGGTCATGTCGAGCCTGTCAGTTTACCTAATCTCACTTTTCATGGCAGGCTTAGTCCTCTAAGTGGTTAACCAATATTTGCGAACATTCTTTCTCCAGAAACTGACAACTGCCCTTCTTGAATCAACGGAAGTTAGAGAACCACCGCAGAAAATATTTCACGATCATTCTCCACAAAAGAATGTTGCCAGACCCGGTAGGGATCGAACCCCAACCTCCTGATCACTGAGGAAAAATAGAATTTGACATTTCATGCAAACTGTCTCTGAAGGAGAAAAGCCTATTTTCTGGAAAAAAAATATGAAAAATATTTCAAACTGCTGTCTGCTGCAATTTTTACCCAGCAGGCTTAGCATTAAGTACTTACTTGTATCCAACAACAAGGATAATAACTACTAGCACCAAGAAAAATCCTAACACAATGCCTGCAACTGTTCCTGCGGAAACCACCTCCAGCTTAGTTGCCATGCCAATACTGGGATCTGTATAAATAGAACAAAAATATGAGCTACATCAAATGAAATGGTATATCCGATCATCCTGGGCATCATAGCTCAAGATAAGGTGCTTTTTTCAACCCAAAGAATGATTTTTTTTTTTTTTATTTCTCCATGAAAACATATATGTGGGTACTCATTAGAAGTGCCTCAGTGTATCCACAACGTATGTTTTCATGGAGAAATAAGAAAAATATTATGTGGATACCACCTTTTATCTTGTGCTATACTAAGCATTTTCTGTCTAATCATTTGTTTAATCTTTAACACTCTCTGGCCAAATTCAGCAGATGGCAAATTGATGATATTTTTATCAGAAAATAGAATTTGACATTTCATGCGTATTGTCTCCGAAGTCAAATCTGGTTTTCTGGGAAAACTAAGAAAAATATTTCAATATGCCGTCTGCAGAAATTCTTACCAGCATGCTAAGCAATAAGTTCTTGTTTAACGGGGCCCAGTTGTTCAAAACTAACGATGTCATTAGTTAATGTATTGTTAAAACTTAGATCATTTAATATGGCATATATACACTAATAATTTTGCTGAAAAGATGTGAGTAGCTTTTGCATTTGCAAAAGCTACTCACATTTTTTCAGCAAAAATACCTGTGAATTAGATATTGTACTTACTAGAACAGTTAACATTTTGACCATTAACGAGCTTGATAAGCTAACAATGCTTTGAACAACTGGGCCCAGAATGTTAGCCCGTGTGGATCATTTTGTGTGATCCCTGACAGAAAGGGAGAAAAGGGATGGAGAAAAAAAAAAAGAGAAATAGAAAAAGACCGAAGAAAAAAAATGACAATGCAGAAAGAGAAGAATTACTAACATGCCCCTTTCCCCTACAGGCTGAAGTACAGTAAATGTCCTAAAATTTCGCATACCAAAGTGTCAGACAAAATGGTATATGCAAACAGTGTAGACCCAAATCAGACTGCTCCTGAAGGAGCAGTCTGATCAGGGTCTACACTGTTTGCCATTCCACTAGGTATTTTAAGAAACAACTGCATAAAAAGAAAATTTTGGGCCAAAAAGGTGTAGAATTAAGTGTTCGAAATTTTAGGACGTTTACTGTACGGCAGGTCCTTACAGTCTGATCAGGGCCTTTGTCATTTGCTTACAGAATCATTAGGTAGCGTAGAATGTATCAACAGTCAGCAAAGACTCTGATGAGACAGTGGATGTGCAGGATAATCTAAATCAGGGAACCATATTTACCCCAAGTATTTGGACAACTTAAGTGGAATAGACATATTTGGTAAGGTTTTCGCCATTTCTACCAAGAGGAACAACCTCTGTGGCTTCCTGTCTACTTAACTGTATGCAAATCCCATTCTGAAAAGGTTTCTACTCTATAAGAAAAGAAGGGGTCAAAATCAATTTTGACAGAGTTGGTCTCCCTAAATGTGTTTCACATCCCCTTAGCCTCTTATCATACTTGCTCTAAATTTGAGCAAGTCCATTTCACTCATAGCAACAGATAAGGAGCTTTTTTTATCCGAAAAATGTTGATGTCTTTTTTATTTCTCAACAAAAACATGTTGTGGGTACTCAGAAGTGCCTCAACAAGGCACTTCTAATGAGTACCCACAACATATGTTTTCTTCAAAAAATAAGAAAAATATTATGTGAATATTTTTTTTGTGTGTGTGTGTGTGTGTGTGTGTGTTGAGGTTTTACGGCCCAGTCAACCCAATGGGGTCATGTCGAGCGCAGTAGTTTACCTAACCACACGTTTACTGGGCAGGTTTAGTCCTCTAAGCGGTTAACCAGTATTGTGCACATTTTTTCGCCAGAAACTGACAACTGCCCTTTCTTGAATCAGCAGAAGGAAGAGAATGAGGAAAAAGTATTTCATGATCAATCTCCATGAAAGAATGTTGCCGACCTCGGCGGGGGTTTGACCTCCTGATTTTTATGTGGGTAACCCCTCTTATCTGTAGCAATGCATTTCACTACCCCCTGATGTGTCTAAAAGCTGCTGGATCAATGGCAAAGAGTGCAGACCCTGATCAGATGCCACATCCATTCTGGGCCTGCACTGTTTGCTCAGTCATGTCTGTCCAAATACTTAAGGTAAATATGGTAATTTGCCGGGCTATGCAGGTACTCAGAATTACCTTGCAAATGGGTACCACAATATAGGTTTGTTTCTGTTTGTGAAGAAATAAGAAAATAATTTATTTTTGTGAAATAAGTATCTGTTTTAGAGCTAAATGTCATTTTCATACCTGATAATCTTGTAAGGGGTAGCTGGTGGTTATGCAATCAAAATCTTTATGTGAACTTCTGGCCATGACTTAAGAGACAACCAAATGTAAACAAACGGGTAAGTTCTCCTGATTTATTAATTTTTAATCAATGTCATAGATATATTTTGAAAAATCAGACAATGCTATTCCCAACAACTTCCATTTCTACATCCTAAAAGATAGGTGTGGGCTTGAAAAAAACAAGCAGCTAATTTTTTATTTAATTTCACTCAGAGAAGATAGTCCAATATTCCTGTTTTGACTTTTTCAAGTGCAAAATGAAGGTATTTTCAGCCATCCTTACGGGGACAAGAAAGCCTTTACATCACAAAGCGATTTTTACAGCAGTAAAATGAAACTTCTATATGAATTTGCTCAATTGAGAGCTTCAAATATATGCAAATGTGCCATATCAGAACCCTGTTGACACATGCTGTCTCATTTGCAACATCTTTCATGGTGTTTGATTATTTATATGTAAATCATAAAACAGAATATTCTGAAACTGGTTTGGTCTAAAATCTGCATGTTTTTAAATGCAGGGCATTCTGATAATGGCTAATGTTCCCATAAGGGATAATCAGGGCTTGTAATCAGACACCAGACAGTTGGCTTTCTTGTCCTTGTAAGGGTTCATGCCACCCCCCACCCCCTCCCCCTCCCACAAGCGGTAAGTCATATTCAGCACAAATAGTTCAATTCCTGGAACAAATGCTTGGGAAATTTAGCATCTTCTGTATTTCAAGGTAGATGTGCTTGCAGTACATCTTATTTGATATATTTAAATAAGTATTTCTTAGCACATTTTGCAGAAAAAATACCTTTATTTTCACTGGAAAAAAAGTCAAAACAGGAATATCAGACTACCCTTCTTTGGGTGAAATTAAATAAACAAATTAACCGCTTGTATTTTTTTAAAGCCCAGGCCTATCTTTTCTGGCACAGAAATGAAAGTTGTTGGGAATAGCATTGTCCAATTTTTCAAAATATGTCTATGAAATTGACTAAAAATCAATAAATCAGGAGAACTTACCCGTTTGTTTACATTTGGATGTTTCTAGGTCATGGCCAGAAGTTTGCGTAAAGATTTTGAGTGCATAACCACCGACTACCCTTATGAGATTACCAGTTGTGATTTGTGAATCTAAATTACAAATGTACTTAAATCTATATATAAAGTAATTACAAAAGCATAAAAAACATTACCACAATTCAGACATTTGTACAAACATAGCAAACTGTACATCAGCTTTGTAGCTAAAAAATACACCAAAAAAAGCAAGAAAAAAAAAATTCTACCACTGCAATTAGCATGTAATTTTAGATTTTAGAACTATTTCCAGAAAAAAGATCTATTCCTGTAATAACCTAAGTATTGGGACAGATAGGCCTTTGTAAACAGTGTAGACCCAGATCAGATGCCGTATTCTGCAGCATCTGATCAGGGTCTACACTGTTTGCCATCCATACAACAATATCTTAGACACACAAAAAGGAAGTAGAATGAACTATTTCAAATTTTATGACAAGTATAGTAAGTAGATAAGGTGTCCAATACTTAAGGTTATTATGGTACGGAACATAATTATAAACCCTAGTCCTGCTGAACCCGGATATACCCTGCCTTTGCAAACAGTGTAGATCCAGATCAGTTGGCTTCTGAAGAAGCCAAATGATCTGGATCTGCACTGTTTGCCATTAAATATGCGAAATTATATCAACAATCTGGATCAAGTAATCTGATTGGCTTAAAATTAGAAGTGGGCATGGCATCTTAATTTATTCAGCATGACAAGGGTTAAGAGGACTGAATACACTTGGTAGATTTCTTGCCAGTTTTTAAAAGAAAGACCTCCTGTTTGCTTTCTTGCGCTTCAAGCACCTTCCAAGTAGGGGTCTACACTAAAACTAAAAGGAAGGAATTTGCTCCTTTATGAGTAGACCCCTTTTCAGAAGGGTGGCAAAAACAATGCTGACCATACTGCCTCCTCTGGAAGTGTATCCATACCCCTCAAACACATTTTTGAGTGATGTAGCAACTCTGTAAGTGGTGGTGAGTTGGTGTTTTACGGCCCTTTCAACATTATCTATATCACATGATGGAAGGTTGATAATGAAAGGCTCTGTGCAATGAAACACCATATAGTCATGAGTTGAATTCTGCCTCCAGAGGGATTCAAACCCAGGACCTCGTGATCCGAAGTCAGCTAACCATTTGGCCACTGGAGGCTTCTCTGTGAGTAGTATGAAATTCCAGCCTTACATCTCGATACTTGTGGTGATGATGATTTGGTATTTGATATCTCTTTCAAAATTATTTAAGTCAAATCCTGATGATATAGAAGTGATAATGAAAGGCTCTGTGAATTTATAAGCTGAATTCTACTCTAGCATGTCTAGTGGGATTCAAACCCGTGACCTCATGAAACTAAGTCAGGAACATTACTGCTCGGCACAAAAAAAAAGAAAAAAAGAAAGCTACATGTAATTTTCAACTTATACAGACTTAGCAGCCAAAAAATCATAAGTTTATATAGCTCTAGAAGCCATAAAAATGGTCCGAAATTGAAAGTGCTTCAACATTTATATAAACCTATAAGCCATAAAATGACACAAAATGAAAGCAATTCTATAAATGAATATTTTTAGAAATCAATTTCCTTAGCTACGATGAGGTACTATTGTTTTTTCAACCAAAATATATAAATATTTTTCTTAGTTTCTACAAAAATGTACGTTGTGGGTACTCAATAGAAGTGCCTTGGCAGTACTCCTTAGAAGTGCCTTGCTCAGGCACTCCTAATAATTACATACAACTAGGTTTTTGTTGAGAAATAAAAAATATTTATTAGGTACACTGCTTATCTGGGGGTATGTATTTCATTGCTGAATTTAGTACATAGGTCTAGATAAGAGTGGGTATCAGGTAAATATTTTTCTTATTACCCTATGAAAACATATGTTGTGGGCCTTGCCAAGGCGCTTCTAATGAGTACCCACAACATATGTTTTCGTGGAGAATTAAGAAAAATATCAATACTTTCGGATTGAAAAAGCATCTTATCAAGACCTATGTTAGTTGCCTATCAAAGTCACAGTTTGAGATAACAAGAAAGAAATCCATGTATGGTAATAGTGCTGTTCTAGAGTTTTAAGATCCATTCAACATTATTTCAGTAACATTGGACAGAGATACACAAAGTTAACAAGACAGCAGGACAAACTGCAAACTTTGCTGAAAGCCAAAAAGAAAAAAAAAACAACAACAAAAAACCAAAACACAAAACCAGACGCCAGAGGTGCAGTTATTCAAAGCAGTTTTGAAGGGGCCCTTGATACACGGCAGATTTTCTTCCATTTTTTTTTCTTTCAATGGAGACAACTTTTGTGACTTTTTGTTTACTTTTCAGTGCATTAAGCCCCTTGAGAGCAAATTCTTTCCTTTTAAAACAGACCTCTTTTCGGAAGGGAGGCAATTCTGAGAGTTATCTCCCCTGAAAGTCTGTTCATTTCCGTAAGTGAGCCACAAAAAGATGAAATACAGTTGACTCTCGTTATCTCGACCTCGCTTATCTCGAATAACCGCTTATCTTGAAGTGAAAATCTGGTCCCTGCCTAATCATGAAAATCTAACAATATGTAAAAAATATTGTGGAAAAGAGGAGAAATTGCTTTCTCCTCTTTTCCACAATATTTTCAATATATCTCTAACTTCAAGAGTCCAATTACACATATATTTGTTAAATGTAGTTAAGCAAATTACTTTTTCCTCAATTCTGCAAATCTGATATGTCAAAGTACGGATATCTCGAAGTATTTCAGAGAGTCCCTTGGAATTCGAGATAACTAGAGTCGACTGTATATTTTTTGGACACAGGCACACGGTGATGACTCAGATCAGCCTGCACAGCCAAGCAGTCTGACCAGTCTTCAGTGTCCAACCAACAAAGACGGAGTCTTGTCTATCCCAAGAGCACCTAGCAAGATGAACAGGCTGATCTGGGTCTTTCACACAGCCTGATCAGAATCCTCACTGGACACTATTTGAATAGTCAAGGATGCAAAGTTTCTTCATGCTGGTAACAAAGACTCTGCCCAGATACACAGACAGATTGAGCCTTCGCTGGGTGAACAAGTCAGATGATATATTTCCTCACATTGCGGCTTGTATGATACAGTATATTTTCTCAAGTTATAGCTCAAGTTAATGTGACCTAAAATAGTTTAACATAAAATTTAAAACACCATATTCTCCCTAAATATTCAGAAATCTCAACTCCTTACCATGCATGTCCTAAAATCGCAACAAATTCATTTTAATACCCGTTCATTTGTTTAAAACTGTGTGGCAAACAGTGTAGACCCTGATCAGATGCTGCAGGCTGCAGCATCTGATCTAGGTCTACACTGTTTGCTCAGTCTGTCTGTATACTTATGGTATATACAGTATTGTTTATGAAAAATTCCGGGTAGATTTTACTGTACTAAAAGACATTGCTCTAGATGTGAGATGTATCCAGACAAATATTTATTCATCACAAAAACATGCCTATATAGTTTTGACCCCTTAAACCCCACTTTTGTACAGTAAAACTGGGGTTTACAAAGGTATACATTAATTTTCTTATTTCTGCTCAAAAACATAAATTGTGGGTACTTGTTAGAACTGCCTCACTGAGGCAGTTCTAACAAGTACCTACAATCTATGTTTTGAGCAGAAATATGAAAACTACCAGAATTTTTCACCTGAAAGTTTTCATTTTTTGGTGGTAAAATTCTCAATATATTTGAATAGGCCTGTTTTCATAATGATTTGAGTCATAGCACAACAATTCCTTCAAAATGACCTGTGTGACCAGAGAAGCCTCAGATCAGCCTGTGCATCCACTCAGTCTGATCAGTCTTTGCTGTCCACGTGAAGAAACTTTGCATCCCTGGCTATCCAAAATGCATACAGGGAAGATTCTGACTAGACTGTGTTGATAAGCAGGCTGAACTGACTTTTTGCAGGTGCATGCCATTCTGTAGGAATTGCTCATGTCTCCAGAAAAATATATGTTGTGAATGCTAATTAGAAGTGTCTTTGCTAAGAGCATCAGGTGAGTACCCATACAACATACATTTTCATGTAGAAGTAAGAAAGATATCAATACTTTTTGGCTTTATCTAGAGCTATGGAAAACTATGGCAACCTTCTCCATGAATCATGCTGAATAAATTGATGCCACGCCCACCTCTAACTCGCAGCCAATCAGATTACTTGATCCATTTTTTTTTTATATAAATTCACATATTTAATGACAAACAGTGCAGATCCAGATAAGTTGGCTTCTTCAGAAGCCAACTGATCTGGATCTAGACTATTTGCTAAGACAGGGCATGTTGTGTTCAGCATGAGAAGGGTTAAGGGGAACTATGGGCTCTAACTAAGGGTGACTGATACACTTGACAGAGTTTTGACAAACTGTTTTTGCTCCCCTCTGAAAAGGGGCCTACTCTAAAAGGGAAGAATTCCCTCCCCTTGGAAGCAAAGTCTTTCCTTTTAGAAGACCCATTTTAGATGTGGGACTGCTGTACAGGAAAAAGGAAGTAACAAAAGTTGTCTCCCTATCTAGAAAGTGTATTTGTTCACCATAAAATCCTCTGAGAAAGAAGATTTTAATGCCATTTAATAACATTACATTCCCATGTAGAAATAATATTTGTATATAAAAAAACTGTACCATCAACAGCGGATTGGACATACTTGGCTGCACATACAAACAAGTCCACCAAATAACTCTCTCACTTTTCATAAGTGATTTGCCAAACAAAACACTACCAAAGACAAAAATGCTATCAACAACAATATCAAAAGCTATGCTACTCACTGTCTGGTTCAATGACAATTTTTGGGACTACAAGAAAATAATACTCAAATTGGTATAAGCAGGAGAGGGTATCTTTCTTGAAATCGTGCTTGTCCTGGACATAAAAATACCTAATTCTGTCACCTTGATCTCATGGTAAATGATGGTAGTAGGTCTTGGACTGAACAAAACTCTGGACTAGTACCTACCTTGCTCTGAGCAAAACTCCAGATAATATGTTTCTTATTTCTCTAAGAAAACACACATTGTGGGCACTCATTAGATGTACCTAAGTGAGGCAATTCAAGTGAGAACCAAAAGAATGAGAAATATGAAAAACATTAGGGCCCAATTGTTCAAAACTTAATGAAGTTGTTAGCTAACGTGATGTTTGAATTTCTATCTTGAAATATGGCAAATATATTGGTATTTTTAGCTGAAGAAAATGTGAGTAGCAACAAAAATATCAATGTATTTGAAAATACCTTAGCTACTTCATTTAACTAGTTTGTCATCTCGTTAAGCTAACGATGCTTTGAACAACTGGGCCCAGTAATTGTGGCCTGAAAAAAGTGCCTTGTCTTGAACTATATTTAAGTATCAACTAGATTGATCCAGGCATTTATGAGATATAGATCTTTAAAAAAAGTAACTAAAATTTAAGAGGACTGGACACATTTCTAGAATTTCTGCCACTTTATAAAAGGGAGACAACTTATGTGACTTCTTGTTTGCTTTTCTACACAACCCCTTCTAAAAGGTGTAGACCCCTTTTCAGAAGGGAAGCAAAACGATTCTGACACATCTGCCATCTCCAGAAAGTGTATCCATTCCCCTTTGAAATAAAAATTCTAAGTCTATAAATAGCTTTGACTTCCACGTCACAGGCAGGGATAAGTATGGTACATCCTACAGTAGATTATGTTTATATTTGGCACCATGGGAAATAAAGTTTAATAAAGTACCACTCTTACCCCCAGCCATGACCTAGGTCAGATCATGGATTCAGAAGTTTCATGTTAACTGTTACCTCTCTAGGGGCAAATTCAGCAGACAAAAAATTGATATTTTCCCCAGAAAATAGGCTTTGAAATTTCATGCAAAATGTTGAAGCTTATTTTTAGGAAAAAAAAAATCAGAAAAATATTTCAAAATGTCAACTGTTGGAATTTTTACCCAGCATGCTAAACATTAAAGCTTTACAGCTTTAAGTTCCCATATTTGTCTAAACTGTTTGGCATGGTAATAGGTGTTAGTCTAAAGTTTTAAAAATTAGGTAATACAGTCTTAACCCTTAAAGCGCCAAGAAAACCTGCATCTGAAAATGTTGTCTGTTTATGACGTCTGCTGAATATTCTTGCAAACTTTTGAACCTATTTTTGCTTACAGGCAAACAGTGTGGACCCAGATCAGACTGCTCCTAAAGGGGCAGTCTGATCTGGGTCCACACTGTTTGCCGAAATGACTTATAAAATCACAAGCAGATGACAAAGCAGACGACAATTGTTGTGATTGATTGTGTTGGGGTTTAACGACACGTCAACCCTTGGGGGTCATTTTGTGTCGTCTCCCAGAGAAAGGGAGAAAAGAGATAGAAGAGAGAGTAGAGGAGATGAAAGAGAGGGACTGGGAAGAAAGAGGAACAGGAATGAAAGTGAAGAAACAGAAGAAATAAAAACATTCCCCCTCTACCCTTACCCACTACAAGGATAGCAGGCCTTGCCCAACTGTAAACCAATATCAGTTGGACGCCCCGGTGATGTAAGATACACAGCACCTTCGCACCACCCGACCACCCCCGACATTTATTGTGATTGGCACTTTAAGGGTTAACCTGTACTACTTCTCAGGGCAAGTTTCTTCATTTTTTTCACAAAACTTACATTGTGGGGACTCACTAGAATCAGCTCACTAGCACTGTCTCACTCCTCACTTAGGCACTTCAAAGGAGTACCCACAAAACTTTCTTGTGTGTGTGTGCAAAAAGTAAAAAATAAAGTCTTTAATTCTCATGTTATCTATCATTCTGTCTATAGCACTCATACAAGATGTTTAAGTTTCTTGATAATATCAAAATAAATACCAAATTACAACTTATGAAATCTGTTATCCAAAATATATCATTTAAACCTTTGGATTCATTTTGTTTTGGTTTTCATAATATCTGTGAGAAATACAATTAGAGGAAATACATATACCAGGAAATGCCACTGAGTAATCTTAGCCAAGTTATAAGACATGTTATCAAGAAGCTTATATCCATCAATGGGCTCAAAAGGATTTTTTACCTGCAGTTTAACCCCTTCATTTCTGAATTTTTTAAATGGACTCTTCCGTGTTTAAATTTTAACCTGTTCATTATTACAAATAGGGATGTCAGATAAAAATAAATGCAAACAGTGTAGATCCTGATGAAATGGCATGTTATGAGCCATCTCATCTGGATCTACACTTGCACAGATACTTGTTTTGGCCTACAGAGATTAAAGGGTTTACGAGCCATCTCATCTGGATTTACAATGTTTGCATAAGATACTTTTTTAAACCTACAGGGATGAAAGGGTTAAAAAAAACTATAAAAAGAACAGCACAGTCAAATCTATGTTTACTGTTGAGCAAGCACCCCTGGGAAAGTTAAGATTTAGTAGTTTAAAATAGGTGCTTGCTTCACGCATGTAAATTTCCACTTTTCTGCCTTTTATGGGACCTGAAATAGTGGACTTTTATAACATGTGATTCCTAAATACAAATAACCTTTTAGACAAGTTTGATTGCACTGTGTTAAATTTGGCTTATTATATACTGAAAATGATAGTTTGGTGTTTTATGTCCCTTTCAACATTATTTAACCCTTGTCCTGCTGAACCCGGATATGTCCTGCCTTTGCAAACAGTGTAGATCCAGATCAGTTGGCTTCTGAAGAAGCCAACTGATCTGGATCTGCTCTGTTTGCCATTAAGTATGTGAATTTATATCAACAATCTGGATCAAAGTAATCTGATTGGCTGAAATTAGAAATGGGCGTGGCATCTTAATTTATTCAGCAGGACAAGGGTTAAGTCAACGGAAAGGTGATAATGAAAGGCTCTGTGCAATGAAGCACCATACAGTCATCAGATGAATTCTGTCTCTAGCGGGGTTCAAACTAAGGACCTTGTGATCTGAAGTCAGGAACACTCACCTCTCGGCCACCCTGATGCTCCAATATTGCGAAAACAGCCTATATTATTATGTGTGAGTGAATGCATAAGTGTGTGACATTTTTTTATTTAGCAGAATAGGGCAGAGGCAGGGGTAGATAGAAAAGTAAATAGCATTTAACCAATTTACTTCAAGTGAACTTTTCTACCACAACTGTTTGGACCAACCTATTTCCAAAAGTAGTACGTCTAGTTAGTTTTTGTTATTACAATGTTTAATAGAAATTCCTGATTTAATGCAAACAGTGTAGTCCCTGATCAGTCTGATCTAGGTATCCACTGTTTGCCAATTAATTCTTTGGGGTTTCCAGACTAAAATGGGTTTACAAAATGATGATGAACTGATTAGTTGATTGGTTTGTTTTGAAGTTTAATGGCCCAGTCAGCACTATTAAGGTCACCTTGAGCTGGTTAATTTACCTCACCATACTTTTCTCGGGTAAGCTTAGTCCACTATTTTAGCAATTAACCAGTACTTGTGCGCATTCTTTTGCCAAAAACTGACAACTGCCCTTCTTGAATCAGCAGAATATGAGCTGATAAGAGATACCATTAACTAAGTCTTTATTGTATTTATGCACCTATCAATGTTGCCCCTAACCATCTTGGGTTTGGGTGGAGGGGGTGTTTAACAATAAATGGCAAAAATTATCTCCTGTATATTTCTTTATCTGAGCCTCTGAGAATTTTTCTAACTTACCCTCCAGGATGAACTCTACTGCTTCAGAGAACTCTCCATCATAATAGGACTGTGAGAATATACTCTTGCTTGAACCAGCTACCTTCAACATGTACTCATTGTTCGTTGGAATATCACTCAGCATTTTCTGAAAGCAAACAGTGAAACCAGTGTAACGTCACATGCAGAAAGGATCCAGATAAAATGAACTGTAACCCTTAAAGCATTGTTAAAGCAAAATTATAGCAGAAGACATTATATATTTTTTTTATTTCCAGAAACTTGGCATTTCTTATGAATCAACATTATTTTCTATGAAAATTACAAAAAAAAAAAAAAAAAGTAAAAATATCATCTGCTGCAGATGTAATTAGTACGTTAAGGGCTAAGGTTTAGCCTGTTGAATTAGCTGAACTCTGTCTACTATAAATCTTTACTGTTCTTATTTTTCCCATATAACAGTGCCTGACATTTCATTAAAACTGTGTAACCTGTGGAAACAATTTGAATGAAATGTCGCCCTAGAGTCTAGGAATAATATCACTTGCCTTGAGAGTGCTCAAGATTATGAATCTTTACTGTTCTTATTTTTCCCATATAACAGTGCCTGACATTTCATTAAAGCTGTGTCACCAGAGGAAACAATTTGAATGAAATGTCGCCCTACAGTCTAGGAATAATATCACTTGCCTGGAAAGTGCTCCAGATTATGTAATTTTTAACAAAACATAAGCAGTTTGCACAGAGTCTGGACTATTTGCCATTCAATCAGCACTTTTTAACCCTTATCCTGCTGTAAAAGTTGGGACTTCTATGTGTATCTGGTTCTGGATATATTTTTCAGGATATTTTTGACTGACCCAATAGTATTATAAAGAAATTTTGATGTACTTAGGATAAAAACCATAATTACCTCCAAGTCACCTCCACCAGCCTGTCTCTCCCCGAAGATCTCACCGGACTTACTCCAATATCTGATCACATACATGTCGATCATCTTATAAAACTTCTTGGGTTTTTCCCATTGGACATAGACCATTGTTGTTGACAGAACTGTTACATTCAGGATCTTAGGTGTGGACGGACCTAAAGTGTATAAACCAAGAAACCGGATGTATCCTAATGTGAATAAACAAAGAAACTGAATGTACCTAAATGTGAATAAACAAAGAAACTCGATGTACCTAAATGTGACTAAACAAAGAAACTGAATGTACCTAAATGTGAATAAACAAAGAAACTGAATGTACCTAAATGTGAATAAACAAAGAAACTCGATGTACCTAAATGAAAATTAACAAACTAATTTTTTAATAGGTATCTGATCTTTCCAGATATTTATTTATTCATGTTTTTTTTTCTGATAAAATGGCTACAAATGTTAATGGGAAGTTTGACTTACCTTCCACATCTGTTATAGCTGGGAACAGGTTGCTGTATTCACTGTATCCTCCTCCAGTCTCTGCCCGCACTCGTAACTGGTACTGGGTGTATGGTTCTGTAATATATAATAATTATATTATAGGGAACTGATACATTTTCAAGGGGGGGGGGGGGTGTGAGGGGTGTATTTGTCAAAACTTTTTGCATTTGTTCTGAAAAGGGGTCTACTCTAAAAGGGAAGAACTTGTTCCTGTTGGAGCAAATTCTTTCCCTTTAGAATTGACCCCATTCAGAAGGGACTTGGTGCACAGGAAAGCAAATCAGGAGCCATAAAGCTGTTTCCCTAATTAGATATCTACCAAGTGTATTCAGTCCCCCTAACTCTAGATAATCCTGTTCAGTCCTTGTTCTAATTTTGAACAAGATGTATGAAAATGGGGTTGAAAGAATGACACACAATGATCAGACTGCTGAATGATAGCAGGATCAGGGTATTGCCTAGAAACGGTCTTACCTTAACTTTCAAGACAACTAGAATCTAATTCACAAGCATGGGGAGATTTCATATAAATTGTACTTACATTTCTAAAGAAGTCATAAACATGTATACGATGTGCAATGCAAGAGATGGAACCCTAAAGCCATATCAAGCATAGCTGCAGATAAATTGCTTTTTTCCAAAAAGTACTGTATTTCTTTTTTTTTTTTTTTATTTCTTCATAGGAGCAGTCTGATCCATTTCTACACTGTCTGCTTAGAGGATCTTGTCCCAACACATGAAGGTAATATAGTAAGTTGAAAAGATATGTTGTGAGTACTCATTAGAAGTGCCTCGCAGAGGCACTTCTAATGAGTACCCACAACATATCTTTTCATGGAGAAATAACAAGAATATTATGTGTATACTTCCTCTTGTATTGAGCTATGCAGTATGTGGGCAATTCATACAGTCTGATCAGGGCCTTTGTTGCCAACTTACTGTCAATATACAGAACAAAATAGACAGTGTATAATACTGATAAGACAGCACAGATGCAAAAGCATGTATTTATAGTATTCTAATGGCTAGAGATCAACCTACCAAGTCCAGTGATGTGTGCCGACATAGGATTAGTGAGATGTCCAGTGATTATTCTGGTCTTATAAGTGTTGTTAAAGATCCACTGAAGCTGGTAGTTTTTCAAGACACCATTTTCCTGTTTAGGAGCCTCCCAGTACACAACAAATGAGCGAGACTTCATCTCTCCATAGTGGGTAATGCGCGGTTTGTCTGGCACTGAAAATATACAAGTACCATAGCTATAAATAAGAGAAGTATCCAGATATATATGTTAACCCTTGTCCTGCTGAATAAATTAAGATGCCACACCCACTTCTAATTTTCAGCCAATCAGATTACTTGATTCTGGATTTTGATACAAATTCATATACTTAATGACAAACATTGCAGATCCAGATCAGTTGGCTTCTTCAGAAGCCAACTGATCTGGATCTACACTGTTTGCAAAGGCTGGGTATATCCGGGTTCAGCAGGACCAGGGTTAAGTTCGTGAGTGATTTGCTAGAATTTACACATTGATAAATTCCACAAAAATGATATGAGCCAGCGCATGACAAAACCAACAAAATGGCATGTGCGCTCAGCGAAGACTCAGATCAGCCTGGGCATCCAATGAGTCTTGACTGGGCGCACATGCCATTCTGCTGGTTTTGTCATGTGCTGGCTTCTATTTCATTCCTTATAATTCCAACTCTGTCATCAAAATGTCACAAACATTGCCAAAATATCAATCATTTGAGATGGTGGAAGGAAAACAGATTCGACCGATTCCTACTCTGGACTTTATTGAAGTGTAAAGTTTTTCTTTCAACCATCTAATTGCATTAGAATATTATTAATCGCTAAAGGACAAATTCATCTACAATCAATAATTTACAAGAATGTTTTCAACTATAAACTACAAAAACACTGCAAAAATTAAAATGAAAAACAAGAACACAATGGCTAATTATACTGAAAGGAAAAAGAAACGCAGGGTAAATTTTATTCCTAAATTTAATTCAAGTTTGAATAAGTTTGTTAAATATTTTACTATGATTACAAAACGGTACATGTATGGAATAAGAGTTCCAAATTTCATTGGTTTGTGATCAACAAGTCTCGAGTTATTGAAGTTCATTGGTAGCTACCCCACAAATCTTGAAATCAAAATCAAACTGAAAATCAATATCGGGTGTGCCCCCCTCTTGCTGCCGTTGCTGCCCTAATTCTCCTTTGGATAGAGTTAACCAAAGCATTGACAGTTCGCATCGGGATGTTATTCCATTCATCGATCAACGCATTCCTTAGTTGTGCGAGAGTTGCGGGGGGATTTTGGCGCTTCCTAACCCTTCTGTCCAGCTCATCCCACATGTGCTCTATTGGGGCCAAATCTGGACTGTACCGTGGCCATGCTAGTGGTGCAATGTTATTGTTTGCCAGGAAATCCTGACAAACTCGGGCAACATGTGGTCGGGCATTGTCCTGCTGCAGAATCAGACTACGTTGTTGCACAAGCAGGACTGCAACAGGACGCAAGATCTCATCCCTATACCTTACTGCAGTCATATTGCCCGCAACAATAATCAACTGTGATTTTATCCCGTGAGCAATGCCTGCCCAGACCATAACAGAGCCACCCCCAAACCGATCCCGTTCGACAACACAGGCGTCGGCAAAGCGTTCTCCGCGACGTCGACCATCTGCGGGATAGAGTGAACCTAGACTCGCCCGTAAAAAGAACTCGTCTCCACTGCCTTATCGGAAATAGCCTGGGCGCATGCACCATCAACCAGGCCATACGACGCAACCTACGTGCCTGGGTCAGAGGCAGACCAACGTATGGATGACGAGCTCGAAGACCAATCTCACGCACGACGAGCTCGAAGACCAATCTCACGCAATCGACTTCCAACAGTCTTCGGAGAAATTTGTCGATTATGCGTACCTACTGTATTAAGGGCAGTTTCGGTAGCAGTGAGTTGACGATTCCGCAAATGTGCCAGACGGATTGTCCTGTCTTGACGTCGCGATGTCACGCGTGGACGCCCAGACCGCGGTCGGTCTGCTAAATGCCCTGTCTCCCTTAAACGTCTAACAAGACGTTCAATTGTTGAGACGTTAACCCCAAAATGATTGGCAACTTGCTGTTGCCTCTGACCCTGCATCAGCAAGGCAATTGCCCTACCCCTCTGAACATCAGTCAATCGTACCATGATTGAAAAAAAGTTCAAAGTAGCGTAAAAATGAAAAGAAAAATCGGTAAAAGAATCGAAGAGCGTTGTGTATCATTGAAGTGTACCAAATGGTGTGAGGAAATCTTGTGCTGAAGGTTTAAACATGCTTGTTTTGCTTTTCGTATTGTCCGTGCAATGCACTGTGTAGTGCACGGTTGAATGATTTCACACACTGGGTAGATAGCACATCGACCAAAGACTCGTATACCCGCGGTTCACATTCACAGGACAATCTGCAAAAGTGTATGGCTATAGTAAACACCGTAAAAAATGGTTAAAATAAGAAGGAAAAAACTCTACCCTGCCTTTCTTTTTCCTTTCAGTATATAAACTCTATTTTTATTACATGAGGATGGTTCAGACACCTATCAAATTCTATTTGGAAATTTCTACATAAGAATAGTTCTTCAAAATGTGTTTAAATATTCAATAACAGCTCTAAAATGTACTGGTGGTCAATTCTCAAATCTATTTAAAATAAAAGCACCTCTAAAACTAAAGATGTATGAACTTACACAAGGACACTAATTCACACAAAGAAAGGCTCTAAACTTTTTACATGCTGATCGTTAAAAATTCTAAGGCTCATTCAATAAACACACGAAAACGTAGCATGATTTAAAATATAAGCTGCAACATCACAATACCCACCTTCAGACGTGCACCCAACAAAGATTCAGACCAGATTGCGCACTTGCGCAGTCTGATCGGAATCTTCACTGGGTGCATTTTGGATCACCAAGGATGCAAAGTTTTTCAGGACAAAAAGACTGATCAAACTGCATGAATACACAGCCTGATTTGAGTCTTTGCTGGGTGCACGTCAGAAGGTACTTTTTCTAACATTGCTGCTCATATATTATTACGTAGCATCTTCTACAATGCTCTGCCTCATTATGACCCATTTCACTTCCCCCCCCCCCCCACCCACACACACACACACACACACACACACACCCTCTTACCTCCTTGAGCTGTTCTTATCTTTACCATGGCAGCCGGTCCCTTTCCGACATCGTTCACTGCTTGTATGGTTATAATGTAGCTGGTGAATGGTTTTAACAGTTCTATCAAGGCACTCTGTGAACAATAATAAGTATTACTGGAATTTGTTTTCTACATCAAAACAGATGTCTCCTCGCTTTTAGAGTACTGCTTTATACAATTAGTCATGGTTATTAATACACAAGAATGACAAAAATCACTATTTACAATGTTGCAAGGGTGGTAACTATTTAAAACATTCAAAGGGCCTATGAGGTTTTCCTACAGGAGGAAACATAATTATATCATAACTCAAGACAGGTATCTTTTTCAACCAAAAAGAACTGATATTTTTCTTATTTCTCCACGAAAATGTTATGGGTACTCCTTAGAAGTGCTTCGTATCTTCATGGATAAATAAGAAAAATATAATGTGGAAACCTGATCTTACCTGGAGCTATGATTATATAGCTACAAATATTGAATAATTAACCCTTATTCAGACTTAACCCTTAAACTGCCAATCACAACAATTGTCGTCTGCTTTGTTGTCTGCTTGTGATTTTAAAAGAGGAGCAGTCTGATCAGCGTCCACACTGTTTGCCTGTATGCATAAAATAGGTTTGAGAAGTTTGCAAGAATATTCAGCAGACAACATAAACAGACGACATTTTCAGATGCATGTTTTCTTGGTGTTTTAAGGGTTAAAAATGTGCCATGAAATCTAAGGAACAAGCAAGCAGATATCAAAGAATACCTGCATGCTACTGTTATATGGCATTGATTTTGGTGACATCTTAGAGTACGGTAGTGACATCACATCAAATCTGTCACGCATTTGGGTAGGCTTTGAATTTTAGCTAATAAAGTTGCATGTTTTTAAAGATTACAAAGAACTGTAAATGACAGAAATATTCGGAGACAATATGCATGGAATGTCAAAGCCTATTTTCTGGGAAAAAAAAAAAAAAAGAAAAAAATCTCGTCATCTGTTGAAATTTTAAACCATAATACTAAGCAATAGAAATGGTCTCCTAGTTACCGTTCTGGTTTCATCTTCAATGGTGACAGCATATATCGCAACATCGTCTTCAATACCATACTGTATCTCATACCCTTCCATAACACCATTAATGTCCTCTTCTGGCGGTGGATCCCAGGATATTTTTATCTTTGTACTCTCAGGACTGCTGGCTCGAAAATTCAATGGTGCTGAGCTTGGCACTAAAAAATACAAAAATTTCTTTCACTCATTTATGTCTAGCATCCCATAAAAGGGACACAGGCAAACAGTGTAGATCCAGACCAGAAGTCACAGAATACAGTGTTTGATCAGGGTCTACACTATTTTGCATTACCATGGGAATTTCTGTAAAACAGGCTAATAATAAAAACTAAACAGATACCCCTTCTACTAGAAATGGACCTGTCCAAAGAGCTGAGGTTTTGTTTGTGTTGAGGTTTTACGGCCCATGCACTTAACAAGTATCGTGTGCATTCTTTGGCCAGACACTGACAACTGCCCTTCTTGAATCAGCAGAAGGGAAAGAATGACAGTAGAAAATATTTCATGATCAATCTCAACAAAAGAATGTTGCCAACCCACAATTCATAACCTCCTGCTCACCAGTCGGATGTGCATCTAACTGAGCAACCGAGGCCGGCAAAGAGTTGAGGTAGAAGAGTCAATTCGGCATAAATGGTTTAATGGTAAAAACCATATTTTCCCGAAGTGCTGGGGTAGACAGACCTAAGTAAACAGTATAGACCCAGATCAGATGCTGCAGCATCTGATCAGGGTCTGCACTGTTTGCCTCTCATCCAGCACTTTTTAGACACAAAGAACATGAAATAATGGTCTTGTTCAAATTTTAGTATAGGTATGGTAAGGAATTAAGCTTCTTGAACCAGCGATAGGGGGAGAAGGACTGGAAATAAATGATTTCATAATCAATCCCCTGATCCAAGTGGCCAAACTGATATTCAAACCTGGGGCCCCTGGATCTGCAAGCAGATGTGAGTGTACGTGCATGCATTTGTGCATGTGTGTGGTCATGTATGCATACATGCATGCATGTGTTTTTCAGACTATTGATACTTAGGATGTGAACATAAGACACTAACCTTCTGGTTTTGTGATGAATATTGAGCTGGGACTGCTGGGCGTACTGTTTCCTATTCCATTTTTAGCTATCACCTGAATCTGGTAAGGTGTGTGTGGTATAAGATCTCGAATTATAATACTCGTTGTTTGGTCATTAACAAGTAAAGCCCTGCTCTCTTTCCAATCCTGGTCAGCAGTTCTGCAAATATTATGAAAATCATGTAAACATTAACCCTTAACCCTTGCCATGCTGAATAAATTAAGATGCCACACCCACTTCTAATTTTCAGCCAATCAGATTACTTAATCCAGATGGCTGATATAAATTCACATACTTAATAGCAAACAGTGCAGATCCAGATCAGTTGGCTACTTTAGAAGCCAACTGATCTGGACCTACACTGTTTGCAAAGGAAGGGTATATACGGGTTGCGCAAGACCAGGGTTAAGAACCAATCACAACAGCAGTCTATATCCATTTTTTTTTTTATTTTTCGAAGAAAATAAGGCTTGATATTTCATCCCAATCATCTGCTAGACAGAAGATTCACATGAAATGCCAAGCCTTATTTTGCTAGACAGACAATTCACATGAAATGTCAGCCTGATTTTCTCCAAAGAATTTGACCCTAAAGAACCCATACCTGATGTGTGAAAATAGTATTTCACAAATGGGGATCTGTCTTCTGTCAGTATAATCCAGGGCCCAATTGTTCAAAGCTAACAATGTTGTTAGTTAACGATTCGTTAAAATTTACATCGAGTGATACGCAAATATACTGAAATGTTTTGCTGAAAAAAAAAGTGAGTAGCTTTTGCAGTGCAAAAGCTACTCACATTTTTTCAGCAAAAAATATCAGAATATTGTGTATTGAATCCGCTAAAACAGTTAACGAAATGACCCTTAACGAGCTCGTTAAGCTAACGATGCTTTGAACAACTGGGCCCAGGTCTGCCAAAAGAGGACCAAAATATCTTAAATACACCACTCATTTGTAACCACTGCCCTCCAGCCATAAACTAGGAATAGTGGGGATAATGAATTTTTATCCATCATAGCCTTGCTAAAAGTCCTGCACTGATGGGACCTGCAGACAGTCATAGCTTCGCTCTTTATATAAAAGTTAGGAAATTCCAAGGGGGTTATAGTTGTACAATAGCACAAGCATGGCACTTACCTTGCACTGATCAGGTCATTGCACCAGCCAAGAAGCACTATCTTTGCTAACTCCATCCCATCCCCGTATTTGGTGGTGGTGGTGGTGGTGGTGGTGGTGGCATGTGTGTGTGTGTGTGTATGTGTGTTTGTGTGTGTCTGTGTCTGTGTGTGTCTGTGTGTGTGAGGGGGTGGGTAAAAGGTGTATACCTGCATTTGTTACCATGGTAATCAAATAACTGAATCTCCTATAGTAATTCAAAGGGGGACTCTCTGAACCAATCTTGGTATAAGAAATTTACAAATTTGTAATGGGATGCAATTTATTTGACTCCCAGCAGATGGCAAATTATTTTTTTTCCCAGAAAACAGGAGTTGACATTTCATGCAAATAGTCTCCAATGGATTCAATTTGTCATCTGCTGAAGTTTTTGTCCAGAGTGTTAAGCATTAACAATTTTGTAAAGGGTGCAATTTAATTGACTCCCATTTCATAAATTGGTCACTACCCATCTCTTGCGTAGACTGGTTAACCTTTACTACTCTTTGAACTAATTCAGCAGACTACAAATTGATATTTTTCCTAGAAAACAGGTTTTGACATTTCTTTTTTCTGGGAAAAATAATTAAAAATACATCAATTTGTTGTCTGCTGAAATTTTCACCCAGAGTGCTAAGTGTTAACAAATTTGTAAAGGACTGCAATTTAATTGACTTCCATTTCATAAATTGGTTACTTCTCTTCCCTTGCCTTGACTGGTTAACCATTACCACTCTTTTGGACTGATTCAGCAGACGACTAAATTGGTATTTTCTTTTTACCAGAAAACAGGATTTGACAATTCACGCAAACTATCTCCACCGGAGACAATTTGCATGAAATGTCAAAACCTGTTGTCTGGAGAAAAATACGAAAAATATTTCAATATATCATCTACTGAAAATTTTACCCAGAGTGCTAAGCATTAAGGGAGCTGATACACATACATTACCCACTGTCTTGATACTTACCTAACATTAATGATGTAGTTTGTTATAGGACTTTTGTTGTCGTTCAAACTCTTCTCCCAAGATACAGTTGCATTTCTTGATGTGATTTTTGTGAGCTCGGGGATACCTGGTGGGGTCGGCACATCTGTTCATATATAAACAATACATCAGCATGAAAATGACACAAAAATTCCGGCATATACAAACAGTGAAGCTTCATCAGTTGACACATTGGTGCAGTCAGATCAGTGATTACACTGTTCCCTAAATCATGACCAGACATGGGCCCCGTCAAGCCAAAAGGTGTCTTTGAACATGTACAAAATGCACAGATTGAGGTTCATCCTATGCATGCACAAAGTCTTATCACGACTTTTGTTCTCCAATGATACATTCTATAGTATCCCATGATTCTGTTAGCGTACAGCGAAGGCCTTGATCAGACCGTGCAGATGTGTAGGCTGATCTGGGCCTTTGCTGACCACATATGCTCAAAGACATGTTTTCCCATGGTGCGGCCCACATGTTAATGAACCAGACACAGCCTAACAAGACTGTGAGGATATGGAATTGATGTCCTTCCATGTTTATAAACTGCAAAATACAAACCTCACCATATATGTACTTAACCCTTAAAATGCCAAGAAAACCTGCATCTGAAAAATGCCATCTGTTTATGTCGTCTGCTGAATATTCTTGCAAACTTTTCAAATCTATTTTTGCATACAGGCAAACAGTGTGGACCCACTGTTTGCAAAAATGACTTTTAAAATCACAAGCAGATGAAAAAGCAGACGACAATTGTTGTGATAAGTTTGAATAAGTCCATTTTACTACCTGCTGATGTGGATAAAAACTGCAAGATGAGAAGCAAACATTGTAGACCCTGATCAGATGCCACATTCTGTGGCATCTGATCTGGGTCTATACTGTTTGCTTAGGCTTGTCTGTCTGAATATTTAGGGTAAATATGGTACACCATTCTGCTGACCACAACCTAATTACACCGTATTTTCAAAAGCAACTGACAAGCAAGACAATAGAAATAAACTCTATCATAAAGTTTTCTAAATTTGAGGACATCTACTATACTTGATGATATTTCTGGGATAATTATCTCATATTCTACACAAAATACTCGCATGTTGTGGGTTGCTGTTAGAACTGCCTCACTATGATGTTCATATTAATAGTCACCCTAAAACAAAACCCTAAAATTAACATCCTCTGTCAGAACAACACCTTTCCTAATCAGATCTGGGCACCATATTTAACCCATTTATGCCAAGTGGAATCTTCTCCCATAACCCTTTGAATGGATTTATTTCCTATATAAGGGGTGCCTCGTTAGTTCTTATTACGTGTATAATGTTTATCATGTTTAGTAGAAATTTCTGAACTTAATGCAAACAGTGCACACCCTAATCAGATGCCGCAAAAATGTGGTATCTGATCTGGGTCAACACTGTTTGCACATGTCCTTTTTATGGGCGGCTAGGCTTAAATGGGTTGATGATATTAGAAATCATTGAATGAAGTATGAAAAACTTTTAATAGAGAGAAGTACAAATGTATTACTATTTTTCTCTTTCTGCATTAACCCTTAAAATGTCAAGAAAACCTGCATCTGAAAATGCTGTCTGTTTATGTCGTCTGCTGAATATTCTTGCAAACTTGTCAAACCTATTTTTGCATACAGGCAAACAGTGTGGACCCTGATCAGACTGCTCCTCTAGGAACAGTCTGATCTGGGTCCACACTGTTTGCAAAAATGACTTTTAAAATCACAAGCAGATGACAAAGCAGACGACAATTGTTGTGATTGGCAGTTTAAGGGCTAAGACAACGAAAAAGGCCCTTATGCCATATGCAAACAGCAGAGACCAAGAATAGCATGTGCAACTACATAGACTCATCAAAAATGGTCTGCACCACACGAAAATGTCTCTTTGGGCATATGCGGACAGCAAAGGCCCAGATCAGTCTGGGCATCCACACTGTCTGATCAGGGCCTTCAATGTCCACTAACAGAATCATTGGATACAACTGAATGTATGAATGGAGAGCAAAGGCCTGGATGATACTTTGTACATGTGCAGTATGATCTGAATCTGCAGATTCTGCGCATGTTCAAAGCCACATTTTTGCTTGATGCGGCCCATATATTCTGCAGTGTTAAACAAAGTTACTGTAAGTGGGCAACAAGGACCTGCTGACATTTCAGAACTGAGCATTTAAAGCCTGCATATGGTATGTGGGGTCTTTTTTTTTTTCTTAGCATTGCACAGCACATCATCATAATGGAAATGTCTTGATGAGATGATGCTAATGACATTATATTAGTTTTCATGGTGAATTAATGCTTAACATTCTGTGTAAAATTTCCAGCAGACAACATATTGAAACATTTTTCTTATTTTTCCATTGGAGACAGTTTGTTTCTTGAACTGTCAAAACCTGTTTTTAGGGGAAATTAAGAATATATCATCAATTTGTCATCTGCTGAATTAGCCCAGGGTGGTAACAGTTAAGAAATTAATATTTTCTGAATTTTTTTCTTTATCACAGCCATCAGTGGCTGAAGACTACTGGTACGGATCCTAAGTATTTGGATATTTTACCTTCTTATCATTACTTATCCTAACCCTTAAGATGCCAAACACAACAACTGTCGCCTGCTTTGTCTTCTGCCGGTTACTTTAACAGTCATTGTTGCAAACAGTGTAGACCCAGATCAGACTGCTCCTCTAGGAGCAGTCTGATCTAGGTTCATACTGTTTGCCTATATGCAAAAAGTGTGTTTGAAAAGTTTACAAGAAGATGCAGCAGACAACATTTTCTGATGCAGGTTTTCTTGGCATTTTAGGGGCTAAAATGTATTTACAAGCCCATTCTACTACCTGCTGATGTCTCTAAAAGCTGCTGGATGAGTGACAAACAGTGTTGACTCCGATCAGATGCTGCACTCTTCAGTGTCTGATTTGGATCTACACTGTTTGCTCAGGCTGTCTGTCCCAATACTTAAAATAAACAGGGCAAAATTCATACAAATATAAATATTATAGGCAAAAGGAAAAAAATGTAACCCCCACTGTAGAACTGGACATAACTATTGTTGACAATTCAAATTCCAAATACACACTTTAAACAGCAATGATAATGTTTTTTTTTTGTGCTTTTTTTATAACTCTTAAAAAGGCTTCATTTAAATGTAAGCATATAACATTCTTTTCTCCAACCCATATAAAAGAAGAACTGAAATTCTTTCATAGAATTTGTCTCCTATAGAAATAATTCAAATGAAAATGTCATGCCTACATAAAGACAGATCAAAAAAAAAGGACCAAGTTCTATTTTCTGAGACATTTTCATTTTTTACTTGCTTTTTAATTACTATTGTTATTTATTTATTTATTTTTTTTTTTTTGTTAAAACCGACAACACAGAGATATTACCATATATATCCTAAATACTGGGGCACTTAACCCTAACCATTCTTATTCTAAAACTGAAATAACTTCAATTTTTCTACCTGCCAACGTGCCTAAAAACTACCAGATGAATGGCAAATTGTGTAAACCTTGATCAGACACTGTTTTCTGCAGTGTATGGTCTGGGTCTACACTTTCCCAATGCTTCAGGTTAATATGGCAGTCATGTTAAGTGAGTTTTCATGCTTTCATGCAAGAACTAGTTTTTACTGTTCTAAACATTCATGCAACATGCGATAAATTAGTTTCAGTAGTATCATATTGCCTTTAGAATTCATTATATAAACAGGACGTTAAAAGGGGTCTTGAAACAACTGATAAATAGATAATCAAGATAAAGAGTGCACAATTTTTGGTTAAAAACTTTTTTTTTTTTTTTTGGAGGGTTTTGTTTTTGAGAATGCATGCTTATTTGCTGTTGTTATTTTATTTTGTACATCTTCTTCAAACAACTAATGTGTTTATAGGAAAAACTGGTTATTTTTACATGTTTTTTATATAAGAAGAAAAAAAAGTTAGAAACGTAACAAGATATTGTTTTAGTCACTGTGGCTTTATTGGTATTATGGTATTAGTTCATGAATATGAATATATGTCTATTATGTCAGGTTTTGTTTTGTAATTAAAAAAGTCTTTACTGCCCATAGCTTCAGATAAGGCACTTTTATCAACCAAAGAGTCTTGATAGCTTTCTTATTTCTCCATAAAACCACAGGTTCAGGGTACTCATTAAAAGCCCCTCACCAAGGTGCTTATAATGCGTAGCCACAAATTACGTTTTTGTGGAGAAATAAGAAATTATTTACCTGATACCTCCTCTTATTTAGAGCTATGAAATTTGCCTTTGCAAGCAATCAATTGTTCTTTTAAACCAGCACATTACATGTACTTTATTATGCAAGGTGGTTTGTGTCATTAATATTAGCTAATATTGTCTATCATTTTTCCAAGTGTATATCATAATTAGTCTTGGGGTAAAATTTATCTTTTTCTCTTAATTCCAACATAGATTAGCACTAGGGGTAATATGGGAATCAACAAAATAACTTTTCTAGTTTAATCAATCACGTCATCCAAAATTTCAGCTAAGTCTTTATCTACAGTTGAAGAACTAAAAATGTTCTTTCCAAATTTCAAAATTGATCAGGCTAAACAAATCAAAACTGCTCAGGCTAAAAAGTAATAACACTTTTTTTTTTTCACATTCAACTCAGCTGAGCATGAAACTTCAAAATGCTTAAAAATTAAAACTGTGCTTAAGCAAAAAATCTAATATGTTTTCATCATGTCTGTGTCAGTATTACAAAGGTTACTGTCAAAATTAACTTTGATATAGCCCAGTCAACACTGTCAATGTTTTGATGAGCTGGTCAGTTTGTTTGTTTGTTTGTGTTGAGGTTTTACGGCCCAGTAAACCAAATGGGGTCATGTCAATGCGGTCAGTTTACTTAACCACACATTTACTGGGCAGGCTTAGTCCTCTAAGCGGTTAACCAGTATTGTGCACATTCTTTTGCCAGAAACAGACAACTGCCCTTCTTGAAACAGTGGAAAGAAGAGAATGAGAGAGAAATTATTTCATGATCAATCTCCACGAAAGAATGTTGCCGACCTTGGCGGGGGTAACAGAGTCGGTCAGTTAACTACTCATTCTTTAACTAATCATTCTTTTCCTGGGCAGGCTCAGTCCTCTAAGCGGTTAACCAGTACATGTTTGTTTGTGTTGAGGTCTTACGGCCCAGTCAACCCAATGGAGTCATGTCAAGCCTGGTCAGTTTACCTAACCACACGTTTACTTGTGCACATATACATGTACTTCCACCAGTAACTGCCTACTGCCCTTCTTGAATCAGATGAAGGGGGAGAATGACCGTAGAAATTATTTCATGAGCTGGGATTCATACTTGCAACCCTTGGATCTGCAGTAAGACTGCGCTACCAACTGTAATTTAACTGAATATTTAAATTTTATGATGCTCTATTAAGTAAAGCATGAAATAATTTATAACCTCAAGACTAGATTTAACCATTTAAGGGCTAATCACAACTGCAGCATAAGACATTTCTATATTTATTTTTTTAATTTTTCATAGAAAATAAGTCTAGACATTTCATGTGAAAAGTCTGTCAAGCAGATGAATCACATGACATGTCAAGACTTAACCCTTCTCTTGCTGAACACGACATGCCCTGTCTTAGCAAACAGTGCAGATCCAGATCAGTTGGCTTCTGAAGAAGCCAACTGATCTGGATCAGCACTGTGAGTCATTAAATATGTGAATTTCTATCAAAACCCCCATCAAGTAATCTGATTGGCTGAAAATTAGAAGTGGGTGTGGCAATTTATTCAGCATGAAAAGGGTTAATTTCTATGAAAAATAAAGTAAAAACAAACTGAATATCATCTGCTACAAATTTTGGTTGGTTTAGAGTTTAATGAACCAGTCAACACTATTAAGGTCATGTCTAGCAGATGAGTTTACGGTGTTTACCTAACCACACTTTTCCTGGGCAGGTTTAGACCTCTAAGTGGTCAACCAGTACTTGTGCACAGAACTTGTGCTACTTCTTTCACCAGAAGCTGACAACAGTTACTGCCCTTCTTGAATCAGCAGAAAGCCACTGAGGCTACAAATTTTGCTTGGCACTTTAACTGTTAACTGAAAATTTGAAAAGTATGGTCAGTTGATTTTGTTTGTTTGTGTTGAGGTTTTAGCGACCAGTCAACCCATTAGGGTTATGTCTAGCCCGATCAGTTTACCTAATCACACATTTCCTGTGCATGCTTAGTCCTCTAAGCGCTTACCCAGACCAGTACTTGTGCACAGTCTTTAGCCAGAAACTGACAACTGCTTTTCTTGAATCACTGGAAGGGAGAAAATGACCATAAAAAGTACAGTTGACTCTCGTTATCTCAACCCCTCTTATCTCGATCCTATCACTTATGTCGAACTGATTTCCAAGTCCCGATTATTTTCCTTATATATTTATTGTATTTCAGCTTTGCGTATGTCGAACTACTTTTATGTCGACACTTCGGCTATCTCGTCCATCATTTTCAGTCCCTGAATAAATTTTTCACAGTTTTTACTACCGCGTATCTCGAACTCGGACCATGACGAAGGAAAACAAAATGTAAGATGCGGCGCCGCCGGTCTCTCAGTTAATGAAAATCATAATAGGCCATTGATAAATAAATCAATATTTTAATTTTCCCCTTTGTCCAGGTAATTACAAACAACACAAACAATGTCTAAAATCCGTAATTATGAAATCACGTGCGTGTCGAATTTGACACGCGGCGCTCAACACCGTCTCGTGTCATTTATTTGTAAGATAAAAAGCAGCTCGGAATAGTGTTATGGAAGATTAATCAACGAAGTTTCTTTAATTTATTGTTTAGATATGCTCTTCACTATTGAGTACTGTCCATCTGAATGATATAGCGTCTTCAAGAAAAGTCAGTGCGCGACAGGTTCCGACTCAAATCAGCCTGTATTGAACATGCTAGCTAAGTCTGAATCTTTGCTTGTTACTCTTTGGTCAGGCGGTGCTCTTTGGTAAGCCCAGATAAGGCTCATGCGTATAATGGAAAATTCGTGGGCGTGCAGGCTGATCCGAGTCTTTGACAATCGCACAGTCTTCTAATAGGAGTTGTCGTGCAGGGCCTCAAATAGACGAATCACACGTGGGTACCGATGTTAACCCTTCCGACCCTGTAGACTGATACGGATACCTGCACAAATAGTGTAGGTCCAGATGAGACGGCTCATAACGAGCTTTCTCTGCAGGATCTACAGTTTGCCGCTCTGAGAGAGTTCGTTTATGCGAGGGGAGATAATCCAAACTAGCTTACAGCTGCCGCTTAACATTATAAGCGTTTTTATGCAAAAGCGGAAACCAGTCAACTCTTTATCGAGTCGTCTATGCGAAGGGAGCTAATCCAAATTAGTTCATAACGTATAGCTAACACAAAACCGGAAACCAGTAATTTATTTGTAGCTCACATGGAAATCCAAATTTGCAGGTGTATTAAAAGACAACACGAGACGTTTGAAATTTATTATTATTAACATTTATTGATGATATTATTCCAAGAGAACCATTGCATCTCCTAAAACAAACAGTAACAATGCAAACTGAAGTACGCGTAAATTATTTAAATTGCCATATACATGTGCCTTCCAACACGTTTTGGCGAACAGAGGCGAACAGTCGTCATACCTATGACGTCACAATTTGGTTGTCTCGAACTACTGATAACTCGAACATTTTTATCAGGTCCCGTGAAGTTCGAGATAACGAGAGTCGACTGTATTTCGTGATCAACCTCTACGAAAGAATATGGTCAGTTGATCACATATTATTCCAAGTGATCAATAGTGAATCATACATTATACACATTATCCAAAGCGATCAGTAGTTGATTCACATATAAACTCATGTGAACGGCAGATAACTCTGTCAAAAATGAAAGAAACTTGCCTAATAGCAATCCCAAACCAGATCTCAACAGTATCAATGCAAAAGTTTAGTGAAAATTCAATGATATTTACTAAATGTATTGTCCACAAATGAAAATATGGATGGATGGTCAACAGACAGGTGGGTGGATGCACAGACATCCAGCATGAAACCATAATACTCCACCACTGTTGTGTGTGGGGTATAAAAAGGAAACAGTCTGCAAACCATCCAAAGGTTAAGAACACAATTCAGGAGGTTGTCTGACTCCACACTCATGATGAAAACCTACCAATAGTACATCTGTATCAATTAAATGACAAATTCCCATTTATTTATTAATTTATTCACTTAGGTTAGGTTTAAGTTAATGGCCCAGTCAACACTATGAAGGTCATGTAGAGCCAGTCAGTTTACCTAACCACACTTTTCCTGGCCAGCTCAGTCCTCTAAGCGGTTAACCAGCACTTGTGCACATTCTTTTGCCAGAAACTGACAACTGACCTTCTTGAATCAGCGGAAAGGAGCGAATGACCAAATTATTACTAATTTTTTATTTATTTTAACAAGCTTTACAAATGACATACGGTCTTTAGAAGTGTTATTTGGGTTATAGTTTTGTTGTTGTTTTTGTCTCATGTATAACGGGAAACTATTTAAATTGTCATTTTTTTCCTGCAATAGTCTCTTGTTGTTTTTGCTGTTTTTTGGGGGGGGGTTTTATATGTGAGTGAAACAAACACTGGTTTGTAATGTGACTCCCTATCAAATGATAGCCATGTGACCATGACTGTTCTGCTAATGGTAATCTACTCTAAAACATTAAGGGTAAATACAGTAAGATCTGACATGACAAAAACACAAATATATTACAGAACGACCTCATTCAGGCTCCAGGTAAATTGTTAATTTAGATATAAATATACGGATATTACCATATTCAACCTAATTACTACACTGTGGGCTTAGGTTATTCAAAAATACTTGGAAAACTTGTGGCAAAATATGTACCTACCTATACTAAGGGTACACTTAAAAAACAAACAAACAAAAAACATCAGTGAAGGACTTATCAAATGTTGTTTATGCAATGTTTCTGTGTTGCTTTTTTTTTCGATTTTCTTTACAAAAGCATATGTTGTGGGTATTCATTTGAACTGCATCAACAAGCTGATGCAATTTAAATGGGTACCCACAAAATATGCCTTTATAAAGAAGTAGACAAAAAGTACATAGTCTGTAATCTGAAGACTACGGAATTGCTTGACTGTGGGCTTATAGGAATGTGTGTGGTAATTAGGCTGAATAAGGTATACTGATATTACATTGCAATTTCTCCTCATATTTTCTCTCCTCACATTTCTCCACAAAATTATGAGATGCTATCAGAAATGGTGCCAACAGGGAACAGTCTTCTGCTATGTTACTGACCTTTCTTTGTCCAAAACTTGTCATGATTTGAAAACACTTGTTACAAATGACAGAATCAGACATCTATATAGAAATTATATTTGTGAAATACTTTTGGTTGACATGTACATCTAAATACTCCAATTATACCTGGTGCCCTGATAAACAAAACATGAAAAGAAAACAAATATTCAAACCTGGTACATAACGTTTCAAATACGCTGAGATTATCCATTCATTAACAACAGGGTCTGTGAAATGATAGTAAAAAGATGAGAAAATGAAATGATGAAATGATAAGAAAAATTTCTGAAAGATGTCTGTCAGAGAGTTCCAGATGACATAAGTATTCAGACAAAACATTATTTTATCTTTCCTTGGAAAATCCTATTAAGACGTTTCTAAATAGATTCTACATCCAATATTTTCACTGCAAAAATAAATTGTAGGAGGAAATATACATGTATGAGTACAGTATTTGCTCTAAGTATTGGGACAGACAGCCTGAGCAAACTGAGAAGACCCAGGTCCCAATATTTAGGTTAAATATGGTACACACAAAAGTATATATTTGTGGAAAATAAAAAAAAACGTCATCTCATAGATCATGATGATTTGGTGTTTTAAGTCCAGTTCAACATTAAATAAGTCATATTGAGACAATAGAAAGGTGATGAAAGTTTCTGTGCAATAAAGCACCATACAGTCATGAGCGGAATTCCATTTCCAGTAGGATTTGAACCTGTACCTCATGATCCGAAGTCAGGAACATTAACCACTCGGCCACCTGGATGCAGGCTAAAACTGGTATCCCACTAAATGTTTTTGCACAAAAACATATTTTGGGTTCTCATTAACCCTTGTCAAGCTGAATAAATTAAGATCTCACCCTCGACCCTGCCTCCCCCCCCCACCACCCCCCCCCCCCGTCTAATTTTCAGTGAATCAGATTACTTGATCCAGGTTGTGGATACAAATCCACATACTGAATGGCAAACAGTGCAGATCCAGATCAGTTGGCTACTTCAGGAGCCAACTGATCTGGATCTACACTGTTTGCAAAGGCAGGGTATATCCAGGTTCAGCAGACCAAGGGTTAAAAGTGCCTTGCCCAGGCAATTCTGAGTTCCCACAACATGTTTTCATAGAGACATAAGAAAAATATCAACATATTTATGTTGAAAAAACACCTTATCTGGAGGTATGGCCATCTGATACTCTGAGGAACCATGAATAAATAAATGAATATATATGAACCCTAATGTGATATAATGTACCTTCAGATATTCGAGCCCGGTGAACTCAGATAAGCCTGTGCATACAGAAATACTGATCAGTCTTTGATGGCATTCTTGGATAGCCTTGGATTGAAGCTTTCTTCAGACAGACAGCAAAGACTGTAATCAGACTTAGTGGCTGTGAGGCTCATCTGAATCTTCGCTGGATGTGCATGTCCGAAAGAACATCTAATTATGCTGCAGTTCATTATACAGTTGACTCTCATTATTTCAAACCCTGATAACTCAAAACTGCTGTTTAAGTTGAACTAAAGGACAATATTTGTGGTGGCTTGCTATATTTTCCCTTTATTTCCACTCCTCTTATCTCCAACTACTGTTATCTCAAACTAAATATTCTGGTCCTTTGGAGTTTGAGATAATGAGAGTTGACTATATGAAATTATATAATTATGATAAATGAAGATAGTTTTACACTCACCCTTATTATCATACATTGTATTCACCCTAAGTATTCAGACATCATAACTATAATTCCAATTCAATAGGCTCACACTTATTGAATGCAATTTAACTCTTTGCATGTTGGGTAATTTTGCATGCTTATTTTTTTAAATCTTTTTTTTTTTTTTCAAAAAAAAAAAAAAAATCTTTCAGGAATACCATCAGAGTGTCAAACAGTTTGGATCCAGATCAGGCCCAACATTTTGTCAGGCCTGATCCAGGTCCAAACTGTTTGCAAAGGTTACCAGCAGATAACAAAGGGAAAGAGTTAAGTGGTCAAGACCAATTTGACAGTGACATTTATACTTTGATAAATCTACTGATCAAAAATCTCTGAACTATTTTCTTCTCTCAAATTTCTAGATTGAGCCATATTACCCATACATGCAAACTAATTGACTCAACAACATTTACACATCAATAAATTCCACAAAAATTAAATTCATTTCTATATTATCATGTTAACTGTTCTTATTCTAAAATTTGATCAAGTCCATGTAACTTTGTCAAATGATATGTCTTAAAGTTCTCATAAACTGCAAACAGTGTACACCTTGATCAAAGTGTTCCTTTGCAGTTTGATCTTGTCTACAATGTTTGTGTATCCAAATACTTGGGGTAAATATGGTATATGAAGCAGAATTGGGGTCTAACTTAAAAAGGAAGTGGAACCAGGACCAAAAGATGGTGAGAGTAGGAAAAGCTGATAAATTACTCGGCTAGAGGGTAATACATGTACACATGTACATCAAGAAAGCCCAATATGTCATAGCAGCAGATAAGGCAATTCTTGTGCGAAAATTCTTAAAAAAAAAACTGTTAGCCTATTTACGGTAAATGTCCTAAAATTTCGAATACTTTACTCCATACCTTTTTTGCCCAAATTTTGCTTTTTATCCAGTAATTTCTTAAAATTCTTAGTGGAAAGGCAAACAAGAAAAATTCTTAAAAAAAAAACTGAATTAGCCTATTTACATTAATGTCCTAAAAATTTGAATACTTTACTCCATACCTTTTTTGCCCAGATTTTGCTTTTTATACAGTAATTTCTTAAAATTCTTAGTGGAAAGGCAGTGTAGACCTGATCAGACTGCTCCTTCAGGAGCAGCCTGCTCTGGGTCTGCACTGTTTGCATATGTCATTTTATTGGCAACTTCGGTGTACAAAATTTTAGGGACATATACTGTACCCTTATTCAGACACCGTAAGTCCTAACCATACTTGTCCTAATATTTGAACATCCCTTTTATTATCACCTAATTTGTCTAAAAAACAGCTGGATAACTGACAAACAGTGTAGACCCTGATCAGCTGTCAAACTTTGTTGTGTCTGATCTAGCCCTACATTATTTGCTCAGACTTATCCGACTGAATACTTAGGGTAAATACAATATTCACAGTCTTAACCCTTGTCATGCTGAATAAATTAAGATGCCACCCCACTTCTAATTTTCAGCTAATCAGATTGCTTGATCTTGATTGTTGCTATAAGGTCACATTCTTAATGGCAAACAGTGCAGATCCAGATCAGCTGGCTTCTTCAGAAGCCAACTGATCTGGATCTACACTGTTTGCAAAGGCAGAGTATATCCAGGTTTAGCATGACAAGGGTTAAGAAATTATTCTATTTACAGAAAAGACCTCTAAATTCATGAATTACCGTAAGCTCTGATAACATCTTGTCTCTGACATGAACATGTTTTTGACTTGTTTGATTTTATAAAGATTTCAAAATACTCCATTCTACTGAAGCAATAGGTGTACATAATTCAAGCCACCATTTAAAAAGGGTGTTCAGAACATATATTTTCTCTTTTTTCAATATTGTAAGTACTCATCAGAACTGCCTCAGTGAGTACCCAAGATACATTTTGGGGCAAAAAATAAAATATAAGTTACCCAAAATGATTACCAGAATTTTTACCTTATCAGAAGCTATGCTATACTTATTATGTTGTTTTTATCACACCAATACATTCAATATAATATTGTTCATAATATGCAGTCTACGAATATGTATGTTTGTATGTCTGATCATATATAAACATATCCTTTGCCTGTCAAATGTAACTATTCAAACCTATCTGTAAAAAGGCAAACAGATGAAAGTCAGCAGTTGGCTTTTTGACAGGAAAAGTCATTTTTTTTCATATCTCCAGATAAGGCACTTTTTTTTTCAAATTAAAAGTACTATTTTATCTTATTTTTTTTTTCTAAGAAAACATATGTTGTGGGTACTCATTAGAAGTGTCTCACTGAGGCACTTCTAATGAGTACCTACAAGATATGTTTTTGTGGACAAATATATAGAATATTAAGTGGATACTCCCTCTCTACCAGGAGATATGGTTTTATGATCCTAGCTACTTGACAGAAAGAAAGATTATAACCATCTATGAAGACTACAACATGACCAATGTCAATTTAAAATTTTTCATGACTGCTTTAGACTAATTGGTAAAACTCACATATTTAATCAAAGTTATAGTAAATGTCCTAAAATTTTGAACACCAAAGTGTCTGACAAAATGATATATGCAAATAGTGCAGACCCAGATCAGACTGCTCCTGCAGTCTGTTCAGGGTCTACACTGTTTGCCATTCCACTAAGCATTTTAAGAAACAGCTGCATAAAAAGCAAAATTTAGGCCAAAATAGTATGGAATAAAGTGTTCGAAATGTTTGGGTGTTTACCATACTAGGTTGATTAAAATACTACAGAATTAAACATACTCAAGTGAATTCTTTATACATATTGCATGTCTTTTTCAATATGCAATATTCCTGTAACTTGAAATATTAATCAATTTAATACAAGTATATATTTCTACAGCACTGTATAAAGTTTCCTGTAACATAAAAGACAGAATCAAAAAGCATTTTTTTTTCATTTCAAGAACTGTAAACTTACAGCTGAAACATTAAGAGAAACGGATACACCTGAAAGATTTTGTCACACCATTTTGAAAAGGTAGGCAATTTTAGCAGACAGGAAATCACCATCCTGGAACCTTTCAAAAATTGCGGTTACTACTGAAGATAAAAATTTGCTTCCATAGAAAGCGAGTTCTTTTGTTTATGGTAGCCCCTGTGAGCAGAAAGTAGACACTTTTTCATATTAGCCTTGAGGTGTATTGATTCCCCTTAATGTAAACTGTGTCTCTGAATTAGACTATACATTGTCCCATAGTGCTGAAACAAATACTACCATGTATATCTATGTAGGGATTTCTCAATAAATCTAAATAGAAGGTAAAAACCAGGACTACCTGCCAACATAGAAAACATCTTTTTCCCATTTAGTTATTAGAAAGGTATCGAAACATTTAATCAAGTCACCTGTAGAAATCTGGATGAACATCTACAAAACCAACTAAAATCCTATTTATTTAAGTAATGATGGGGAAAACACTACAAACCTTTTTATTTATTTACGTCAAAACTTCAAATCTCTGCATAGCCAACATGATAATGAAGACAGTACGCCTGTCACACTGACCCAACCAAGTTAATATATACCGATTAGTTCTGGTCGCTTTGTGGAAGCCATTTAGTACTAATTTCAGGAAGCTTTAGTACTTAATTTGAATTATTATATCCAAATGGCTCATGAATTAGAAATGATTTAGAGTTAAGGTACAATATCTGAACTCATCTGAAAGAAATTTTTGCTGGGTAAAAAATACATGTATCAGCGGACGACATTTTGAAATATTTTTCTTATTTTTCCCAGAAAATAAGACCTGACACTTCATGCAAATTGTCTCCTAAGGATTTGCTCATAGCCTGGAAAGTGTTAACTTGAAGCTCTATTCCCAAACCAAATGTTTTTTTTTCTTGTGCATGTCCTCTTCATTATTGACTTAATTGGTCTTGCTGCATGTGGCAGGGACTTCAGTCACTTTGTGGCAATCTCATCTTTTTTTTTTCTTGTGTGTGTGTGTGTGTGTGTGTGTGTGTGTGTGTGTGTGTGTGTGTGGGTGTGGGTGTGTATGTGTGCGTGGGTGTGTGTGTGTGTGAGAAAAAGTGAGAAAGCAGCAGCACAGACTAATCTGTCTTCACTGTTCAAATATTACTTACTCACATTTCTTATGTGATCCAGTAATAGATCACCAAGTCAGTGCAGTTCTTTGATGGGGTGATCAATAAAATTTACATTTCCAGGACGAATTTGGCATATACAGCATCATTTGGGCTGCATCGTGCAAACTGAGCCTTAAACATGGGCAAAATAAGCAGATTTAGGTCATCCTGCGCAAGGGCAAAGTATCATCGAAGCCTTTGCTTTCTGTTCATACATTCTGTAGTATCCAATGGTTTTGTTAGAGGACAGGGAAGGCACAGATCAAACTGCACGGATGCTGGACCTTCACTGTCTGCATATGCCCAAAGACAGGTTTTCACATTGTGCAGCCCATTTAATTTTGAAAACTGGATATACATGTATGTTGTGTCAGCTAATCAGTATTTTTGGACTCGCCGACCTTGTTTTTTCATATTCAGCATGGTGAAATTCTCACATTTAATTGAGAACAACTGCATAATTCTCCAGAATAATGTCAAAATCCTAAAATGTAACATCCATTTCCTGACTTTGGTTTGCTTCATGTAAAGCCCCAAATATAAATGCCTGTCCTCATAGCTCCAGATAAGCGAGGGCAGCCACATAATATTTTTCTTATTTCTCCATGAAAACATATGTTGTGGGTACTCATTATAAGCACCTCAGTGAGGTGCTTCTAATGAGTACCACAACATATGTTTTCATGGAGAAATAATAAAAAAAAAAATCAGTAATTTTTCAAGGAAAAAAAAGTGCCTTATCTGAAGTTATGTTTTTTGTTCAGAAACCTTTCAAATGAGTTCGTGAGAAGATTTTCCATACCAGTTTTGATAGAAATCTAGCTGGTTTCTAAATTACAAACTTACCAAACGGAAACCTTGGATCTCCTAAAATATTGGTTAAGCAGAAGTAGTTTGTTATAAACAGAAGAGAAAAATTAATGGAAAATAAGAGTTTATAAAGAATGGACAGGGAACAATCCCATGTTAAGCAGCAATAGACATGTGGAAGTTTGGTTGTACAAGTCCAGATACATGTACAATGTATTTGCATCAACTGTGCATACATAGATAAAATACATGGACCACTAAATGAATGTAAATTCTCCACAGAAATAAATATTAGATCTTTCTTTTGACTTAAAGGGAAACCCAAGGTCAAATATTTAATGAGGTTCTAAACATGGTTGTGATGCGCATTTCAAATTCGATTTCAGTTCTGCAACTTAAAACTTATGTGAAATAAACTGAATTTATCTTAAAACTTACCACGCTATGGGCAGATTCAGCCGTGTACAAACATGAGATTTTTCTAATTTTTACCAGAAAATAGGATTAGACATTTCAAGCAAACTGTCTCCCAAAGAGACAGTTTGCAAGAAATGTCAAATCCTATTGTTTGGAAAAAATAAGGAAAATATTTCAAAATGTTGTCTGCTGAAATTTTTACCCAGCATGCTAAGTGTTAAGAAGAACCTTATACACTTCAACCTCTTTATAACACGGTTCATTATAACACAATTTTGGATATAACACGGTTCAAAGATGGATCCCAAAAATGTATAGATTATATTGAAAAATGACCATAAATGGTCATTTTTCAATATAATCTTTACATTTTTGTTTGGATATAACACGGTTGTTTAACTAACACGGTTTATGCTATGGACCCCAACAGTAATGTTATAAAGAGGTTGTAGTGTAATTGGCATTACATTAGAACTGAGCTATAGCTTTCATAAGTGTATTAAAATTAGTTTGAGCCTCCCAATTGGTTTTAAGCAGCCTGTATCAAGGTTATTCAACTGTTGCAGTTCTTCCCTGTTTGTATGACTGTTATTGTGAATGTGTTCTTTTGACATTTGTTACCGTTATATATCTCTACTTTTTTTAATGCCAGTTTTACAAGGCTTAAGCCTGGTTTAAAGGGTAATCTACATTACCCTCATTTCTGAAGCAGTTTTTTTTTTCATCCTAGAAAGAGAATGTATTATGTTTGAACCCCACTGTAAAATGGAACATCCTTGCAAAAGTACTCTTAATAAGCTGCCCTGCAAAATAAATGAACACTTGAGAATTCAATGCCTATAATCTGGTAAGAATAACTGAATGCTGAGAATTCAATACCAGAAACAGTCCTATGATCTGATCAGAATAATTAAATCATTAAACTAAACTATGAGTATTAACAGCATTCCCTAAATCTGTTGATAAAAAAAGAAGAAACTAAAACTAACAATAAACATTCCTGTTTTTTAACACTTACTGCGCTATCAGCAGATTCAGCAGACAACAAACTCATAATATTTTTCTTATTTTTGCCTAGAAAATAGAATCTGACACTTCACGCAAATTGTCTCTTTAGGAGACAATTTGCATGAAGTGTCAAATCCTAGGAAAAATAAGAAAAATATTTCAAAATGACGTCTGCTGAAATTTAACTCAGCATGCAAAGTGTTAAAAGAAAAACAAAGAAACTGAAATCAACAGTAAACAAGTGAACAATGTTAAAACTAAAAATAACATGAACTGAACAATACCAAAATAGTCAGACTCTCTTCTTTTAACACTTAATTTTTTTTCAGAAAAAAAAAAATACTTAATTTACCTGTTTACTTACTGACTGAAATATGACAATGCAGAGCAAAGTAACCAACCAGCACAGAAAGTAACTCTCAAGGTTTAGTTATTATCCCATTTTACACTGAAGGTATGTATGTATGTATCTAGATTTTTAATGCTACCAGGCAACTGAGTCACACAGAGGCAGCACCCTTTTTGCACTGAATAAACTCATCCGCACTATATAATGGACCTGGTCTGGAAGAGTTCAATTTCAATTTTAGGTATGTCAGGCTATGTGATTTAGACATTCCTAGAGAAAAATGGCTAAACTATTTGCGAACACTGGAGACACCGATCAGATGCCGCGTTCTGCAGCATGGTTAAGCCATTGTAGTCTGGAGACCCCAAAAGGGTAACTGGCAAACAGTGCAGACCCAGATCAGATGTCATAGAATAAGGCGTCTGATCAGGGTCTCAGTTAAACCATTTTTCTCTAGGAATATCTAATCACATAGCCTGACATAACCTAAAATCGAAAATTAGCATCTTCCAATATATAGTGTGAGAGAGCTCATTCAGTCTACAATGGGTTAATCTATTATCAACCTTTATAGCAATCTCTGGGCTAATTCACCAGATGACAAATTTATGGTATTTTTCTTATTTTTCCCAGAAAACAGGATTTGACATGCTACAGCTCTGGGGTCCTGAAACTGGTTTAAGACTTTACTGTTTATGTCAGCAGTTACTTTGAAACCCAACATAATGAAAAGATTAGTGATGAAGTGGCCCAAAATAACCTTTACTACTAGAACAGAAAGGCCTAAGCAAACAGTGCAGAAACAGATGATATGCTGCATAATGTGGTACCTGATCAAGATCTACACTGTTTGCCAATCATCCAGCAGTATTTTAAACACATTAATAAGTACAGTAAATGTCCTAAATTTTTTTACACATTATTTCATGCTTATTTTTGCCTAAATTTTACTTTTTATGCAGTTGTTTCTTAAATATTTACTGGAATGGCAAATAGTGTAGACCCTGATCAGACTGCTCCTGAGATTGCTCCTTCAGCCTGATCTGGGTCTGCACTGTTTACATATACCATTTTGCCCGAAACTTTGGTGTACGAAATTTTTGGACATTTGCCGTAATTAAATGGACTTGTTTAAATCCGAGGACAAATACAAAAGTGGTTATTCTGTTAAGCTGTCCCAATATTTTTGGTAACTACAGTAATGTACTAAGAAGAGAGTCCAAACCCAGAAGACTTATATGCATACTTTGTTGGTGAGACATGGCCTTATGCCCAAGATAAGAGAGGGATTCCACATAATATTTTTCTAACCACTCCACAAAAAGGTATGTTCTGGGTACTCATTAGAAGCATCTCTGTGAGATGTTTCTAATGAGTACAACAACATATGTTTTCATGGAGAAATAAAAAAAATAGCTTTACTTTAAGGTTGAAAAATGCACCTTATATAGAACTATGATGGCTTGTAAAAAAAACTGCCAGCAAGAAGTTCATAGTCTGGTTTTTCAACCAAAACTTATGATTTTTTCTTACTTCCCAAGAAACCATAATTATGTTGTAGGTATTCATCAGAACCACTTTGGTGAGTACTTCTAATGAGTACCACAATATATTTAAATGGAGAAATAAGAAAATATTTTTCTGCATACCCTATTACCCCTGTTACATAGAGGTATGGTAGTTACTTAAATACAGTCGACTCTCGTTATCTCGAACTCCAAGGGACTCTATGAAACAGTTCGAGATATCCGTACTTCGACATATCAGATTTGCGGACTCAGGAAAACAATTAATCGAACAACCACCTTTAACAGAATGAATATGTAATCTGACTCCTAAGTTAGAGACATTTTGAAAATATTGTGGAAAAGAGGAGAAATTGCTCCTAAGGAGCAATTTCTCCTCTTTTCCACAATATTTTATTGCCTGTTGGTAGATCTCTGTGTTAAAACAGGGACCAGATTTTCACTTCGAGATAAGCGGTTATTCGAGATAAGCGAGTTCGAGATAACGGGAGTCGACTGTAATATAGTTAATAAACAATGTGTGTTAATAAAACATTGTGAGCTGTAATGATTTGGATGATGAAGTGGTATACAATGTAAATGAAAAAAAAACATAAAAGGAAGTTTTCATTTTGACACAGTTTATTTTACTAACATAAATCATTTTTTAATGTGATACTGCTGAACAGTTCACTAGTAACCCAGAAGTTTTGGAAGTCATTTCTCTAACTGAGCAAATCTATTGCATAGATCCCAATAAGCTAATGAAGCTTTTGGTTATTTTTGCATTAACCTTAACCACTCTCTGGACAAATTCAGCAGACGACAAACTAATGATATTCTTCTTATTTTTCCCAGAAAACAGGATTTGACATTTTATGCAAATTGTCTCCAATACAGGATTTAACATTTCATGCTTTGTTTGTGCTGAGGTTTTACAACCCAGTCAACCCAATGGGGTCATGTTGAGCGTGATCAGTTTACCTATCACACTTTTTACTGGGCAGGATTAGTCCTCTAAGCGGTTAACCACTATTGTGCACATTCTTTTGCCAGAAATTGACAACTGCCCTTCAGCGGAAGGGAGAGAATGACTGTAGAAAATATTTCATGATCAATCTCCAGGAAAGGATGTTGCCTACCTGGCTAGGGTAGAACCCGCAACCTCCTAATCACCATTAGGACGCACATCCAACCGATGCCAGAACGGTTCATGCAAATTGTCTCCTTTGGAAAAATTTTGCTTGAAATGTCAAAGCCTGTTTTCTGGGAAAAATATCATCAATCTGTTGTCTGCCGAATTTGCCCAGACAGTTTAATTACTACATATGTACTGCATCAATTCAATAGCATATTTTTTCACAAATATCCCACATCCAAATCCTTCAGGAACATTTGTTTGATGCCAAAGTCTAATAACAAAGTATGCAAACATAAGTTTAACCCTTGTCCTGCTGATTAAGTTAAGATGCCACACCCACTTCTAATTTTCATCCAATCGGATTACTTGATCCGCATTATTGTTATAAATTCACAGACATAATGGCAAACAGTGCAGATCCAGATCAGTTGGCTTCTGAAGAAACTAACGGATCTGGATCTACACTGTTTCCAAAGGTAGGGTATAACTGGGCTCAGCAGGACAAAAGGGTTAACAAGACCATTACAAGACCTAGACTCACCCAAACTCTCAGTAACATTATCATCAGTTATATTAGATAATGTTACATTTTCAACATCTGCAAATTTTGAAGAAACAAAAAAGGGCATCATTTTTAGGAGAAACACAACTAGACAAGAAGTTCACACAGGTTATATATGAGCTGCAATGTGAGGAAACATACCTTCTAACATATGGGCACAATGACCACTCAAATCAGACTGCCCATTTGCTCAGTCTGATATATGACTCTTCATTATCCATATAAGAATCTTTGCATCCTTGGATATCCAAAATGCACCCAGAGAAGATTCTGATCAGACTGCATAAATGCATACATACAGTCTGATCAGATTCTTTATTGTCCACATGGAGAAACTTTGCACCACTGGCTATCCAAAATGTACCCATGGGCATAGCAACAGATAGGGCGTTTTTTTTCATCCAAAAAATGCTGATATCTTTCTTAATTCTCCACGAAAACATATGTTTTTGTGGAGAAATAAGAAAAATATTATGTGGATACCCCCTCTTATCTGTAGCTATGCATGAGATGTTCTGATCAGACTGCTGAGCACCCAGGCACAGCTGAATCTTCACTGGACGCACATGTTCTAAGGTACTTTTTCTGAATTGCAGCTTATATGGTATTAACCCTAAGTATTTGGACTGACAAGCCTGAGCAATCAGTGTAGACCAAGATCAAATTCCACATAACACAACATCCAATCAGGGTCTACACTGTTTGCAATTTATCCAACAGTCATAGCAACACATAAGGCATTTTTTTCATTTGAAAAATGCTGACATCTTTCTTATTTCTTGACGAAAGCATATGTTGTGGGTACACATTAGAAGCGCCTCACCGAGGCGCTTCTAATGAGTACCCACAATTTATGTTTTCTTAAAGAAAGAAGAAAAATATCCTGTGGATACCCCCTCTTATCTGTAGCTATGAACAGTTCTTAAATAGATCAAGAGGTTGTAAAATGTACATTGTCACAGTTTAGTCAGATAGGGTTAGGAGTTAAAATGTCCAAATATTAGAGAAAATAAAGTACAGTGTGTATTTTATAAGACGAGAGATTAAAAGAATACAAGAACAAAAAGATACTGCTTTAAAGAGGGTCAGGAACATAAGGGAGAAAAAAATTAAATTTTCATGTACTGTGCTTACTATAAATATTGGAAAATCTTCTTAATTCCTTACCATACTTGTCCTTAAATTCAAAGTCCATTTTACTACCTGCTGATGTGCCTAAAAACTGCTGAATGACAGTGTAGACCCTTATCAGACATTGCATTCTGAGGCATCTTCTCCGGGCTTACAGTTTGTTCAGGCCGGTCTGTCCCAATACTTATGGTAAATACGGTAGTACATGTTTTAACCATTAAACTGCCAATCACAACAACTGTCGTCCTCTTTGTCATCTGCTTGTGATTTTAAAAGTCCTTTTTGCAAACAGTGTGGACCCAGATCAGACTGCTCCTCTAGGAGCAGTCTGATCAGGGTCCACACTGTTTGCCTGTATGCAAAAATGGGTTTGAAAAGTTTGCAAGAATATTCAGCAGACAACAAAAACAGACGACATTTTCAGATGCAGGTTTTCTTGGCGTTTTAAGGGTTAAAGGCAGAAATATGAACCATATATGAGCCATATCATGGGAAAAGAGCCACTACAGCATACAATGTATGTGAACAGTATGTGAACAGCATATGTTCAGATCTGCACTCTCACCAGAACCTTTTTGTGTTGAGCTTTTATGGCCCAGTCAACCCAACGAGATCATGTCAAGCATGGTCAGTTTACCAAACAACACTTTTACTGGACAGGCTTAGTCCTCTATGCGGTTAACCAGTATTGTGCACATTCTTACGTCAGAAACAGACAACTGCCCTTCTTGAATCAGCTGAAGGGAGGGACTGCCTGTAGAAAATATTTAATGATCAATCACCACGAAAGAATGTTGCCGACCTTGGCAGGGGGTCGAACCTGCAACCTCCTCATCAACAGTCGGACGCACATTCAATTGAGCCACTGAGGCCAGCTCTCACCAGAACCTACATGTAGGCTATTCTTTGGACTTTCTGTCAAACCAATCTTTCAGTGTGCATGCCCAACCTCTTGGCGAGGCCATGTCTACTGTCTAGTTTGTTGGCTGAAGTTTCCCCAGGCCTCCTGCTTACGAACAGCATAGGCTCACCAGAACTAGATGTGGCCTCACTAAGGGATCGGGCATGCACACTGAAAGAGTTATTCGATATTAAGTCCAAAGAGCCTTTTTCTAGAATGCAGCTCATATTTTATTTCCAAAACCTTTTAGAACAGGTAAATATCTAGGAGAATACTTCTACCATTAGTTGGCTGAAAAGCAAGGTGTCACTGACACTCAGTTGACAAAACTTTCAACTTTCAACTATAAATAAAATTTGTATTTGTCTTTGACTATAAATAAAATTTGCATTTGTCTTCAACTATAAATAATATTTGTATTTGTCTTTAACTATAAATAAAATTTGTGTTTGTCTTTGACTATGAATAAAATTTGTATTTATCTTTGCCTATAAATAAAAGTTGTTTTTGCCTTTTGACTATAAAATTTATACTTGTCTTCTACTATAAATAAAATTTGTAGAATTTGTCTTCGACTATATATCAATTTGTATTTGAATTTGCATATGACTTGATATCAGGCCAGTCAGCCAATCCAACATTAGTACGATATTTGCACAGTCCCCATCAATATATTTGCATGGCTAAAGCTTAAAGTACAACTGGTGTACATTCTCAGCATCAATATCAGAGGACTTTTCTTACTTCTCTATAAAAATATAGGTCATGAGAGTCATTAGAAGC